>OY987221.1:10812611-11141730 GCA_963920805.1 Primula vulgaris | reverse complement strand
TAATGAAGCAAACGGTTCAAACGGAAGTCGATTCGGAGTCCGAACGAGCAAATTACGAGTGTTTCGAAAAGTCGAAAAATATTAAATTCTATCTCGCTGATCCGAAAAGCGAGATAGAGTAGCCTCTATCTCGCTGATCCGAAAAGCGAAATAGAGTAGGCCAATTTTGTAATTTATTAATAAAGTATGCTAAAATGGGAATTTGTGTGCGGAAATAAGCCAATTTAGAAAAAATCTCGGTTTTCTGAGTGGACTGAAGAAGTGTTATAGAGAGAGAGAATGGCAGGTGAAGACCTTTTAAGGACCTTTTTTTTTGTTACTCCTAGAATGGCAGTGTCACGTCCTATGGGGATATTTTTTTATTTTTTTTTGTGATTTTAAAATTGATCTAATAATCAAATAGAATTAGAAGTGGCTGCTATGACCGATATTCTTAATCTCACGTCGTACTTCGCCCTTAACTTTTAAAACAAACAAAGGCTTTATTCCTTCTTTCCTCCCACATAACTCATGGAAAAAAAAAGAGATTCATATTTTACGCGGTCATTAAGTTAGAATATACAATGTCCAGTCACATTTACAACCATTAAATTAAAAAATAGAGGTTAAATTATACATTTTTAATAACTAATTTAATTTTTTAATTTTTATTATATATTAGACAAATTATGATTTAATAAATTAAAAACAAATTTACAGCACAATAAAAACTCAAATAAAAATATAGAACCCCAGTGAATACTATCCTAAATTTAATTATTAATCAAAATTTTTTTTAAAAAAATAATTGAATATTTATTTTTGAAAAAAGGATTTTGTGTCGTTCAATTCATTGACTGGACAAAAGAAAATTCCAAAAAAAAAGTATTTTGATAAGTATCAATCGGAAATTAGGTGTTTTGGTGAGTTTTTTTCCGGAAGATGTAAATTAATATCGATTCTTCAAATATTATAATTGTTATTCATACTTGATAACACCAATTATAGAATCAGGTAGGTATGGAGATAGTAATATGATAAAATGAATTCAAGTTTTGGTTTGCTGTTTTGAATGAATAATGTTCGCGTTTTATAGAGTTTTTCTCGATCAATTGTCAAATCAAATAATAAAAAAATCTTCGTATCGTCAAATCAAAGATTTTATTACTTTATTTATAGTCAAATCAAATAATTTAATGAAAAAATAAATTTTTTTGTATTTTTTATCAATCATTAAATAAAACTTTCCGAACTCAAATATACTCGCTGCATAAAACGACAACATCTAGAAATTATAAAAAAAAATACCAATAACTCAATTCGGTGGAGTTAATAGCACGTAGTACGTGGGATTAAGAATATCACGTCATGCATGGCTATTTCTAATTCACTCACTTATTTGATCAATTTTAAAATTACAGAAAAACAAATCCACGTAAGACGTGTGATTGGCAATCACTGGTCCCTAATATTTATTGGTAAACTAAGCAATTAAAAAAGAACTCCCCCGTTTCCTATACTTTATTTTAATATATATTTTTTTTGACGGTTAGTACTTGATTTTCTTTTCTGGGTTATTATTACGCATTCAAATTTTTTAGAGTTCATAATACGCCCATATATTCTAGAGTTTTATCTAAAAAATGAAATTAAAACAATCAAATGGTCTACATTTATGCGTGAGTTTTGTAATTTTCTTTTTATATAATTTTAATATATAATATACAAATTATGATTTTTTAAATTAAAAACTAACTTTACAACATAATAAAAACTCAAAAAAAAATTATAGAACCCTAGTTGAGAATATTCTAAATTTAAGTATTATTTAAAAATAACAAAAAAATCAATGATTTTAATATATCTTATTTTATGTATTAAAATTATATAAAAATAAAATTCCAAAATTCACGTATAAATCTAGACCATTAAATTGTTTTAATTTGATCCGTTCGATGAAAATATAAATGATGTGAGTGCACTGTGAAAGAATCACTTCACTTTCGAGATTGAATGTGTGTTTGGAATCAAAAAGATAATTTTAAAAAGTAATGTAAGAAAAGTTAGCTTTAAAGAAAGTGTAGTGATTTACTAAATTGTTTGGCATTGTATTAACTTTCTACTTATAACTTTATTTTGTTGATAAGTAGTTTTCTGACTTATTTTAACTTAACAGAATTTGAAATATACAAAATTGATTTAACTGAAAAAATTCTACTTTTGAAAATTTTTATGTGAAAAAGCTAAAATGTTTCTCAAATTTATAATTTCTTTGAATTTAAGTTTTTTTTTCATCTAACACTTGGCTTTTGAAAAGCTAACATACCGATACCCTATGTTTTTTTAATTAAGAAGCTAAAAAGCTGAGTAAAAAGCTATTGTGAAATAGGGACAAGGAGATCATTTAAAATTTTACCACGAAAACATATTATGATAAATAAAAAATGATGCATAGAAGAAATAGTTGTATAATTTTCAAAAGTGAATTAAATACATAATAATATTTGGTACATGTACGAGCTATTACGTAAACACAAGTTAAATTATGGATTAATAAGAAAAAACTTAAATTATAGTTGCAAACAATCCTTGATAAATATTTTAAATTATTTTGAGTGAAATATATATACTTTTGCAATATAATGGCATTTATTACTCTAGAAGGCAATTTTATTAAACGGGGCCTAAATAAAATATATAATATGTCAAGATTTAATTTATTCTAATTTATATTTGGACCAAGTCGTGACTATAAATTTAACGAGAGAGGAAACTTGAGTTGTTAAGTGATAATGCACATCTTTCGGGATCATTGGAATCATTATACAATCATGACTTCACGAGATCCTATTGGGATTTAAACATTGAAACACTCCTCCAATTACCTTCACAATGGAATGTACTTGTAAATAAACATTCACCGCCACGGTCAAAGAACGGTGACAAACCAAAAAAACTCTTAACTTCCTATTTTTCTCAGGGACCACCACTGGGTTGGATAACCACCTAGGGTAGATCACCTCTCTTATGGCTCCCGCTTCTAGTAATTTCCGAATTTCCGCTATAATTGCCTCTCTATGCTTGACTGATATTTTCCTGCTTTTCTGAACTACTGACTTATAATCGGAGTTCATGCTTAGTTTATGGCATGCTGTTCGAGGGTCAAGGTCGGGCATGTCTCTGGGGCTCCAAGCAAACTTGTCGATATTGGCGAACAAAAAGTTCTCCAATTCTCTTGCTTCCTCCTCGGGAAGGTTCTCTCCTAGTAGTAAATAATGATCTTCGTCCATTCCCGGGATGTTTACCTTTCTTAGCTTCTCCCCTACTTGCTCCTCGACGACCCTCCCTTCCTTTGCAATTTTATCCACCCACTTTTTAATGCTGAATGATTGCTCCACGATGACCAATTGCTTCTTCAAAGGCGCGATTATGTCTTCACAGCGTCTTGAATCCTCTTGACATCCCCGACCTGTTTCAATCACAAATTTACCATTCGGGTATTTGACTTTCTGGTGGTAAGTCGACGGTATGGCGCGCATGGCATGGAGCCATGGGCGGCCTAAAATCGCGTTATGGCCCGAGTTTTCGTTGACCACCAGAAATTCTACGGGTACCGACACGGTTCCGGTTGTGATGTTGAGAACTATCTTCGCAAGTGGCTTTGTTGTTTCCGAGATAAACCCTATCAAGGTTACGTCGGTCGGTTGTAAGTCCTGTAGACTTAGTTCCATCTTGTCGAAGAGTTCCTTATACATTATATCACATGATGCTCTCTGGTCGATTAAAACTCTGCTAACCATGTTGATTCCGATTTTCACCCGAAGGTTAATCGTGTCGTTGTGGGGGTATATGACCCCTTCTTCATCGTGGTCGGAGAAAGAGATTGGCGGGTGTCTTTGCTGTGTGCATTGTCTCTTGGTGGAGGAGAATGCCTGAGATGCTCTGGCGACCTGGCCGAAGTGCACTAGTTGTCTTTGTTGGGCTCGCTCTCCTCCTGTGTTTACGGGTCGCGATAGGTGGACGACATTGATCGTCTTTCCTCTTCTGTCTTCTGGTCCTCCAATGGCATGTTGCTTGTCTTTGTTCATACCGCCATTGATGAACTTGTTTAGATAGTCAGCGTCGCCCCATAGGTTCATTTTCTACCGAAGGTTCTTGTAGTGTTCGGTGAGGTGGTCGTGGTCTTCATGATAGGCACATTAGAACTTGGAGTCTCTTTGGTTCGGTGGAGATACGAATGGTTTCGGTCTTGAATACCAGCTTTGTCTGCAGATGTCTTTTAGAATGTCTTCTACAGACATATTGAAATTATATCTGAGTAGGACCTGTTCAAAGTTCCCCCTGTGTTCTCTCTCTTGGAAGCGTTATGGCCGAGGAGGCCTATTTGGTACGGTTTTCGGTCAGCTTCTATAGGGCGCTCTGTGTTTCTCTGATGCTCGGGACCTTTGTATGGGTTGTCTTTCTTGGCCGGTTTGATTGCCTCCCCTTGATTTCCCTTGGCTTTCTTGCGCTCCACCTGTGTCTCTCTGACCGACTCTCTTCTGGGTAGAGTTCGGTTGAGTTTTCTCATTTCCTCATTTTTGTCCGTCAGGTGGGTGCAGTAGGCAAGAAGTGCACCGGTAGTCGGGAAACTTTTGCCAAAAAATTTCCTCCTCACCCAGTACCCGCTCGGAATGGAGTTGATGAAATTCTAGATGGCTATGTTGCTGGCGTATTGAGGGATTTGATTTGTGTTGAACATAGAGTTCAATAATGATTTTGATTATAACTTTGATTATGTTTTTAATGATTTTACGATTTTACTATTTCTCTATTTCGTTGAAATAATGCTTGTCTTTTCCAAAGAAGAGAAAATGTAGATTTCAGGTCGTTAAATGATAGAGCATTCGATAACGAAGCCATAGGTTCAAGCGGAACCAAAATCGGAGCTAAAACGAAGGAGTTATGAGCATTCGAAGATTTACGGGACCAGGATTACAGTCGACCGATCGACTGGACAAAAACGACCGATCGTTTTTGATCCAATTTCTTCCAGTGAGTCCAGTATAAAAACGACCGATCGTTTTCAGAAAACGACCGATCGTCTGTCTGAAAACGACCGATCGTCTGTAGAAAACGACCGATCGTTTTCTACAGATTTCGAAAATAGCTTTTCAGCAATTTCTGGAAAATAGCTGTTAAAACCTTTCAACGGTCATAACCCAGAAAAACAGACTTTGCTGTTATATAAACCACCCCAATATCTCTCCTAAATCACCAATTACAACACCAATCAATCATCCAAATACCTCTTTCAATAAAAACCCAATTTATCACCATTTTGGTGAAAATATTCGAAAAAGAGGAAATCAAAGAAGAAAGCGACTCAAGCTCGATCAACAACCAAGACTCACCAATTAGCTTATTTAGAAGCAAATAGAATAGTGAGTGTAGTTACATTTTTGTAACAAAATTGTATCGAGTGTTTTATAAACTCATTTTTGTGAGCGAGTGATCGGGTAGAGGCTTTGTAAGCGAGTTGCTTAAAAGCTCTAGGTCTTTTCATTTCGGGACACTCATAAAGTGAGGGGGAGCTTAATCGGTCGATTAGCTCGTTAGGATTGTAATATCCGGGAAAATTATTTATAGTGAAATACTCGGTAGTACCGAGGAGAGGACGTAGGCCGTTTGCCGAACCTCTATAAACTACGGTGTCATTTTCTTTCCCTTTACTTTTACTTTCCGCAACCTTTACAATTGCTTATTTTCTTGCTTGCGTTTATGAATTATAGCCTGTCATTAATATTATCAAACGCCTAAGCTTAGAATAGCTAAAAAGTTGGGTTGCTAGTTGCACTTAGTTTAATTAGGCGAAAAGCGCCAAAACCTTATTCACCCCCCCTCTAAGGTTAGCCGCACTCGGGCCAACAATTTGCCACATCAATGAAGGGAATACAATAGTCGTTTAACCTCTCATTGGGCAACATTGCCATCTTTAACAACATTTCGATGGTGACTTTCTTCTTCATGTGAATGGCATACCGGGTGGCGTATGCTCTGAGCAGCTCAGTCCAGTCCCCTATAGATCCCCTTGGTAGATTATGATACCAAGTCGAGACTTCTTGACCCAAGCCGTTCTTAAAAAATTTACACATCAATGTGGAGTCGTCGCTCCATAATTCCATCTTTGTTTTGTAGTGTCTTAGGTGGTCTATCGGGCAGCTTTTCCCGTCATATAGTTTAAACTCTGGGAAGACCAACCCCGTCGGGTTTCGGCTCCGTGTTATCTGCTCGGTACATGACGTTTCTTGGCAGACGTCCCATGCATATTGGAATACCTCATATTGCATTTGATATTGTGGGGGTGTACCCTCCGCCGTAATTTGTGTGCGTGGGTTAGTATTCTTGTACTCCCTCCACCCTGTTCTCGATGTATCCTCCGCGGTTTGGGCCTAGACCGAGGAGATGTCCGGTTTGGGTGCCCTGAAACCCGGATATTGGTTGGATCGTTCTAGGGGGGAGTTCCCCTTGTTGGGGCCTTCTAGCCTCCTGTTGTCATCATGGCATCTCCATGGCTGCCCTATAAGTAGAATCTTCCCCTTGCTCGTTTCTTTGGATCTCTTTCTGTGGGCTGATTGTTTGGTTTAATGGAATTTGGATCCCTACAGCTGTCATGGCTGACATGCAGGCTGCCAGCTGGGCTTGAATTTGAGCGTGATAGCTCTCGTCGGTCCTGGACAATACTACCGCATTTCCTGTTGGTTGCATTATCAGCTGAAATTCCACCGTGGATGGTGTAATTATTCGTGAAGGGTGTATTGGCTGTCGAGCTGTTTGTTCTTGTGCATCGGTAACTGGCACTCCGTATTGGAATATTGTTGGATTAGTCGGTCGCTGCTGAGTCTTTCTTGTTTCCTCGATGTGGTTATCTTTGGAGTAGAACTCCCTGATGTCTTCGTTGTTAGATCGGAATCGAGCGACTATTCCTTGATGGGAACTTGAGTTGGCCGACATAGTGGGTAGATGGGCCCTGGAGTTTGGCCTAGCGTTTGTAACGGGTGTTGCACTGTCTAGTTGTTGAGCTACTGTCTGATGTTTTCTTGTCCGCCTTGCTCTGGATATAGCTCGCTCTTCCTCTGAGTCTGACGGATTCTTGTATATGATCCCGTCGATCATTAGAGGTTTTTGTTGTTCGCTTGGAAAGTTGGAGGCAGACGGTTGGTTCTTGGATGTGAGTGCTTGGTATCTTTGTTAGATGGCTACGAGTGCCTCCAACTCGTCCTGATTGATTCTTACTTCGTTGCTGTGGTTTGTGGTTGTTCCCACTTCCTCGGGACGATTCTCTTCCATATTGGTGACCATTTTGCTCGTCTGATAGAGTTGTGTGTTCAACTTCGAAACTAGTTAGTACTAGATGAATCGTAGAGACAACGCCATTTGATAAAGCATTAACTTTGGTCGGTTGAGTTATGCTCGTCAATAGTTATAATTAATATGATCGACTATAATAATTTGGACATTGTTATCTTTCTTTATTGATCGGGTAAATTACAATGCTTTATTACAAATATCTTTAATACTCTGATGCTCGGTGTAATTCCTCGGGTTTATGAATTTGACTTATAGTTGGTCTGTACTTCTTTAGTGAGATAAGCTCTGAAAAGTCTTTATACTAATGTCCCCTTTTCTGCTTGGAAGTCAGATGATCTATTGTACTGCTATTTGACTCTATTTATAGGGGTACGTGCTTCATAGGATGTTTACAAGTGTCGCTCTCATCTATCAACTCATGAGCTTTTTGAGTGTTGGGCCTCTGTTAATTGGACTTTTAACATCAATGAATAATTACTCTCATATCTATTCAAGGAAAAGATCATTATGTACTTATCCTAACTATATTTGTGTTGGGTATCTAGTAAAAGCATACGGGTCGGGTTATTACCGAATATCGTTTAACGGGTATTATTTTCATGCCGTATCACTCGCTAAGTGAAAAGGACCTTTAATAACACGCATGCATGAACATCGGATTTGAATCATAAATTTCACAGTAAGATCGGCTTACTCTCCGTCGATAGGAATTCTTTCAACATAAAGTAGATGCAAGGGATACAACATATACTGAAAAGAGTAGTGATATACACCACGATTGGCTCAAATCCATTAACGGAGTTGGCCTATGGATTAGTCAATTCTTAACAAAGAACTTCGAGTCTACAAAATTATAATAAATACATATAATGGTTGGTTATTTTTGGGTGTTAAATATTTATTAAATTATTATTTAGTATGAAGTCTTAAAATTTTCTTAAAAAAAGTCTAAAATTAATATTCTAAGGTTAAGTATAAACAGATACGGCTGTAGAGCCCAATTTAAGAGGCATTAAATTGAGGCATCTAACCCACAAGGGGCCCATTTTTTCAATTATATGTAGTGGAAATTTATTGCTTATTGTTTATTGGTTAATATCACTCATATTTGTTTTATATTTACTAGTTATGAGTAGTGTAAGTTCGTCACCCGACAACTAGACTGCATCAAACAATTAAATGACACGGTCTAGTTAAAATAGTCTATTGTATTTAATATGTTATTATTAAAACAGTTTACTTTAAACACGATTTAATAAAAATTAATATTAATGATCATTATTGGAAAAAAAACTCTAATTTAAGGCCTCTTTTTTAAATTTAATTTGAGCCTCTAAAATATTGGAGACGGCACTGAGTATAAATGTTCAATAAAGTTGACTAATTGTTCGTATTTTTTATTTTTGATGTTATTATAAGATGATCAACAATCTTTAGTGATGATACTATGTTACATTGATCTGTACTCATTCTTAAACAATAAAATAAAAATAATAGTTTTTATGATAAAATCCAATATGTCTTAAACATTAACTTTTCTATATTTCAATTTGTAATATAGTATTAGGGTTTTTTTTCCAAGGTGGTGGTTTTGTATATGCTCCTGGGGAAGACATGTTAGTTTTTATCAATAATTTTTGTAATATGTTGTAGAATACATAGATAGGCGAATAGCACAAAGTTGCTATTCAATATAGTTTCAATATTTTCTTAATCATGTTATTGCATATTGGAAATTATGGAAATGGTTTTAGATATGTTGTTTTTGATGTTATTGGAAAACAATAACACCGAATTGTTCAGCATCGATCAAAGATGTTTCATAGATCGACAACGAAGACTTTTATTGAACTGAATGGTTACTACGTACACCGAGCAAGATAATAATCACAATATAGCATAAAAAATAGTAGTCTTTTATGATACAATTCAAAATTATGTCTTTAACATTAACTTTTCTATATCTCAATTTGTAATGTAGTATTAGGTCTTTTGTATATGCTCTTGCTTCCTTGGATAAGACATGTTAGTTTTATCAATAAATTTTATAACATGTAGTAGCATATATAGATAAGCGAATAGCACAAATTTGTTATTCAATGCAGTTTTGTTAACATACATAGAATTAGTTAGATTAGCGTATAAATACCCACTTGGGTTAATTGTAAAACTTGGTTGATCATAATAATACATTTTATATTTTAGAGATTCTCTCTCTAAATAATATCGGATGAACCCCCGATCGCCCATTTCGACATGGTATCAGAGCGTTATAAGCGGGTATACAATCTGCTGCGATGGTGATCGGTATTCTGTTTTCCGGCGACTTCGTCGTCAGTTTTTGTGGCTGTTCGGAGGTCAGACTAGACCTACATTCTGCCCCGATTTAATTTCCGACGTGATCTATATGATCTGGAGTTTATTCTCCATCTTCCGCGAGATTCCGACAAGTTTTTCGGTGATGGTTATTTGTCGATCGTCTTCTCTGATAGTTTTTTCCTTCTTCTCCGGCAATCGTTTGTTTTCTGGTGACAATTATATTTCTCAGATGAGTTTCGATCGGTTCTGGTTAGTTTAATTTCCGGCGGTTGTGTTTTTCCGATCGTCTTCTCCAACGATAAGTTTTCAGATCCTTCTTTTCGATATACATATATACAAACTCACATATGCATACATAGATATATTCAGATCTGATATCTTCGATCGATTTGTTCGACGAAAGTTTTTAATCCGACGATGATGTGTCGCTATCTCTGACGAAGTGATGTTCTTATTTTTCTCTGGCGATTCACCATTTTACTGATGTTATGAAGGTTTCTCCGACGATGATATAGAGTTTTCTCTGGCGATGATATAGAGTTTTCTCCGACAATGATACAAAGAAGTTTACTTCTCTCTTTCTCTCTCTATATCTCTATGTGTATATCTATCTTTTTGGCGTCAAAGCGACGCATTGAAGTTGGGCTGAGTTTTTAGTTTTGGTTAATTACTCTTTGGTCCTCAAGTTCTAGGTTAAATTCAGTGGGATCTCCATATTTTGGGTTAATTCACTTGATACGTAATTTGTGGAAATCAGTCTATATTGGTCCGTAATAGTTTGTTTCGAGTTACATTCTGTCCTACAGAGTTAGGAATCGTGATAATATGGTCTAGCAGTTTGCTCATCATTCAGTTTATGGTCCTTCTAGTTTGGAGTTGATGCCTTATTGGCTTTTGTTTTGCCTTTAAGGTCATTTAGGCCTTATGTGACCATTTTATTGGCTATGTAGCCATTTGATGCCCATTGTTGGCTTGATCGAGTGGCGTTTGTTGTCTTTTATGGCTTTGATATCGTCTTTTATGACGTTTTCGGTTGTTTGTGACCATTTTATGCCCATAGTTGGCTTGCCTTTTATGGCTTTGATATCATCTTTTATGGCGTTTTAGGTCGTTTGTGACCATTTGATGCCCTTAGTCGGCTTGTTTGGCCCTACGTGGTCGTTTATTGCCGGTTATGGTATTTGTTTGGCCCTACGTGGTCGTTTATTGCTGGTTGTGGCATTTATTGGCTCTACGTGGTCTTTTATAACCGTTTGTGGCATTTTATTTTCCGATGCTCTTTTTATGTGCAAGTTGGAGATATTTTTCAATATCTTCCAACTTGAGAGGGCGTGTTAACATACATAGAGCTAGTTAGATTAGCCTATAAATGCCCACTTGGGTCAATTGTAAAACTTGGTTGATCATAATAGTATATTTTATATTTTAGAGGTTCTCTCTCTAAATAATATCGGATCAACCCCCGATCACCCATTTCGGCAGTTTCATCATTTTCTTGACCATGTTATTGTATACTGGAAATTATGGAAATGGTTTTAGATATGTGGTTTTTTATATTATTAGAAAACAATAACACCGAATAGTTTAGCATCAAAGGTGTTTCATAGATCGACGACTTAGGCTGTTATATAACTGAATGGCTACTACTACACTGATCAAGACAATAATCACAATAGTTTCTCTTTTAATATTACATACTCTTACATTGGAAGTCGCAGGGATCCAACCATAATCACAGCCTCACAGGCGCGATATACTACTACTACGCCCTAGGCCCTAGAATGGCTACTACTATGCCCTAGGCTTGCTCGATCACAATGAATTGAGCTAGTAATTAAGTGTGTTACTCAGCGTAATTAACATCTCAAAAGGTGATATAATAAGTCAAGTATTCCTATTCTCACCTGTAAATCTTATCCAAAAACCTTGTCTGTCAAGTGGAAGAAACATTTTAGTGGTAAACCTGCTCTGAAATATCATAAGGTTTTTGGATAATATTTGTGGTGACAAAAATACGATTTCTACTGAATTAACACTATTTAACTGCTTGTAGATGTTGTTGCATTGACGGACTTTTAATTATTTAATCTTGTTAGGAAATTGATGGAGTAAAGAAAGGAAAAGAATGTAAATCGCAGGCACAATTTGATAACGGAGTTCACCCAATAATGGCTATGTCTCCGTGCCGCTACACGTGGGGCTTATATATATTATAAGGAGGATTACAACGTAATGTATCTTGATCACAAAACTATGGTTCTCTCACAACTAAAACTCTCTCTTTACAATATTCTCACTCAAATATGTGATTCTAAAAATTTTAAAATACAATATTAGTGGGGCATATATATATAACCCATAGTGGGTCTTATTACAATTCTTAGTGATGTGGGATAATTAGTAAACATGGCCAAAAAGCATTTGGCTCTTCAACTCAACAATCTCCCACTTGGAGTCAAATGTCGAGTGCTTCAAAAGAACTCTGATTATCCCCGACCACTGAACTCACTGTGCTCCTCCGAGCAGAAAGCTCCCATCGGTATCCTTGTATAGTAATTAGGACACTTCCATCGTCTTCGAGTTACCCATACTTCACTGCAGCGGCGACCCTGAGTCTCAATCTTGGAGTCTTACTGAGGTCGCACATAGCCTCAGTTTGTCGATTGTAACAGTGTTCGTTACCATGTCGGCGGGATTCTTAGCGTCCTCAATCTTTTCTAGCGCGAAGATTCCATCTTTTAGAACAGCTCAGATAAAATGGTTACGGATCTGTATGTGCTTGATGCGTGAATAGAATACAAGTTTCTTAGCTAGCTGAACTGCACTTTGACTATCACAGTGCAGAACTCACTTGTCGGTTTTCTGACCGAGCTCCTCTAAGAAATATTGCAACAAACTCATCTTTTTGCTTGTTTCCGTCATCGCGACGTACTCAGCCTCTGTGGTCGACAGTGCAACGATTTTTTATAGCTTAGATGTCCAACTCACAGCAGTACCACCGTAGGTACAAACACATCTCGTTGTGCTCTTTTGGCTATCCAGATCACCAGCCATGTCAGCATCAACATAGTCATGCAGGCCTACCGAGGTCTTTCGAAAACATAATGTCGAACTCACGGTACCCGAGATATATCTCAATATCCACTTCACATCTTCCCAATGGTGGTTACCCGGATTACTCATGTAACGACTGACAACTCCCACTGCGTGGGCAATGTCCGGTCTTGTACACACCATAGCGTACATCAAGCTACCAATTACTGAGGCATAGGGTATGTTCAACATACGATCCTTTCCTTCCTCGTCCGAGGGTGATTGGTCATTCGACAAGTTAAAGTATGCGGCTAGGGGTGTGCACACTGTATTGGCATCACTCATACTGAACTGAGCCAACACTTTCTTCACATACTCGGCTTATGACAGAAATAGTGACCCATCTCTTCCTTGGGAGATCCTCATACCGAGGATCAACTTTGCGGCTGCCAAGTCCTTCATCTCAAAATGTTTCGCCAATTGTTGTTTTACCTTGTTAATTTCTACAAGGCTCGACCCGGCGAGCAACATGTCATCTACGTACAGAAGTAGAATGACGCATGAAGAGTTTTCGAATCTCTTCACGAAATAGGAGTGATCACTATCACTTCTCTCGAACCCGGTATTCACCATGAAACTGTCAAACTTCTTGTACCACTTCCGCGGTGCTTGTTTTAGCTCGTACAAGCTCTTCTTCAGTTTGCAGACCAGACTCTCTTTTCCCTTTTCGGCAAAGCCTTCAGGTTGTAGCATGTAAATCTCTTCTTCAAGATCCTCGTGGAAAAAAGCAGTTTTCACATCTAATTGCTCAAGATGAAGATTCTCATTGGCTACAATGCTCAACAATAGTCGAACAGTCGTCAATTTTTATGACCGGAGAAAAGATCTCAGTGTAGTCAATTCATTCCTTTTGTTGGAACCCTTTGACTACTACTCGTGCCTTGTACCGTTTCGAACAATCTTGTTTCTCGTTTAGTCGGAACACCCATTTATTACTCAATGTCCCCTTAGGCAGTTTGGCTAACTGCCAAATCACATTTTTTCTTCAGTGACTTTATTTCATCCTTCATAGCGAGCTCCCACTTGCTCGAGTCTTTCAGCTCCAGAGCTTTCTCTTTACTCTCGGGCTCGCCTGCATCATTTAGTAGTATGTAATGCAGGGAAGAAGAGTACCGGACAGTAGGTCTCCTTTCGCGATGACCTCGTCTCAATTCAGGTTGAGGAGTTTGGGGTAATTCCTCATCCTCTTGAGCATGTATTGGTAGGTTGTCGAGCACCACTGGCTCATCTTCAACGTTATCTTTCAACTCCAGTCTTGGAAATGCATTCATGTCGACTATACCACTTTCCTCAGTTGGGAACACGTGTTCTTACACCACCACATTTTATCGATCTTTGTACAAAATGCTTTCGTTGAAAATGACATCCTTGTTGCGAATGATCTTCTTTGTTTGACCATCCCAGAAGCGATATTCGAACTCAGCATTGTACCCCACAAAGTAATAAACTTTGGATTTCGAGTCAAGCTTGGTACAATCGTTTGTATCGACATGGATATATTACAGACAACCAAGCACACACAGATGTTCATAAGAGATAGGCTTTGCTATCCAGACTTCCTCGGAAATTCTATTTTCTAATGGCACTGAGGGTCCACGATTAATGGGATAAAGCTATGTGCTTACTGCATGTGCCCATAAGGCTTTGGGCAGACCACTTTACAGCCTCATACTCTTAGCGCGCTCATTGATTGTTCGGTTTATTTTCTCGCCCATGCCATTTTACTGTGGCGTTCTTCGGATGGTCTTCTCCATCCGAATACCTCTTTGTGCACAGAACTCTACGAACTTCTCATCAATGTACTCTCTGCCGTTATCGGACCTCAAACATTTCAGTTTATTCCCAGTTTCTAGTTCGACCATGGCCTTCCATTCTTGAAATTTGTTAAACACTTCAGACTTGTGTTTCAAGAAGTATATCCATGTCTTCCTTGTCGAATCTTCGATGAAGTTCACATAGTACTGAGATCCTCTCAGTGAGGTTACCGGGGATGGCCCCCATACATCGGAGTGAACCAGTGCTATCTTTTCCTCCCTGGGAGCTTTTCCACCTTTTTGGAAGCTCATCTTCTTTTGCTTCCCGAAGATGCAACCTTCACACATGTCAAGATTGACAGACTTCAAGCCTGGAAGTTTCATGTCCTTTGCTAACACATGCATCCCCTTCTCACTTATGTAACCTAAGCGTCGATGCCACAATGGAGAGTAATTTTGCGACACATATGCCGCGATTGCACACTCATCATCGGTCGTCATATACAATATATCGACCTTACTCTCGCGTGCTATCATCATAGCTTCTCGTGAAAATTTCCAAGTTCCACCACTGAACGAAATGAAGTGTCCCTCTGCATCGAGTTGATCTACTAAAATCAGATTCTTGGTCAACCTCTAAACATGTCTTACTTTCACCAGCTTCCATACCGACCCATTTGGAATGCGAATCTTCACATCACCCATTCCAACAACATCCAACACTTCTCCGTCGGCTAGATACACTTTACCGAAATTACCTGCACTGTAATTTTCGAATAAGTCCTTCTGAGGGGTCGTGTGAAATGATGCCCCAGAGTCTAGAATCCACGAGTCTATATTTCTCTGTACGGAAAGCAATAAAAAGTTATCCAAATCCTCGTCGATCGCAACAGTTGCCGCATGATCTCTGCCGTTTTCCTTCTTCGGTTGCTTGCACTCATGGGTGAAGTGCCCCATACCCTGTCAGTTATAGCAGCAGAGATTCTTCTTGTTTCGATCGCTATTTTTTCCATATCGGCTTTGCCTCCTTCTACCTCTCGATTTTGAACGACCTCTTTCGTCCAATCTGTCCTTATCCCGGCATCTTGAACCGACGTTTAAGGTTTCTCCATCATTTGAGCTTTCACCCATATCTTGTCTCTTGAGTTCCTCAGCGAGTATTTGATCTCGGATGTCGTTATAAGTCAGTTTCTCCTTTCCAATTGAGTTGCTAACAACAGCACGCATGAACTCCCAACTATTCGGTAGAGAGGCTAGCAGTATTAGGGCTCTTACCTCATCTTCAAAAGTTATCTCGACCGCATCCAGCTGATTTACGGTGGTGATTAATTTGTTTATGTGGTTTGCAACAGGTGTGTTCTCAGTCATGCATAGATTGAACAACTTACGCATGAGATGTACTTTGTTGTTTGCGGACGGTTTTTCGTACATGTCAGTGAGGACCTTCATCATCCCCATCGTCGTCATCTCCTTTGCGACGTTCTGCGCCACGCTCCTAGATAGTGTTAGTCGGATCACTCCGAACACTTGCCGGTCTAAGAGTTTCCACGCTTCCTCAGTGGTCGTGGTCGGCCTTTCTTCGAGAAGAAGTGGCTGATGCATCTTCCTCCCGTACAGATAGTCCTCTATTTGCATTCTCCATAATACGAAGTCTTTTCCGTCGAACTTCTCGATCCCATGTACGCTCCTGTCTTCTTTCGCTATTAATCTTCCTCCCGATTTTCGAACCTTGGTTCTGCAACCCCGTGCTCTGATACCACTTGTTAGGAAATCGATGGACTAAAGAAAAGACAAGAATGTAAAGCGCACGCACAATTTGATAACGGAGTTCACCCAAAAATGGCTACGTCTCCGGGCCGCTACACGTGACGCTTATATATATATTATAAGGAGGATTACAACGTAATCTAGTTTGATCACAAAGTTATGGTTCTCTTACAATTAGAACTCTCTCTTTACAATATTCTCACTCAAATATGTGATTCTGTGATTTTTAAAATACAAGATTAGCGGGGCATATATATAGAACTCGTAGTGGGTCATATTACAATTTTTAGTGATGTGCGATAATTAGTGAACATGGCCAAAAGGCATTTGGCTCCACAACTCAACAAATTTAATTTACAACTTCTGAGTTTGTTAAAAGAGAGCTGGAGTTCCATATGTTATAAAACTTACTGAGTTTGTTAAAAGAAAGCTGGAGTTCCATATGTTATAAAATTTACTAAGTTTGTTAAAAGAAAGCTGATGTTTCACGTTTTCATTGCGCTCGTACTAGTTTGAAATGTGAACACGTTAGAAGTACTTTTGTAGTCGGCATTTGGCAACTTGGATTATACGTAATTTCGTATTTGCAACAGAACTTGCAACTCCTCTATAGCACGGGCCAATAATTCGTTAATACGCGTCGGATGCAACTGTGATCACGCCATCAGATTCATATTTTCCTGCAGTCTCATCTCCTGAATTTTATCAATTTGATTTTTGTAAGATTATATATTGCTTTACTTCTGTATGTTTCTACCATCTCTTTTTTTGCATAACAAAGATAAGTGCTGCCCTTCATGTGTATTCATCATTTTGTCACACTCTTTATAATTTCACACAACTTCATGATCTCAAAATTAAAAATGAAGCAAAAGAACTGATTAACGAAGCAAGTTTGATGTGGAAAGCAATGAATAAAAATAAGACGCGTTATGAGACTCCACTTCATTTCTTTAAAAAAAACAAAATTCTATAACATCGGAAAGGAACTTCTCTTCTAAATCAGTAGAATCATATCAACTAAATGGAAATCATTGATTTTCCTTGAAATAGAATTAGTTCTCTGCGTGGTGTATTAAGTTTTGGTTTGTTGTCTGAGAAATTCAAGATCCTTCATTTGAGCCTGTACAGCTTCTTTCGTATATTTTGTCTCTATGAAATTGACATTTTCACCCCCTTCGGCTACTTTTTTAGCTTTAATGCTGATTAGCTTTTCTATTTCCTTCTCTCCAACCGAAGGAAAAACTGCAGTGAGAATAATACTAAGTAATCTCTCATCATCTTCGTCCATAGGGTCTCTGCCAAAACAACATACGTATATAGCATCAAGAGCTTTCTCTACTCGGACCGCCATTGGAACAACTGGGGTAGGGATTCTAACCTTTGCTCGTTTCTGCATAGTCACCAATAGCGAAACGTTTGGTACATAGGTTTCTTAAACATGTAAAAAACACCATTCATTTAACATATTCTAACTCTGAATTCTCATAGTCTGAAAATAAAAACTTGTTTCCTGTTTAGAATGAAAAGTACCAGTAGCTCTTAGGGAACTAAGCCAAACTAAATAAGTTAATTAGGATAGCACCTTAAATATATCGATTTGCTTGAGATAATAACATGATATGGGTATAACAGTAATATATACATGAAATAGATAAATGAACTAACCTCGTTAGCTTCTTTTATCAAGGAAAGAAAAGTCTCCTCTTCAAATTCAATATCATCCGATAAACGAAGTCTTGCAACACCCTCCAAGATCTCCTCAGATTTCAGCAGACCCGCACCAACTGCGGCTAACCAGCAGCATAACAATAGATACAATGGCTCCCCTTCCTATGGAAAAAAAATTCCAATATTAAGTTATCCCCATGATAAGCTTGTTAAATACTTGGTACTTGGTATATATTTCCAGACAAATACCAATTTCAAGAAAACTTAATTTCCAATCCAAGCACAACGATGTGACTATTGATTATCTATGTCAAACTCTATTGGAATGTGTCTGAAGGAAAAGTGCTAAAAGAAGCCGTGACTAGCATAACAATCGCATATCCAGTAAATTGAATATAACATTTTAGTAAAATAATCTTCAGAAGTATACAAACGAGAGAGTCGATCATTGTGTACCTTTCCCCTTCGTTCTTTAAACTCGTAAAAGGCTCTAGAATCATTAACAGAACACTTTTTCCCCACTCTCCTTCTAAACTCTATGTTAGCACCTCATATATATACTATAAAAAAGTGAATCATATTTAATACTAGCCTCTCTAATTTCTGCCACCCGACCTAACTAAGCTAAACTTAGGTTTCCTCTCAAAAATCAAGAATCAAAAATGAAAACGAAACAAAAGAAATAATTTGTTGATGCTTGTTAATACCTTTCCCCTTCGTTCTTGAAACTCGTAAAAAGCTCTAGAATCATTAACAGAACACTTCTTCCCCACTCTCCTTCTAAACTCTGCAAAGTCTATCGTATCGCCACCTAACCCACCTTCATCACTAATGATACGGGCAAGAAGCCCAACAACAGGTAACGAACCGATAACTTTCCTGACAAAACCTGATAAGGTACTTGAATCTTCCGTATAAGACTTAACTTGAAGGACAAAAACATGTTTGTTCGGGTTAACGGTGGGGCGGTGGTTACGGAGAGAGAGTAGAGAGGGGAAAGTTGGTTTGCAGGAAGTGTATATGGTGGTGGTGTTGAGGCATGATGCCATAGTTTTGTTTTCTAGAGGGAGAGTGAGAAAGTTGGGGGGAGAATTCTTGGCCTCTTGGTTTTTATCTGGGAAATGAGTTGATTTGGCCATGTTGGGATTCTTGGGGAAAGAAAAAAAGAATAAGGAAAAATAAGATTATCCAAGTTTGCAAATAAGATTAAAAAAAATCTTTCATAAAAAAAAAACTACAAAATTTATATGTAAGTGTCAACGAATTATATAAAAAAAAGAAATCTATGCTACAATTATTTAGCAAAATGCAATGTAAGCTAGTTTCGTAGTAAAAAAACACTCGATTAAAAACTTAAAAAAAATGTTTTTCCGCTTTTTAAACCGCTAAAGCTTTGCTTTCTGCGCTTTTAGCGCAACTCTTGCAATAATGCTTTAGCTAAGTTTTCGCTTTTTAAAACACGGATGTTAACACAATAATTTGTGTTAAAAAATATGTTTTATTTATTTGCTTATTTATTTTCAAAGATGGTGGGAGATTGGAGTTGGTGCATAGTATCGGAAATTTCTAAAATCACATAACTTGGTATCCCAAAAAACAGTTAACGACACGTAAAATTTCATTTTGAAATTAGTGTTGAAATTGGGGATAAATGAAGACCTGATGATATGGATCTAGCAAGAAGACTACACTAAAATTTGATGCATCATTACTTGAACCTTGTCCAATTTGATTGCTACATAGAAGTTAGAACAACTCACACACTCGCGACACTCGCAACACACGCTAAATAATAACTAAAAAATATACATATACCCGTCTATCGCAGGGGGGGCATTGCGTTTTCCAAAATTATAGCAACATCTCTTGATCATAAACAAGAGAAACAAAAATAATTAATTTATTTGAAATATGTAATGTTGTTAAGGAATTTTTTTCGTGGACAAGACTGGTGTATCACTTGCGTCTCTATGCGTCTCATGATGAAGATCTCTCTCTTTTTCCATTTAAAAATCTGAATACCGAATTATTTGATTGTGTAGTTATTGACTGTAATTTGTTATTGTTGGTTACTCGTGGTAATGATTTGGCTATCTTAGTTTAATGATACTACATGGATCAAAAGCTTCATGTTTCTGGGTTTACTAATCCACTACTTACACGTAGTTATCTTTTGTACAATCGTTTTAATTAGAGAAGGGGTTCAATCCAAGTTCGCCTTTCTGTGGTACACGACTACACGTATTTGAACTTTCCCCAGATACCGGGCTAACGGCATCCTTGTAATTTACTAAGTCTTCAGATGTGTATCCCAAGTTTACCCAGCATTTATTTAGTTGTCGAATTAGCTCTAGTTTTTGCTTAGAAGTTGTAATGCTTTGCCGATCAGCTTGAAATAGTCTTTATTGTTTTCTTGGCTGAAAATGTTATAAGTTTAAGTTGGATACTCTCAGATATACCAAGATTCTTTCAGAAAAAACAACCCACTTTTACCTACTTATAAGAATCCTACTTTTTAGAAACTAATAGAATCGGACTTGCACAGTAAAATAAGTTGCCCATTATAAGAAACAATTCAATGTCATACATGCTCGAGTTCAAAATCCAAATGTAATAGATCATCACACGATAAACAACGGAACAATTTCTCTCTTGCACAAGAATTAAGGGAACACATACTCACATTTTAGAGGGGGAGAGAGGGAAAGATCATACTAGCCAACAATCTTGTAGCTTGGGTTAACAAGATTATCCGAACCAGAGACTACTTGAACAGATTCTATAACATCTCCAACCTTAACATCTGCCAAAAAATCCTCATTTTCGGTGACATAACCAAACACTGCATATCGGCCATCTAAAATGTTGGAGTTACTTGGAGTTAATTCGCTTTCTTTTAATAGCCAGAACACTTGGCTTGAACCGGAATTGTTATCAAACTCCTGTACATTAAACAGTTAAAACGGTGATTTTCTCAACGGAGCTAATAGAAGGCTTAATTGGTGTTGTATTAGTATTTTTTCGATCACCTTAAAAGGCAGGGTTTTTACTAACCACCCTAAAATCTTAAGATGGAAAAAGCAGCTTCTTATTGCAGCTTTGTTGGTTGCAGCTTTCAAGCAAATAAGCTGATTTTTTTGTGATTTAGAGAAGAGCTAAATTTATTTAGCTTCAAGTTTCGAGCTTTTTAAGCTGAAAAACCAGAAAAACTCATGATTCAAGCTGATAAACCAAATGTAGTACATCTCCTTCTAAAAAACCTGAGCCTAAAAGCTACAACCAAATAAAACCTAAGTCGCAAAACAAATAACTTATTTGCTTAAAAGCTGTAGTGAAACAAGCACATACTAGTAATCATAAAACAAAGATAATTCTCACCTCTCTAGCCATAGCCATTGTTCCAAACGCATTGAAAGGAAGCTTTGTTTGAGCTTTGTAAAGACCAAGCTCCTGAATAATAAAAATGTCCATATTTATTTCAACCCAAAAACCACATATATGAACAGGAGAGTGAAAATAGAAAATATTAGTAAACTACTTACTTCCAAAGTTTCTCCATAGACGGGTGTTTTATCACCAACCACCATTATTTCTAACGGTATTGTACGAGTTTTCTCAGTACTGGGGTCGATAAAACCTTCTGCTGGACCCTCTGGATCTCCGGTTTGAACCACAAATCCATCAGCTACAACAAAATACAACAAGGATAATTCAGAACAAAATTCATATCCTAAGCATTGTATTCGATATAATTATATATGATAAGACTACACATGAAAGCACCCTTATATGAAGTCATTCAACAGTTGATCTGGTGGAACCACTAATCTCTCATTATATATTGTAGTGCTGAAGTAGCAGCTTCTGTATAAAAATTGTACTTGGGGTGTGAACCATTTCCCTGGAATTGTATTTATTATAAGGAGTGGAATGAGTACAAAACCATTTTTATATCTAAGTTGATTAGTTAAACCAAGGATCTGAGTCGTTCATAACATTAAAATCAAGAGCCGATATAAAATCCGAAAACTTTTAATCATCTCAGCCCATGACTTATAATTTATCGGCAGTTTGAGATCTTTTATGAAAACTTCCGGGTCAAAATAAGTGCCCATTGGCCGTGTTCCAGACCCAGTAGGGCCGTAGGCCAGTACACATACACATACACAGAGACACACAATAAAGGGATTGTTGAAGAAACATCAATGTGTATGTGCATAGTGAGGTAGAGGAAATGCATTTTATTTGTGTTTCTTTAATAACGAATTGGTCAATGCTTACACATGCCAAGGAGACTATAGATATACATAATTAAACGAGTATCAACAAATAGGGCTCTCCTCATTGTAGTTTTACACAAAGAAGTGAGATATTAGGGATTGAGAAAAGTTTAGGTTCATACAGCTAAAAGATTCTAGCTTTCCCAGACCAAAAACCAGACAAGCTCATGTTTGTAAGATAGTGAACCATCTAGAGTCTAAAATGAGCTCATAAACTGCAACGAAACAACGTTATAATAACTCCAAGCAATATATGTATACCTCGTTGGATTTCCATGCCATCATAAAAATGCCTTTCCACCAAATCAACGAAATTTCCAGCAGTAACCGGAGCATTATATCCATCTAGAACGATATGAAAAACGCACTCCTCAACATTGGGGTTATCTTTAATCTTGACCTTCATGTCCACAGAAGCTCTTCCTTTTAAAAGAGGCATGGCTCGATATTCTTCCGGTACTTCGTATGGAAAACCATCTACCATATCCTCTTCTACTCTGCGAAAACCCAATGCCACCCACGAAGATCTCAGCTGCAGTCAATCAAAAAGTAGTATAAATGAGCAAAAAAGTTTTATCTAATCCTTTCCTATCCCTAGTTTTAAAACACATTATCCTACTTCTGGGAGAAACGAGATCATTCAACTAACAACTCGATCCCTAAAAGTTGAGGAAAACACACAAAAAAGGTGAGTAAACTTAGCCTGGTCATAAGAGAAACTGAGATCACTCAATAAAAAACACATTGCCCAAAAAAATGACAAAAAAAATTTTATCCAGTCCTTTCCTATCCCTAGTTTTAAAACGCATTATCCTACTTCTGGGAGAAACGAGATCATTCAACTAACAACTCAATCCCTAAAAGTTGAGGAAAACACACAAAAAAGGTGAGTAAACTTAGCCCTATGTCTTCAGTACATAGTCATAAGAGAAACTGAGATCACTCAATAAAAAACACATTGCCCAAAAAAATGACACAGAATGCTAGTCAATCTAGCCCTGGTTTCTGGACACATGGTCATGCTTCTGAGGGAAGCTGTGATTATTCGACTAGCAATCTATTACCCAAAAGTTGAAAAAAACATAAACAATGCAAGTCACTTTGGATAACCTGATATCTACGCATTTTCATAGCAATAACCACTTGAGACCCCATTTTTCATCAACAAGAACTAGTTCTGAGACAAACTCAAGCAGTCATTTTATTAAAACCATAATTTACTATGATGATGCCATATACTCCTATATTAGAAAAGTTATGAAACTCTGCAAGTTCTTTCCTAGTTCTAGCTCTAGAACACATGGTCAAATCTCTGAGTGAAACTGAGCATTTTGCTAATAATCCATTGCCCAAAGTTGAAGAAAAAGACGAAAAACGAAAGCCAACTCAGATACTCCGGTACTAAATATAACATTTTAGTAGCAATAGCAATTTATAACGAGGCAGGTGCCTTAGATTAGACGAAGAATAGCCATTTATAATCCCATTTCTCATTTTTCAAACAACAAAACTAAGAGAAACTAGGCTCTTTCACTTAATAAGCAAAGTTTTCTCTCGATGAGACTCTACAAGACTTATCCTAGCACTAGATTGAGAGCCATTTTAACACTTCTGAGAGAAATTGAGATCAATCAACTAACAAACACAACCCATTGCTCAAAAGTAGGGGATAAAAAAAATTGCAGCAGTTGCCCTTTGTAACCCCATTTCTCATTCGCAAGCAATAATTCTTAGAAACTTCGATCATTTCACTAAAGTATATTGATATGTTCTGAATATCTGATGACACAACATTTACAAGGGGTTTGAACAACTGATTACAAAGTCATTTCCCTTTTTACTGATTACAATAACGAGAATCAATGATTTAATATCTCCAGCAACAAGTAAACCTGGCCTCTTCCACAAGTGAATCACTTCCTATCTAAACCAATGCCCGGGATTGCAATGATAACAGTATGTTTCCATATTCTATATATCTAATAGTCTAAATTTTGGAGCTTAATTAGCATGAAAGCATTAGAATTTAGTAAATTCTTACCCTCCGACGTAATTCAGAAGCTCTTTCTGTTTACGTGCTACAGCATCTCGGTTCCTATCTTCCACGATATTTTGTAAGTCATCCATTCCAGCTTCAAGCTTGTCAAGCAATTCAATTGCGTGGTCTTTCTTTGACTCGGCTAATCCCGAAATAATGAGACTTTTCCCTTGCTTGAGTGTCCGTGATGCCTGCCTCACATTCTTAAAACCATACAAAAAAATATCTCTCTTAATACTCATTCGACAAATTAAATTTATTAGTTCATAAGAATTAATGATTTGAGAGCAATTTTTATAACACGAAAGCCTAATACATCCTCTTTACAGTAGTTTCAAAAAAACCCAGTAGCTTTTGTGTGAAAAACATGAGTTTTGTGTAGAGGTATATTTAGAACCATAGAGATAACTATTTAGCTAAAACAACATTTTCATTCTTCATATTCATAAAGTTCAAATTCAGAAGTAATAAAACATAAATCTGAATAAAAAATACAGAAAAGAAACAAAATCTAAGGTTTGTAAATGAACTTTAAATAAGAAACACCATTGTGTACTGCTCATAAAAGAGTTTGTATCAGGCTTTCGTTATTTACTCATTAAAGACAAAAAAAATATACAATTATGCTTACAATTGTTGAGAAATTAGCAAAGCTTAAGGTTTTTATCTTCTGGAGCTTAGATGCACGAAACGGGTGCGTGGGTGGGAATGGGAGCGGGTGTACAGGAGCGGACGATTACAAAAGTGCGGGAGCGTCTAGAGAAACTTATTATTTATTTATATATTTTATGTCTTATATTTAGACAAATATAACTTTATCTTGAACAATATAACACTTTACCGTATAAGATTTGATTTAATCTTGAGCACTCATTCTCTTATGGGTTGTATTGTTTATCGGATATTAGAAATATATACACAATGTCTCATTTACTTTGTCTCCCTTTACTTCAATTGTAAATCAAATAAGCTAAGAATCCTTTGATTCTTCTTTATCTTTCTTCAACATAAGAGTCACACTTTGAATTCACACTTAATTAACCCAAAGACCTTTTCCAACACCGGTACGGGTTCCAGTCTGTTGGGTGCGCGTTCCCGGCGTCCGGAGCACGGAACGCGTTCCCGACGCCAGAGCGATACCTATGTTGGAGTACCCTGCAACTAAGTTCTGGAGTGCAAAAAGTGATCAACACGTAAAAGTGTAATATTTGAGATTTTCAGCAGATATAGCACATACTTTTAACTCTATGACGGTAAACGAATTTTAAAGCGCCTTGAAGCGTGTTTTCCAAATATTGTTTAAATGTAATGATGGATAGCTCACTCTTTCAACTGAATCAAGTGCCTTAACCCCAGAGATCTTGAGACTATCGGTGATATCTTCGAGTGGTTTTTGAACCTCTCTTATTGCTTTATTATCGATAGGTAAAGCGTATCTAAGCAATGCCCCTGGGTCCTTAATCGGTGGCCCTGAGATTAAAACGGCTAAATCTGGAAATGCCAAATTTGCTGCATTTGCATTGTTAGACCAACCCATGTTAGGTACTCCGGTTAATAATCCGGCAGCCAACGCTATTGAAATTGCACATTCTTTCAGGGGAAACAATCTATTTTTCTGCAAAAAATGGATAATCACACCGAATGAGATAATTGCTTAAAGGTTCAATTGTATATATAATCGAAAGGACATATATCTACTAAGGACACCGAGAATGCTTAGCTGATCAAAACTCACCTTTTTCTCTTTATAAGGTTATTCAAATACACAGATGAAATTTCACATATTCCATTTCTTCAACTGTTAAAAAAATAAACAGGCAAGCAATTTCTGTTCTTGTTTGGTTGCAGCTAGTAAGCAAAATTCATTTTTTTTCCTGATTAAACTTTTTCTCGAGAAAATTTAGATTAGCTCAACTTAAAAGATTGGAACTAATGCAATGAAACTTAAAAGCAAAGAAGCAACAAAATAATCCTAACATCACTACTTTTTGGCCCACATACGAATTAATCACAATCTAGTAATCTACTAGATAATTCAATAAAATTTCAAAAAGTAAATGTATTGACGATGTCTTATTATTTCGAAAAAAATGTTAACTTTTTTATTCTGATTAAGTTTCCAGTTGCCAATAAACAAAATTTCACATTTTCCACTTCTTCAACTATTATACTAATGTAACAATTCATGTGCTTTTTTGGTTGCATCTTCTAAGCATAAAAGAAGATGCAACTTAAAAGCAAAGAAGCATTAAAACCCTACTATCACAATTTTGTCATCCTTATCAATAACAACAATTTGTTACATAATTCAACAAAAACTCAATGTTTTAAAAAAAATTAAGAAACATTAACATTGTAGTAAAAAAAAACTCTATGCTACTCCAAAAACCTCTAATTGCAAAAAACTGCTAGAAAATAACAAATACATTTTTTTACACTAATTAGCTACCAACCAAACATATAAAGCAACTACAATTTTTGAAACTAACCAACAAAATCCTAGTATCACATTTTGACTTACTTATCAATATAGAACAATTTATTAGATAATTCAAAAAAAAAACTCAAAGGTTTAGAAAAAACTAAGAAACATTAACATTGTAGTCATAAATACTCAATGCCACCCCCAACAACTTCTAAATACACAAAACTGTTAGAAAATAACACTGTTTAAAAAACACGCTTCGTAGTAAAAAAAAAAAAAAACTCAATTTGAAGATCGCTAAAAAAGCTTAAAAAATATCACTTTTTTCTGATTTTTATGGTATTAGAGTAGCTGTTGCAAAAACGCTTTAAGACTAAAAAATTACAATAGTTTTTTTACCAAGGAAATATAAAGCAATTAAATTCGTTTTAAACAAAAAAAAAATACCCTGTGAGGATTATCGGAAAAGCACCGGGGTCTAATTCGGGAAAACACGGCGGTTTTGGTCAAATTTGTGGTTAAATTGGGGAAAATAAACTTGGAAGTGGAAGAGAGAGAAGTAGAAGAAGAAATAATAGCTGCCATTATATATTTAATTGCTATAAATTAGCAGCTTAGAAATGGAAAATTAGGGTTTGTAAATGAGATAATTGGTAGTTAGAGAGAGAAAATGTGTAGATATAGTGAGAGAGAGAGAGATGGGAGAAGTAGATAAGGAAATCATGGAGAAACACAGAATATGTATCCAATTATTTAGCTCAAGATAAGATGAATGGATAAAGAGGGAAAATTATTTCCACCGGGGGAAAATATTTATATTTTTGTAACTTGTACTATTTCTTTTTTACTTTTTTCTATCTAAAGTTTAAGTTTTATCAAATTTGGTTCTATAAATTTTAGCAAACTAATGATACGATACCATAAATTCACAAAATTGCATTTATTGTATATCGCATTTAGATGATCTAATTTTTTATGGGTGTTGACTAAATTTCACTCATTTAGGTCTTAATCTATCAATTTTCATGCAATTAAGGGTTTTATAGCATGAATCAAATAAATTGCAGTCATTATATCTTATATTTGGAGATCTCTTTTGAGGTATGTTGACTCAATGCATTGACTATGTGATATGTGATAAAATGTAACTAACTCTGTCATTTTGTTATATGCACGTCTCTCATTGGACGAAAATTAGTAAGATATGACCCGTATTAGTTAAATTTAAAACTTAGATACTAAATTTATAAAAGTCGATGTTAAAACTTAAAATTAGGGGTGGACAAAAAATCCGTAAATCTACCCCGTAACCCAACCCATATGGATTGGGGTGGGTTGAATGTCCAAAAAAAATCAATCCGCTCCGCCCCAATCCGCTATATATTTTGCGGGTTGGGTTAGGATTGAGGTTCACAAACCGCGGGTTAATCCGCGGGTTAATCCGTCTCAATCCGTTTCAACCCGCAATATATATATATATATATATATATATATATATATATATATATTATGTGTATTTTAATATATCTACCTTTAATTATTGTTATATTTTAGTTTTATTACTTGTTCGTGAATGTTCTAAACGTACTTTGATTGGGTTTAATTTATATTTCTGTTTGAAAATTCAATTTATTTTAAAATTTGGGTTGATTATGAAAACTATGAAAAATGAAGGACCAAAATAAAAATTTAAGAATCAATCTAAACCCAACCCGCCTCAACCCGCAATTTATTTTGCGGGTTGCATTGGGTTGGGTTGGAGTTTTAATTGTAACGGGTTGGATTGGGTTGAGTTGATATTTAAATTTCATCAATCCGCCCCTGCCATTTATTTTACGGGTTGGGTTATGATTGAAACAAATCCGCCCCAATTCGTCCCGTGCCCACCCCTGCTTAAAACAACTTTTTTTCTATTTTTTATTTTCATTATAGGGTCTGTTTGTTTTGGAGGAAAACCGAGGTTGGAAAGTATTTTTTTGGAAAATACAGTTTCTGTGTGTTTGTTTCGTGGGAAAATTGTTTTCCAATAAAATATTTTCCACAATTGAAGAAAAATTGAGGAAAATATTTTTTTTTAAAATAGTCAAGAAATATTTTCCGCAACAAATGTGTGATCATAACAAAAGGTAATATATGGTTAAAACTGATTAACAAAGTTAGATCTAACTACTACTAATTAAAAATAATTTACAAGCTAAAAGTTAATAATAAGTTATTCTGAAAAATAACTTATAACTTAAAAGTGATCTATAACTTAAGCTAGAAGTGACTTATAATAAACAAATAAATTACAAATAATGGCTATAACTTAAAAAGTAACATAAGTGAAAACTGAAAACTAACAAAAAGTAAGTAAAATGGGACTTTTTTGCTAGTAAAAACTTAACTTATCTTCAATAAATATCAAATCATACGGGAAAATAAACTACATAAAAAGTAGCTTATATATTATTATTCCTCTAAATAACACTTTTAGTTATTATGCTTTTGAGCTTTTCTAGTTTTTTTGACCCAAAAGCTAGTCTTTTAAGAGTTAAAATAGTTGACATACTAAAAACCGCTGAAATTTTTAATCAAAAGGGTAAAAAACTAAGAAAGTTATCAAACATGCACAATAGAAAAAATAGTAAAATTTTCCGTAAAAGTTTTCTTACACCTTTCAACCAAGCAAGAAATATGGGAAAATAAAACTTTTTTCAGACAAATATTTTTCAGTAAAATAATTTTTCACAGAAAATATTTTCCGATGAACAAACAGAGCCGTAATAAAAAAAATGTCAATTTTCTATTAAGGATACTGGTAGAAACTATTACTATAAAATTATTGAAAATTATACCCCATACGTGTAAAATGATGTGAAATTATTTGATGCAATAATGCTTCTTTCTGAATAATGCCTGGTTTCTTGAACCTTGCCGA
This sequence comes from Primula vulgaris, assembly GCA_963920805.1. Classification (NCBI taxonomy): domain Eukaryota; kingdom Viridiplantae; phylum Streptophyta; class Magnoliopsida; order Ericales; family Primulaceae; genus Primula; species Primula vulgaris. The sequence continues at coordinate 11,112,134 of OY987221.1, read as the reverse complement.
ATGTCGACTATGTAAATGAGTAAATAATACTATGAGTAGATTGCGTAAGTGCGCTATTTTTTCAATTTAGATTCTTTCGTCGCACTAAATGTATCATTCGTATAATCTACTTTTATATATGGAAAATAATATTTGCTCTACTGTACACTTGTCACTAGAAATTCCAACATGTGTGTCAGACCAAGTTAGCAAAAAATCGGGTTTAACATGGAGAACTGTCGTTGCTTCGTCGCATTTAATGTGAGAATAAGCGTGATTAGCAAAACATACCATGGAGAACAGTTGTTTCGAAATCACATTTTGCAATTGGAAACAAGAGTGAAGAGGCACAGATAATTTGAACATGATACTTAACAAAATATTATAGAGTAAAAATATATTCACATGATTTTAACACTCACCTCCACACTTATTTACACGTATAGTAGAGTGTATGAGTTATATATATATATATGGGAAAAGCTCACATTTTATTTTTATTAATTATTGATAAATAAAATGCGGAGGAAAACCCCCACTATAAGAGTACGAAATATAAACCATAGTTGTTACAAATTTTGAATCAACACTTTGAAACATAATTAAATAAACTTGAGGGACTAATTTAAACAAAACTTCAGATAGCATCCATTTTAACCACGTAAGCCCCATCTCTACTTGTAACCTTCGGGAGGAGTTAAAGTGTTTACTTTCCTTAGCCTCAAACTTATTTTCTCTCTCCTAGATTATCGCATTTACAAGGCATTATAGATTCTTTTTTCCATATCAATTCGAAAGTTAGTCAAACCAGTTTTGTATGTTGACAGCAGTCCTCTCGTCTCCTTGGCAAAATCATTCAAATCGGCAGAATTGAAAGAATTAAGGTTCTACTGTATTTTTATTTGACTTTTTAGTAGGTTGAGTTTTTATTATGTTGAATATTTATATTTTGTTTTATCAAATTATATATTGTATTTTATTTATATTTGGACGCATAAATATATATTTGATTAACTATGGACGGAGTGTGCAAGTTATGTGCCCAATCTATATCACCCGTATTATAGCATGATACATTGTGACAATAGCCTCCTAATCCGTTCCCCTTTTGAATTTTCTATTAGGTTGATATAAATAATCAGATATCTTGTTAGTCGTTATTGGCTAATGAGCCATTACAAAACTCTACCAGTTATCCAATACGTAATAGCCTCAAATGCTCAAAGCTCATATTCAAATTAAACAGCTCTAGTCTGGGACACGACAAATTTCGATTGCAGACACGAAAAGTAAAAACCAGTTAACCAATATTAATCTGCACTTCTGCACTATTGCAAATCAATCTCTAGCAGCTAATGCCTAACGAGATATCTGTTTAGATAACGGCTGAACATATTAATAGAATAAATAAGAAAATTCGAAAACTACTATTAACAAGAACCAGATAGTACTTAGTTTTGGCCTTTTTGGCTAATGAACTGCTCAAATTCAACATAAACCAGCCAAAACCATAGCTGAATATGAATATGAATATAACTACACAAGACAAGGTCTAAATTGTGAAAACAAGGAGAGAAAACCCCGTAAACAAGTCTTAGTTGCTGCACCATTGCAAATCAACTATTAGAAACTAAAGAGATCGTTTTCAAACCTAGAGCTCACGAACATATGGAAATAACTAGTGCCGAATTCAGAAACCTCCTATTAACAGAAACCGAGTCTAAACAATGGTGCATAAAAGAGGACAGATGATTAAGTGCAGGCTTGCTAGACCTCCGCAGCTGGTTTTTGCGGCTTTTCTTGAGTTGGCTTTTGCTTCTCTTGGGTTGGTTTAACTGGCTTGCCACAGAGAGCTTTTGGAACTTCCTCGTAATAATACCCGTACAGAACCAGCTGTGCAACTCCCAGAATTGTTCCAACGCAATTCCCAGTCTACAAAAAAATTAAACAGTTGCAAACTTTGTCATGGGACTATAGGGACATGATATCCACTTCTGAATACAAAATCTTATGACAATTTATATCGTTTTCTGTTCATTTGCTGATATAAAGAAGAAAGTCTCAATAACTCAATTTCGAAAAGTTGATTCTTCTCAGTTATTTTCAAACAAGTTTTTGTCTCTATTCTTAATGGAAGTCAAGTGAAAATGTTCATGACACTGAATATGTTGGAGAAGAATACAGCTAAGAAACCATTATTCCAGCAAAAGACACCTCGGCAGACAAAACTTCCAGACGATATATATTAGCATTATTTTTAATTACTCGTGTAAAGAAGAAAATCAGTGACTTGGTTTGATATACTTAGTTTTGAAAATAATGTTCACAGTCTTGTAAATTCATTTAAAGGGGGTTTTGCTGGTAAGCTTTAAACTAAAGAACCTTAATTTTCCGAGGTTCATAAGAAAGGATAAGGTTCAATGGTTTATTAGCTTGTGGCTTTTAGTTTGCCAAAATACTAGAAAAACGCAGGTTTAAAGCTGATCAACCAAATGAACTTCAATTGTTACGCAAAATTGTTAAGTGTGAAGCCACAATCAAACAATGCTTAAATCCTATTCACAACGGCATTCAACTGACGACATCATTCATGATCTTTTAAGCAAAAAAATGCAAAAACTAAGCTTCAAAGCAGCAACCAAACAAGGCCTCAGTATACAAATTTGTGCATAAATCATAATCACAATGGCATTTTACTGATCATATTCTCAGTGAGATTTTGTGTAAAAATGCAGGAAAATTGAGATCAAACAAGGCCTTAGTATACAATTTTTTTATGCATAACACGTAATCTAAGTGTCGTTCCAGTATAAATCTATTCATGGCCTCAATTTTGCTGATATACAAACATATGAGCTAACCAAGCTTATTTTGAATTACATAGAGGATGCTCAGCTTAAGTGGTACATTTAAAACGAAATCTTGTAATATAGAGATACTTACAAAGATGTAGGCATCAAATTTCAAGCATGAGTAGACAGTCCAGATGACCCCGTTACAGAAAGAGGCAAAAGAAAGCCAAAAGGGCATGAATTCCACACTCTTGGTCTTGAGAACATTTTTCTGTTGAAGAAAAGGACAGATTATAGCTTGAGTATCAGATCTTAATTAAAATACATGAAATTCTGAATATAAACTTTGTGAGGTTAGCTTACGATGACGGTTAAAGGCGCTGCATACAGCAATATCCCAAAGAATACGCAAAAGCCACCGACAAAGTTAGACCTCGAGTGATGAGTGTGAAAGCCTCTAAAGGTCGCAGAAGCAATGCAAACGGTGAAGATCACCTCAGCAGCAAGCCATCCCAGAATCCACTTCTGTTATTTTCCAAAAATATTTAACCTATATTAGTACATATCAGCCAGCATGTTACAGAACCAAATTCTTTATGATATTAAGAACTAAGTGTTAGAAATTTAGGGTATGATAATCCTGGATAACTTCGAAGAATCGTGTTCGTACACTTTCCGAACAAAGTATTTCGACCCTATTATTGCCTGGGTTCACGAAATCTTTGTGGGGATAATTCTTGAAGAACAATCTGTTTCTGGCAAGGAGAATAGATTAGGAAATGTAGAGAGAATTTTCTTATATGTTTCTGTATTTGAAACCGAGGCCAAATGACTTCTTATATAAGAGATCAATAACCGAAACCAAAGGAAGCAACTGTTCGCTCAAAGGAAGCAACTGTTCGGAACAAAGGAAGCAACTGTTCGGAACAAAGGAAGCAACTGTTCGGAACAAAAGAAGCAACTGTTCGGAACAAAGGAAGCAACTGTTCGGAACAAAGGAAGCAACTGTTCGGAACAAAGGAAGCAACTCTTCGGAACAAAGGAAGCAACTGTTCGGAACAGCCAGGGGCTCTCGCCCCTTGGACCCCGCCAGGGGCTCTGCCCCTAGGACCCCGCCAGGGGCTCTGCCCCTTGGACCCCGCCAGGGGCTCTGCCCCTTGGAACCCCGTTTCAATTATTCATATTCAATTATACGTTGGCTCGACGAGCGTGCACTCCGCACTTCCCTAACTCGTTTCCGAGTTTAACGCATTATTGCATCGGCCTATAATAAATCACATTACTACTAAAATATATTGATGATACTAAAATCACCAACAAATCCCCCCCATTTTAGTGTAATCCTTGATTTACTCAGTATATACAATAATATATACAAGGGTATAACACACAGGTATAACAATCAAACAAATGCATAGATAAAAATGTCTTACGATTGAATTTTCATCTTAGTACAAATACACATTCCAAATACTCGAAAATCTGGGTGTCACAACGATTGAACCCGTCAATCCATTTGAATATCTGAAGATATAGTACACATATGTTTCTTACAATACTCTACTATTCATACTTGACACTTTACAAGCCATGTGTCCTTATCCATTAATAAGCATATAGGAAGTCAAGTCCAAGCTTCTTGAAGCGGCAAAACTTCATGCTCACATAGGTGATCCTTTTAATCTTGCACCTGCATTTGCAATTTTTCAAAAGAACCATTAAGAAGATATACTTCAACCTAGCCATTACTTGCAGATCTGAGCACATACCTTGGGAAGATAAACACAATTGCTCCAATCTCTAACTATGATCTTTCCACATTGAATTCTGCTTCTAACGTTGTATTCGAAGGGAATTGGGTATACCACAGCTAATAGATTTAAATGGACTTTAATCCCATCCCAATTACCGACTTATTCACTAAGTCTCTAGCTAACCCCTTCGTCAAGTGGTCAGCTAAGTTTTGTTGCGACCGAACAAAATCAATAGATATCACCCCATTCATGATTAATTCCCTAATCATACTATGTCTAACACCCAAATGTCTAGACTTTCCATTGTATATTTGACTATAAGCTTTAGCCAGTGTGGCAGTACTATCACAACGGATAGAAATTGGTGATATCGGTTTAGGCCATATCGGAATCTCATATACCAAGTTCCTGAGCCATTCCGCTTCTTTACCAGCAGCTGCTAATGCTACAAACTCAGATTCCATTGTGGAACCAGTTATACATGTTTGCTTCTTGGAAGCCCATGAGATGGCACCTCCCCCAAGCAAGAACACCCATCCACTTGTAGAGGATGAGTCTTCAGCATTATTTATCCAACTAGCATCCGAATAACCCTCTAACACCAAAGGAAATCCCATATATGCCAATCCATAATTCATAGTACCCTTCAAGTACTTGAATACCCTAGTTATCGCATGCCAATGATGTCTACTAGGATTACTAGTAAATCTGCTCAACTTTCCAACCGCATAAGCAATATCCGGTCTAGTGCTAATCATAGCATACATCAAAGAGCCTATAGCTCTTGAGTATTCAAGTTGATCCACAGGTTTACCTGTATTTGGCATAAGCTTTTCTCCCGGATCCATGGGAGTACTTACTGGAGAACAACTTTCGTAATTGAACTTCTTGAGTATTTTCTCAATGTAATGAGATTGCGTAATTGCAATCCCCTTATTCTCCCGTTTAATCTTAATACCAAGAATAACGTCCGCTTCTCCCATATCTTTCATGGAGAACTTTGATGACAAGAAATTCTTCGTTTTATCAACTTGATTTTGGTCGGTGCCAAAGATCAACATGTCATCAACATATAGACAAATGAAAACTCCTTTACCGGATGTGTTAAATTTGCTATATACACATTTGTCTGCTTGGTTTAGAATGAAACCATTAGACAAAACAACTTCATCAAACTTTTGATGCCACTGCTTCGGAGCTTGTTTCAGCCCATACAGCGAATTAACTAGCTTACACACTTTATGCTCATTACCAGGCATTACAAATCCTTCAGGTTGCTTCATATATACTTCTTCTTCCAAATCACCATTCAGAAATGCTGTTTTGACATCCATTTGATGAATCACTAGATTATGAATAGCCGTCAAGGCAATCAACAATCTAATAGTAGTGATACGGGCAACTGGAGCATAGGTATCGAAATAATCAATCCCTTCCTTTTGTCTGAAGCCTTGGATAACTAATCTAGCTTTAAACTTGTCAATTGTACCATCGACTTTCATCTTCCTTTTGAAGATCCATTTGCAACCCAATGGTTTGCAACCTGGTGGTAAATCAGATAATACCCAAGTATTATTTTCCATGATAGAACCAATCTCTTCATCAATTGCTTCTTTCCAAAAAACAGAATCTCGAGATTTCACAGCTTCATCATACGTTCTTGGATCCTCCTCTATACTATAACAATAATAGTATTGAGTACCAATCTGATCTCTTGATCCCTCAACTAAATATAGTTGAAAATCAGATCCATAAGATCTAGATTTTCTAGCTCTTTTGCTCCTACGGGGTTCAAGTGTCTCACTTGGCACATCAATTGAATGATCATCCCTTAGAGATTCATCTGAATTAGGTATAGAGTCCTTTGGTCTAGGTATAGAAGAGAAACAATTCTCATCAAATATGGCATCTCTCGATTCTATAATCGTGTTAATAGAAATCGAGTCATTAGGTTCTATAACATAAAACCTATAGGCCTTGGAGTGCTCAGCATATCCAACAAAGATGCAAGCTATACCCTTTTCACCCAAAGTTTTCCTTTTTGGGTCCGGGAGTCTAACCACGGCCCTACAACCCCAAACACGTAAAAATGTTAAGTTTGGTCGTTTCTTATACCAAAGTTCATATGGGGTAGTCTTGTTCCTTCTATTAGGAACCCTATTTAACAAATAGCAAGCCGTTAACATAGCTTCTCCCCAAAACCCTTCACCAGAGTAAGATAACATGGCATTCACCATTTCTTTAAGAACTCTATTTTTCCTTTCAGCCACACCATTTTGTTGAGGTGTATAAGGTGTCGTAGTCTCATGAATGATTCCTACGGATTGGAAAAATACAGGATCATAATATTCACCACCTCTATCTGTACGCAATGTTTTAATCAACACATTCTGTTGCACTTCAACTTTAGTTTTATAAATTTTGAATTTATCTAAGGCTTCGTCCTTAGCGTGCAACAAATAGACATAGCAGAATCTAGATGCATCATCTATGAAAGTGATAAAATATTTTTTATGCCCTAATGATGGTGTAGCATGCAAATCACATAAATCACTATGTATTAATTCAAGAATGACAGATTTCCTTGTTATACTTTTAAAAGGTTGCCTAGTGATCTTTGTTAACATGCAAGTTTTACATTTTTCTACATTTTCATTAAAAACAGGAATTAAATCATCTTTAGACATTTCATGCATTCTTTTATAATGTACATGTCCTAGACGAGCATGCCATAACGAGAAGTTGATAACATTCGAAGAAGACATAAATACAGAACCAGAATCATTAGGAACTCCATTCAAATTCATCATAAACATACCATTATTATAATATCCAAATCCTACAAACACACCAGACTTCGATAGAACATATTTATCGGATTCACACACTTGCTTGTATCCAAGCTTATTTAATACAGGACCAGAAATTAAATTCTTACGTAATTTAGGAACATACAAAACATTAAACAAAGTAATAGTCTTTCCAGAACTGAATTCTAACACCACGTTTCCTTTGCCTTCAACGGGAGCGAAGTGATCATCTCCCATGTAGAGGACAGAACCATCTTCCACTGGAACAAAACTCTTGAACCAGAAACGATCCTTGCAAACATGTGTTGTGGCGCCAGAATCAATCCACCACGCGATAGCATCATCCTGCACATAAAATGCTTCAGAATTTAGTGAAACCGAATGTTTAATCAAACTATTCAAATCACGAATTGATTTCTGACCTTGGTTTTCGGATTGGTCCTTAGACCCTTTTCCTGAACCACTTGCATTCGCGTTGTCGTGCTTTTTGCCGAAACGGCAATCCCTCTTGAAGTGGCCTGTTTTGCCACACTTCCAGCATTCTAGTTTCGGTTTCTTGTTAGCACCGAAACTGCCCTTATTGTTCTTGAAAGCACGCTTCTTTCCTTTGTTTTTGTTGTTATCGTTCTTACCACCCCCTTCAACCATATTAACCGAGGGTCCAGCAATTTGTTTGCCCTTTCCTTTGTCATCCTCCTGCGCTCTTAGAGATTCTTCTATGCGCAAGTGACTTCCAAGTTGGATCAAAGACAGTTCGTCTTTTCCATGTTTCAGATTGTGTTTGAAATCCCTCCACGAAGGAGGCAACTTGTCTATGATGCTTGAGACAGATATTGTTTCATCCATCTTCAATCCGTGTTGTGTGAATTGTCCAAGGATTCGGAGGAGTTCATTGAATTGTTCCATGACAGACCTCGATTCAACCATTTTGTAATTGTTGAAATCGGTTACCAGGAACTTTTTACTGGATGAGTCCTCTGCCATGTACTTGGATTCGAGACAATCCCACAATTCCTTTGCAGATTCCACGTTTTGGTAAATATCAAATAAGGGATTAGACATACCGTTAAGAATGTGCCCTCTGCAAATGTAGTCGTCGTTCTCCCACTTTGATCTGCGTATTAGATTTTCAACCGTGTCATCCTCTACAAATTCTGGAATCGGTGTAGACAGGACGTGCACCACCTTTAACGTTGTCAACATGAAATGCATCTTCTTCTGCCAACGCCTGAAGTCTTGTCCTTGAAACTTGTCCAATTTTCCGAAATTTGTAGTCATCTCCTTGACGGTGCTTCCTCCAGCCATGATTATCAGAAATTACTTTGTTCGTTTGTTAGAAATTTAGGGTATGATAATCCTGGATAACTTCGAAGAATCGTGTTCGTACACTTTCCGAACAAAGTATTTCGACCCTATTATTGCCTGGGTTCACGAAATCTTTGTGGGGATAATTCTTGAAGAACAATATGTTTCTGGCAAGGAGAATAGATTAGGAAATGTAGAGAGAATTTTCTTATATGTTTCTGTATTTGAAACCGAGGCCAAATGACTTCTTATATAAGAGATCAATAACCGAAACCAAAGGAAGCAACTGTTCGCTCAAAGGAAGCAACTGTTCGGAACAAAGGAAGCAACTGTTCGGAACAAACGAAGCAACTGTTCGGAACAAAAGAAGCAACTGTTCGGAACAAAGGAAACAACTGTTCGGAACAAAGGAAGCAACTCTTCGGAACAAAGGAAGCAACTGTTCGGAACAGCCAGGGGCTCTCGCCCCTTGGACCCCGCCAGGGGCTCTGTCCCTAGGACCCCGCCAGGGGCTCTGCCCCTTGGACCCCGCCAGGGGCTCTGCCCCTTGGAACCCCGTTTCAATTATTCATATTCAATTATACGTTGGCTCGACGAGCGTGCACTCCGCACTTCCCTAACTCGTTTCCGAGTTTAACGCATTATTGCATCGGCCTATAATAAATCACATTACTACTAAAATATATTGATGATACTAAAATCACCAACAAAAAGCTCCCCTGACAATACTTTTGATACTTTCAGAAATTTATTAGAATTTAGGCGCTTTAGTAGATCATATATGAAGTATCGGGTCAACCCCACCGACGTTGGCTTGTTAAGTTGACAATGCCTTTTAATATATGTTTTGGAAATAATCAATTAACCTAATTGGTCCTTTCTGGTCTAGCCTAGAAAGTAATAAACGATAAAATCTATGGACCTAGTTACGATTATCAGAAAATTCCATATATAAATTACAGTATATCACTTCACTTGTCACAAACTAGTATGGTATAGAGGACATACCCTTTCTATATGTTTCTGGATTAACTGATAAAGAAAAGGATAAATGAAAAATTAAGTGGCACTACTTAAGTGCAATAAATAGAGGTGTTTCGCGCTAGCAGAGAACGTAAAAAAAGGCCAAACTCTAAGGACCTAATTGCAGTTATTCAAATATCACTTGTCACAAATTAGTAGTATGATATAGAGGACATGTGCTTTTCTGAAAAAACGACAGTATATATGAAAAAGGTTATGAGTAAACCCCATCCGCATTAACTTATTAAGTTGCTAAAGTATTTTAAACATGCATCAGTAAGTAAAGTGAATCCCTAAAAGATCTTCGCTCATGAAATGTATAATATTAGGAATTTTACGACTAAATTATTTATCTTTTTGCATGTTTAACTTCTGCTATGATGATATAAAATAGGTTCTAAGTGCTGATTTTGCAATTTCATGGTCAAATTGTACTTTCTCCAACTATTAGGACTACTTTGCAACTATCACAAATTCCCCTTATTTCTGTATGTTTCTGAAATTATCGATAAACCTATAAGTGGTCATTTCCGGGCTATCTAAGGACCTAGTTACAATTATCAGAAAATTCCAGAAATAGATTTCAGTACATTACTTGTGAGTAACTATTAGTTTGATATAGAGGACATACCCTTTTCTGAACGTCACTATATACGAAGAAGATTATGAGATAAATGAGCTCAACTGCCAACCCAATGCTGTTGATTGTGAGCACGAGAGTACTATCTGGGTGAACAAATGGCAGACCATACAAAATCCAGAAAATGCAGTTCATTGTTGTTGCGAGGTACGGGTCGGACTTGAACTCCTCCACTGACTTGTTTTTCACAATTCTCCAGAAAGTAGGCCTGGAAAATAAAAAGTGTTCAAGCATATCTTGAATTATATTAATTGAATACTTAAGGTAGATGTTCTCAGTAGATATTGGATTCTGAATATAAAATTTATCAGATTACTCAAGAGTATAACAAATTTATTGACAAAATGCTTTATTTTGGTAGCGGGAGACTCGGGGTATATTGTTTTTTTTTAAACTCGATTTTGTACCTAGTTACTATATGCTATCTGATATTAAAATGTTTCTGATAATTCTCCTGAATGTAGGCCTGGAATATGATAAAAGTGTTCGAGATCATCGTAACAGTATTTATTACTTGAAAATGATACGTAACAATTTTTGTTAGAATTTTGATTCCGAAAGTAATATTTAACAGATTACTTAAGATATCACCTGAGGCTGATATAAATAATGATACACATAACATTAAGACGGTATAACAAATTTATTGACAATTCTTCAGAAAGCAGGCCTGGAAAACCATAAAAATGTTCCAGAATATCTTACATGTACATTATAATAATTGAAAGGGATACTTAAATATTCTCTGTAGATGTTGGATTTTGAAAGTGAAATTTAACAGATTATTGAAGGTATAGCCTGACGCTGGTATAAATTATGGTACCCATAACATTAAGACAAATTTATTGAGAAAATGCTAAAGTTTTGGTAGCTGGAACTTGGGATATATTGTTTTTTTGAAATATCTATTTTGTACCTAGCTATTATATGCAGTCATACCAAAATGTTTCGAAATTTTAGTAGCAGATTCCTTAACTATGACACTTAACTTTCAATGTAATGCTTGCCACAATAGAGATAAAAAGCTTATTCTGCAACTGGTGCTTAATTTCTCTTACATTTTTGCAATTATTGAAGTAAGCATACTAAATTGAAATCAAGCCTATACTCTTCGGTATACTAAACTAGATCACGACTTAAAAAATTATCCTTGAAACTATATTATAGTAGATTAGTGTATGCCAGGATTCATTGGAAATTCATGATATGCAAGAGTCACGTATACAAAAATGAGGTATATATCTATGTAAAAGACAATAAGTTCTAAATTCTAATGTATAATGTAAATCGATATATACGACTATGACCAAATAGAGGGTAAGAGACTATACGCAGGCGAGATGAAGAGGCAGAAAGAGATTATATTCCCTGCAATTATAAGAGACGAGAAAATAAGATTATAAACTCATAAGCACAAAATAGAGGAAGATAAAACTGAAAGGCGTTAGAATAGTGTTGATTAACAAACAAATCGATCCAATAGATTACGCAAGATTTCGAATTCACTAAACGGCAGTTCATTAATGTTCAGGCATCAAATATTACAATCAAGTTATTTAGTTTCCTTTTATGAAAATCAGAATGTAGCACTTCCTGTATAGTGTGCTAGTGTTTTTTGTATTAAAAAAACAATCCATTTGGGTTCAAAATATTCCAAATGAAATCTCAGTATTGCAGTTTTTACATGTCCTCACACTACAGGCTATAAACTAAGAATTCTCATGATTAACTCAAATTCCATCTAACATTCTACTTGGTACCATAGTTTCAAACTAAACAGTAATATACCCTACATTATGAAAAAGTGAACTGATTGGTACATTGATCCATTAGAGTACAAAAGATTCAGTATATACAAATAACGGGAAATAAGATTCTGTAGTTTCCTTTTCTGAATATCCGAGGCTAGGAATTAAAAAAAGAAAAACAATATCAACTGTGAATTGAAACCTCATATATCAGTTCCTATATAGAGAGTACTACTAGTATTTTTGAAATACGTCAAACCATTCGGTTCGACTACAAAACTAAAACTGTGAATATTAGACACTAGCAATTTAAAATTTATTTATATTACAACTGTGAATTGAAATCTGATATATCAGTTTCTATGTAGAGTACTAGTATATATAAAAAAATGTTCAAAGTCGTAAATCAGATTTTGTAGTTTCCTTTTCTGAATACTCGACACTAGCAATTTTATATATATTTATATTAAAACTGTGAATTGAAATCTGATATATCAGTTTCTATACAAAGTACTAGTGTAGAACTTTATACTAGGAAAAAATATTACTATATAGAGGTTATTTTTAAGTGGAGGTTCATAATAAAAAATGTAATTTTATTTAAATATATATTTTGTATAATACAAGATAAATGTATACATTGTTTCACTAACTAGCACAAATATTTAAGATACAAGTACATATTTTTACTTTAACTAGTAAACACGTGATGACATCAATTCAGGTAGGTGGAAAATCATGATATAATAAAATCATCAATTTAAAAAAAATTAATTAAGTACATAATTATTTAGAAAATCGAGTATATGTATCTAGAAAATTGAAAATTCATCTAAATTTTATTTAATGTTTTCTTTACATGTATAAACACAATATATAATTTAGCATAGAAAACCGTCTTAAAAAATTACATATATATAATTTTACAATTTTATATTATTTATCACTATATATAAGTACATTTTCTTAAGGCGGGATCATAAAAAATTATGATTTATTACAATGTGGAGGTTATTCCTATTTATAACTGGTGCCGAGTTGGGATCAAATTTTTTTATTCCTATAGAGAGGTTCTACCGTAGTATGTATCAAAAAGGTTCAAACTTCAAACCATTCGATTCGACTACAAAATTTTCCAAATGATAGAACTTCCATTAATATTCCGGTTTCTAATTGTCCCCAAGGCTACAAGTTATAAACTCAGATTCCATATGATCAACTCATGATTTATTATGAGCAAGTGAAGTTATCAGTAATTATCTTATGCATATAGTCATTTTAATTAAAAAAAAATGATATCAAGTGGCCTTAAAATTTCAAGGGGAAATTCTGAAATTTTAATAAAGTTATGGTTATTTACTATCATTTCCTACTTGGTGCTGTTTTGTAATTTCTAATATGAGAGAGAAAACTATAGATGGGGTCAAATGTCAATTTTATTATAGATTTCAGAGCAAAATCTGTCTCTTAATCGAAATTTATGAACTAATAGTGTTGCAATTAAAACTATGAGGTCCATAATGAACTTCTGTCAAAACTTTGGGAATTTAATGTTAATTTACCTAGCTTCGTAATATCAGACCCAAACAATTCAGAATTTAGATTAAATAATTTTTTCTACATCCGATTTTTATTATAATCAGTATCTTAATTACTTTTGTTCTAATAATATGTATCAATTGACTGTTTTAAGACTAGTGACGAACTATTTTACAGTAAAACAGCAACAGAATCGGCTCATTACAAAACTGTCAAAACATAGCATACGTAAATTGAGTCGAATTTCAGCTTTTCATTATAGATGAATAATTTATTATTAAATCAAACAAAAAACTAGCAACTCACATAGTCACAAATAGGAGCTAAATTCTCATTTCGAAATAGAGCATGCATTTCAAGTACTATAAGCAACTATATGTAGTGGCGGAACCGTATGGTGCGAGGGTCAGCTGACCCTCTAACTTTTATAAAAAATTTATCAAAATAGACATACGATATTAAGTTAATTACAAAATTAGCATTTCATTTAAATAGATAGTTTGTATTATACATACACAAAATTCTATCTATATATAAGCGGTGACATTAACACTAACAAAGCCCAAACTCACTCATTTATACGATAACTGGTCATACCTGTTATTCCCAACACAATGTAGGTTGGAGCCACAACTGATTTTTTTTCTTTCTTAGTTTTTTTTTTTATCCTAACTACTTAAATAGTTCGCAAAATTAATAATCTAACGTAATTTATTGATTCTATCATTGTTTGCTTAACAATTGTTAATTACTTAAAAAAGTTAGGATAATTTTTAATAGATTTTTATTAGAAAAATGTAGGTATTGTATAAAACTGGAAAAAATTTAGTTAGTTTTTTATTAAGATAAATTCTTAATGGAACATTTATAAATCAGTTGTGACTTTTAAACTAGTTAGTTGTTTAGTAATTTGTTTACAGAATGTATAACTTGTTATTTACATGTATTAATTAAGTTGAATAAATCTACTGTTTTACTTATTTTAATTTATTTAAAATAAAATTATTGTTTCACTTTATAACTTATTTAATTTCATTGGGTTTTTTTTCTTTATATGATTTTGTAGTTTATATTGAAAATAATATATTTGAAAGTTTGTCGAACGATGTTATTATGCATAGCTTTCAACATATGGGTGACCGTATGAGTCGATTGTAGATTAAGTAACAATGTTTGAACTTTTGCAGTTTCGTTTTTCTTAATTATTTTTTTTTTTTGTTAATATTTTGACTCATAATTTAAATTAGTGGCTCCGCAGTCACTATACGCTCATGAGGTTGGATTTTTATACTACACTTTTTCTGAAAAAACGCACAAACCGTAAAAAAAAACTACAGTTTACAGTGTTTTTATGCAAACCGTACATTTCATGTACGATTTGCACAAAATACATGCAAACCGTACATTTAATGTACGGTTTGCATATATTTTATGTAAACCGTACATTAAATGTACGGTTTACATGTATTTTTTTTTTTTTTTGTGTAATTTCAATTTGTAAAATAGGAAAAAATATATAAAATATGCAAATCCATAATTCAGTTAGCTATATATAATTGTTTGTTGTTTGTTTATATTAATTATAGAAATTATAATAATTGTTGATATTTGTCCCATTTTTGCATTTTTTTTTTTTTGTAATTTCAATTTGTAAAATAGGAAAAAATATATAAAATATGCAAATCCATAATTCACTTAGCTATATATAATTGTTTGTTGTTTGTTTATATTAATTATAATAATTGTAGAAATTATAGATAGTTATCAAACAATGATAACTCAATTTTTTAATCATAACCAAACACATTTAATGATAACCAAACGATAACTCAATTTTTTTATAAAACGGATAAAATATCAACAATCCCAATTTTTATTGGTGATTTGGGCAAACAAACTAATTAAAAAACATAATTTTATAAAAACCCCTAATTTTCAAAACGAGTAAATATTAATAAAGCGTAACAATTTTTATTTTTCTCAATCAAAACAAATAACCATCATAAACATGTAACATCATAACCAAATCATTAGTAATAAATATCTAAATAACACAAATTTGAATAAAAACCCTAATTTTTTTTATTAAATGGGACAAATATCAACAATTATTATAATTTCTATAATTAATATAAACAAACAACAAACAATTATATATAGCTAAGTGAATTATGGATTTGCATATTTTATATATTTTTTCCTATTTTACAAATTGAAATTACACAAAAAAAACAAATAATGCAAAAATGGGACAAATATCAACAATTATTATAATTTCTATAATTAATATAAACAAACAACAAACAATTATATATAGCTAAGTGAATTATGGATTTGCATATTTTATATATTTTTTCCTATTTTAAAAATTGAAATTACACAAAAAAAATAAATAATGCAAAAATGGGGCAAATATCAACAATTATTATAATTTCTATAATTAATATAAACAAACAACAAACAATTATATATAGCTAAGTGAATTATGGATTTGCATATTTTATATATTTTTTCCTATTTTACAAATTGAAATTACACAAAAAAAATAAATAATGCAAAAAAATACATGCAAACCGTACATTTAATGTACGGTTTGCATGTATTTTGTGCAAACCGTACATTAAATATACGGTTTGCATAAAAACACTGTAAACTGTAGATTTTTTTTACGGTTTGTGCGTTTTTTCAGAAAAAGTGTAGTATAAAAATACAAACTCTACGCTCATACCTACCACAAATCGTACAAATGAACCTAATTTTAAGGAATTGGTGTTACATATATACTAACAATACAGAACATATAATTTATGTACATATATACAAATTTGCGTATCTATTAAAGTGACAAAGTGAACTTAAATATTCCGAGACTCGAATTGAAATCACTAGAACAGCAACTAATTAGATAATTAAAACAGGGCGTGTTATATATGGAATTCTATGCAAAATTTGCTTCACTAAATCATTAATCTGCTCATATAAAACATAAATCGTAAACATAAATTCTAATTTTTTTACATAATCAAACTGAAATCACTTTATTAGCAACTAATTACCTGGTGATGAAACAACGCATATATATATATATATATATACACACATAAATTTGCTTCTCTATTTTATTATGTGGCTCAATAATCACATGTAAGGTGAATACGTGATCATGAACTCAAATATATAAGAACTCGAATTAAAGTCACTCAAAAAGCAATAATCAGTTAATTTCACACAAAAAAATATATCTCAATATTACATAAATTGCAGAAAATAACTAAAATATATACATAACAGGTTAATTATACAACAGAGCATATCATTACATGTACAAATTCGCTTGCTATTACAATAGATCTGCTAAATGATCACTTGTAACGTAATCATAAACTCAAATATTTGGAAAAAAAAACGAATGAAAAAAAAAAACTCGAACAACAAACGATGAGCTATTTATCCAATATTCATATAATTTATGCAATGACGTGATCATGAACTAATTTAAAAAATAAAATAAAATCATGAACTGTTTTTTTTTTAAAGAATTAAAATCACTCCAACAACAATTACTCATTTATTCATCCATGTATATATATACACATACAGATTTGCTTCTCCGTTACTGCGTTACATTAAATCTGGCTCAATAATCACATGTAACGTGATCATGAACTCAAATATATGAAAAAACGAAATAAATTCACTTGAACAGCTATTAATCAGCTAATTAACCAAGAATTATATAACTCTATATTACATAAATTGCAGAAAATAACTCAAATGTAAACATAATCAGCTAATTACGAAATAGAGCACATCACTTATGTACACACACACAAAATTGCTTGCTATTGTACTATATCTGTAAAAAAAAATCACATATAACGTAATCTTAAACTCTAATATTTGAAAACCCTATTTAAATTCACTCTAACAACAATTGAAGAGCTATCTATCCAAAAATTATACAATTCATGCATATGACGTAATTATGAACTGAAATAAAAATTATAAATTAAAATCATTCCAACAACAATTACTCAGCTATTTATCCAAAAATCAGATAATTATTGCATAGTTTACACAATTTATTACGTCAATTACACAAAAAACTCAACTATTTGCAGAATCAATTTGAAATCACTAACAATAAAGAAAATTAGCTCGTCACCGTTCAAAAACACCGCATAAAAATGCACATATATATACATATACATAGAAATTGTTGTATTAGAAAAATAGGCTCATCACAGTTCAAAAACACCACATAAAAAAACAAATATAGATAAATAAATAAATATATATATATACATATATACATAGAAATAGTCGTATTAAGAAAATTAACTCATCGCAGTTCAAAACCACCGCAAAAAAGTCACATACAGCGATATGGATACATATAAGTACATATATATATGGAAATTGTTTCAAAAACGAAAATTAACTAATCACAGTTCAAAAACACGCATAAAAACGCAAATATAGATACATAACATATAGAAATATATGTTTTATTTCAAAATAAAATAAAATTAGAGAGATATAAGTATATACCGATGATGCCAATGACGATACGTGCAGCCTCAGTTCCCGTCATCTTCTCCGCTTATAGAGAGAGAGAAACTGTAATATATATTACAGTATGTATCTGTATATATATATGAGAGAGAGTGATAGAAAGCGTGAGCTCAGAGTGAAAATGGAGCTAAGTCTGTAATACAGAGCGGTTATTTATAGGCGCGGAGAGATACGTGGACGTGGAAATTAATTTAGTTTATTTAATAAATAAAAGAAGGGATAAATGTTTTCAGCGTGAAAGCATATTTTTCAGTTAGCAAATGCATTGGATGCTTTGGCGGGCTCCGGCAGTGCAGTTTTTCAGTTTGTTTGTTTTCATTTAGGTACCATGAGATTTGGGATTCTATCATTTCATACCCTGTATTTTTTATTTTGACCACTAGTGTGTATAAACTGTTAGCAATCCATTCAATATACCTGAGAAAACCAGGTTATCGGTTGTGTGTTTTCCTCTTGATATATAGTCATAGGCCTTATAGCATTTGTTGCGTTGTAATAATCAGTTTTTGTATTTAGTTTTAACCGACTCTTGCCGGATCTACTAACGTGAGAGCATGGTCCACCGTGAACGTATATTTTTTAACTTTTATGTTAATGAATGACATGTTTAACTAAAAAAAGAGTCCATTCAACGTGCGCCGTTTTGTAATTCTTCTCGTTCAATAGATAACTTTTGTATTGGATTATTTTTATTGAGTATGCTATATCCATCATACCATGAGACCTCAATGCTATATAATTTAAATAATACATCATTCAGAAATGAGAGACCGGAATTACTACAAAATATATACATGAGTTCTAATCCACTATTTCCATGAATTTATGTATAAAATATATACCGGTTGGTAGTGTTTTTAACAATGTAGAGTCGGTGTAGTCTCTACCAGCTCTATCTCAGTTCCTACCATAATTTAATTTCAATCACTGAGTGTATTTAAATTCCTAACAGCTCATTCAATGAGCATCGTTTTGAAATGCTTCCCGCTTTATAAATAGACGGAGCTTTTCCGTTGAATAATTTTCATTAAGTATTTATGAAAGTCGTATATTTTAATTTTGACTCCTAATTGTTATGTTGTCAATCTCATTAATTGGCGTACTTGTTGTATTTGCCTTTTATGACAGTTGATCGAGTAACAAAAATGTTATATTTTCTGTTACATCTTTATGGATTGAATTGGTTTTTATTTAAATTTTGACCATCAATGTATCTAAACTCTTAAAAGATCATTCCATGCGCACAACTTTATGATCTCGATCACTAGGTAGGTGAAGGCTTATGCATTGGGTTATTTTCATTGAGTACTTACTATGAGATAAGAGCTAATATATGTATGTTACTTTATTTGTTATAACCGGTTGCGGAGCTAGTATACAAAAATAGATTGCTCCAATTCCAAAAAAATAAATAAGGAGGTGTTAGTCCCACTAATTTTGTAAAATTAGATGTAAAATATACACCTCCTAGTACTACTTTTAAAATATGTGGATGGTTGTAACCCTTTAGATAACTAAGTGTATCTAAACTCTTAATAGACCGTTGGATAATCATAGCTTCATAATTCTTCTCGTTTCTGAGTTAGATAATTTTCATCGAGTATCCATGAAACCTGAACTAAATAAGATCCCATACCTATTTATTTTAATTTCGAATTTATATGTATACTGATTTTTTAACACGTCACGACTTAGCATCGTTCACTAATTACTTTTTGTTTTTGTTCGAGACTGGGAAATTCAGGCATTTTCAAATAAAAAATAAAAAATAGGGAACATGACAAAAATTAAAAAATGTACTTGTGTACGAGTCTTTTAAAATATTGGAAAACATCATCTTTTATAAGTATTTTATTTAATAAAAAAGATACTGAAATATTTATAAAATTGTGTTGATTAATGATTTTATTCATTACCTAGTTAAAGGTAATATGACGTCAATGGTAATAGTCCAAGTTATTGTTTTTTCAGTCGTGTACACGAAATGGTCTTTGCAACAATTTCTCAAGAAACGATAGAAATGAAGAAAAAAAGTCAGCAACTTTCTTGCGATATAATTGGCACAAGACTATACTGTTAGATTGTTGGTCAATGAAACATACGCCTAATTAGTAAAAAAAACATGACAATAATTACTAGCTTAGTAGTAGCTTTTGGTATTATTACTAGCTTCTATGGTAGTTAATTGATTGACACATAATTTTAGCAAAAGATGTGCTAGAAACTTGTACCTCATCAAACTATATATATACTCTCAAAACGATGGTAATTTATTGTGCAATTCTATTATTAAATTTTCTAAATCGAAAATCAGGATTCTTCACTTGTGAAGCTAATGGGATACTTATAATGGACGGCAAGTTGTACAAAGAAAAACCAATTTTCTTCGTAACAAGTCATGAAAATCCCTGTGTAATGGTATACCATCATACAAGGCCCTGCAAGTTTTTTTTATCATGCCATACTAACAAGCAAATGGTAAAATAGGCTAATAAAGTGTTGATCGCAAAAAGTAGCAAAAAGGGCTAGTAACTTTCCCACTGATCACAAGCAAATCGGTCCAGAAAATATCCAAAAAGCTAGATGGTCAGTAGGCCCAGAACAGTTGTGAACTCGTAATACGATTTCTCGTAAATTTTTCATACAGACTGATTTAATAGTAGAAAACATTCAAGGGTAACTGGAATTTTATCATGTAATCACCAGGCTTGCCTTTAATCCCCTAGTTAATACTAGCATTCCTTATTTAAATATATAGATCATAGATGGATCCAAGATACAAAGGTTAAAAAAGATGTAGAGCTTATTACTCTGTTATACATACGCCGAAAGGTAAAAAAAGTAACAAGAACCTTTACTGAAGATGCATACTGTACTGCTACACACATACTCTGATATTATAAAAAAATGGTAGCAAAATTGACTACAAAATTGTGGCGAAATTTTGACCAGGATCTCACCTCTCATTTTCGATGCGACTGTAATGGTAAACTTGGTCTCATTTGAGAAAAAGAAAATCAAAACCAAAAAACTAAGAAAATTAAATAATACTGTATAAACCTACTCAACCTGATATCTTCTGTTTAACATTTCTAACAATGCCCCGGGCTAGATCTGATTTCTCGATACTGAAATCAAATGGAATTTTATCATAAATAATATTTGCATCAAGAGCATAAATTCTCAACGCAAGGGCAGACAAGGACGATGTTTTGGCTGCAGCAGAAAGTGATGACCAGTACCACCACCCATTTTTTAAGTGAACGGCTTTTATCATGTCCTCAAGTGTGATAACCGCTTGGACCATCTGAAATGGAATTGAAATTTTATCACTTAGCAAATGACTTTTTTGAAGAAAAAGCTTATTTTACTCATTTTTTTACCGAAATATGCACGTGCTG
Source organism: Primula vulgaris (assembly GCA_963920805.1). Lineage (NCBI taxonomy): Eukaryota > Viridiplantae > Streptophyta > Magnoliopsida > Ericales > Primulaceae > Primula > Primula vulgaris. The sequence continues at coordinate 11,090,568 of OY987221.1, read as the reverse complement.
CCCAATCCGTTCACCAAAATACAATTGTTTAGTTTAAAGTTTAATACACTAAACTAAATGATTATTATCTATTTTGTACACTTGCATGAAATCTAACTGAAACGGTGATTATCTATGATTATATTATCACTTCACTATAACCTAGAGGGTTATTAGCATTTTAGTAAACAAACTTATCGCAAAGATACAACAAAAGGAGAATCTATAGGTTAGTCTACTAATTAGGGAAAAAAACCAAGTTGGTGTACAAAATTAAAAAATTGATAAGTTAGTGTAAAGAACGAAATAGACAAATTTGTTTCTGCCAGCTGATTTTCACAAATTGACAAGTAACATACAGGAAAAATTGGAAAAGTGATAAAATTCTCAAAGAATATATACCTCATCTATGGTCCCTGCTGATTTCACAAACGATCTCCAAGCCCACCTCCTTTTAAGACAAGCTTTAGACACTCTCACTGCGGTTTTAGGAAGTGCAGCTTCCATATCCAGCAAACTCATTTTAAGCTGAATTAAAACCCGATAAGCTTTTCCCACTAAGGGCTTCATAGCAGAGTTGGGGACAACATGGCATTTATCACCAGACACTTTTTCATCCTTTTTATCTGAAAATAAATTATCTGGTTTATCAGGGCCAGGGTTATCATCTGGTTCACCCGCACACGAGCTTCCAAGCGACCCAATATTGTTATTTAGTTTTAATGCTGGGTCAGTGAGAATAGGCGATACATTTGGGAGAAAAAGTGGCACCCCATTTGAACCAATTAAACCAATTTCTCTCACTAAATCTTTTAATGAATCCATTGTCACAAATTTCGAACACATGTCTTCAAAGTTGTAAGGGCATATTAACCCATCGTCTTCAAGATTTTTCAAGTTCGGGAAAACAGCAAAAATACCACCACCCTTCGATGAGCTGTCTCTTTTGTTCTGAGATGGAGCTTTGAAACCAGATTTGCATTGATCGCCGATATGACCATCAGATTCTCTTTTTGTTAAAAAAGATTTATGACAATAAAGACAATGGAATTTTAAGGGAAAGATGGGTTCCAAACAACTGCACCTGAACAGCTTATCGTCACTAATTACGTTAGCTTTTCTCGTCTTTTTGTTCATTAGAACAGTCTCAAACTCAAACCATGGGCCATAAGTATTTCCAAGGAAACCAGCTCCCTTGGTAGCAAGTAATTCAGAATCTGACACAATTTTTCTAACGAAAGCATTTTGAGCGTCTTCTAATCCTTTATTATCAGCTTCCTCGAATCTTATTTTCAGTCTTTGCAAAATTAATTTTTTCAGTTCACATTCTATGGGGTCTTCATCTCTCAAAAAGTCAACTAGTCCTCTAAGTTCCAATAAAGACTGGTATAATACCCATGTAGAATAAATGGTAGGTTCGTCATTATTCTCATCCATGTAACGACTAGAACCCGTAGTAACATCGTTAACGATAATGCATAGTTGTCGTTCTAGCTTATCCCACACCCAATACAGACGCCCTTCTGAGTCGGCACCTAAAAACTCCCTTCGACCAGATAGCTTAATTATCTGCATCTCCAAGCGGCTAATAGACTCACCAATATGCATGATACCATTTCTGATCGTACTTAACTCAATACTATACTTAGAGGAATCTCCTAAACTAATCTCACTAGGACCCTGAGCCAAAGTAGAAGGTATCTCACATATCTCATTAGTCTCTAGATGCGAGTCTTTACTAGGTTTTGCAAACTTTTCAGATAACTTTTCCCATCTTTGCTTTATATTTTTCAAATCGATGTAAGAAGAACGCACTTTCTGCTGCAAATCAGAAGATGATTCCATTGAATGTTCAAGATGCTGATGAATCAAAGCCGAGTTCAACAACTCATCACAAAGAAGTTTGAGCAATGAGGTCCGCTGCAATGTATCCATAATAAAGTCTTGTCAGTTAATTTCAGTGAATTTTTTGGTTGCAGCTTTTAAGCCGATATAAGCATAAATGCAAGAACAGCGAGCTTAAAAGCTGCAACCAAACAAGGTCACAATCCCTACTCAATAAAACTATTAAAAAGTTCACATAAAATCAGACAGAAAAGATGGGACCAAACGGGAAAAAAGGCCAACCTCCTCCACGCTGAACTCCCAGTAATCCTTATCCTCCAATAAAGATGCTAACCGAGCAATTAAATTAGAGTGGATGCCAGTGAAATCTCCTACCCTTTTTCTCTTGCTAGCCATATTTGCAGAACAACATACTTTCTCCGTCCCTAAAAAAGTTTTTAAAACTCAATTCTTTAATAACATAATTAGTAAACACGAAATATTACAAACTACCCTCAAAAAATTAAAACTACTTCGAAAATAACTTTTATTCCACTACTTAAAAAGGTAAGATTGACATCTCAAAAGAGTATAATAATCAGGGAGTATATATTTACCATTTCCATCCTCAAGTTTGGAAACACAACAAGGGCAATGCCAGTTTCCTTGAGGAACTCTCATAAGTGGAGGGTTTAAGCAATACGTGTGATATTCTGCATTACACGTACCACATAGGAGCATAAGGTCATCGTTTTTGTCAATACCACATATCTTGCAAATATTTGTATCCCAGGGAGCTTTTGGTAATATACATGAAGAGATGACAAACTCATCTACTTCTTTTTTCCGCTCTGGGGTTAAGCATCCCAATCTTGTAAATCCGACAAGTTTCTGGTATATGGCGACCACCTGCATTAGCAAAATTAAATTAACATTTGTTTAGATCTGACAAAGAACTGGAAATCAGAAGAGGACCTTAGAGATTGGCAGAAGGGATAGTGACACAATATAAATTAATATTGTATCAAACTATCTATAGCTAACATATGGAATTTGGTTAATGCCTGCAGGGATAGTGATACAATATTTATTAATATTTTTGTTGCCCTAGTCTACTGGAACATATAAACCAGCTCCGTAAACATGTCATATTTTTCGGCCTCAGATTCAAATAATCAATTTTATATATTGCCAGTTAAAATTAAGTAAAAAAGAACACTAACAAGTAAGAAGTGAAAAGAAAACTGAAGCAGCCTACGGAACAATATAACAGAAGTATGATCCTAGTCTGCTAAAATCTCAGACAATTCTAAATAAACCCATTTCAGGATTATTACTAAATTATTTTAACAGGGAAGATGTGGTGTGGTTGCAAGAATCTCCACGTGTCATACTGCAATCCAAGTATTTTCGTTTTTGTTAGTGAAGGGGGTTTGCCTGTCCATTTGAGCCATTTGAAATAATACAAATCTTTATGGAATGTAGGTACTGAAATCAGGTTTAGAAAGGGAAGTGAAAATATCTGACACACCTCTTTTTCATACAACTCCTCGAATTTTGAAGATAAATTGTTCGCCAGAAGGAAGATATCGGGCTTCTCCACACTGGAATCGCGAGCATGATTCCAAAACTGTCAATTAACAAAGAAATTAGAACTGTTGACTGGAAAATGACAGAATGAGAAAACAGTTGAACTATGATTAAAAAAATCATTAAATAAAATAAAAGAGATAAAGGACAAAAAAAATACTTCTTGAAAATCTTCAAGAAAGGCTTCATGTGAACCGTCGTATGCACCAACAGCCAATCTTAAATCAATAGTTCTCATATCCAAAGGACGTGAGACATTAGCAGGGCAATTTAGAAAGCCTTCATCATCGTTTTCAGTTATATTGCTTTTTCTACGGCTGAGCAAGTTGCAGAAAACTTTTTCACTATCAGCGTTTGCTACTTGTCGCAATACAATACGACATTGCCTCATCATTATATCACTTATCGATACATATTTCCTTCCTTTTTTCTCCTCGTTGGGTTTCTTTCTTTGCTTCACAGGTCTCTGCCCCTCCTCTTCACCGCAGACAGTTGCTAAAACTGAAACTACGGCTTTCTGGTTTCCACAAAGTAAAGACAAATGAGAGATTGATGAAAATACATATAAGAGAGGACAATCAATCGCTCGACTACTAAGTTGTGGAATGGTATAGCTGAATATAGAGTTAAGAGATCAATCATTTAGACATGTATCTATTTATTAGCAGAAAGACCTATTTTAGCAAATTGAAACCTGGCATAATCACATAACTAAATAATCTGGTGCACACCATCGATCTCCACAAATTCATTTTACCAGAAAATAGGTGTCCTAGATCATTTAGAAGTAAAACTTTACAAAAAGCAATTTCCTGTCAGTGCTGTCACCGAATAGAAGAAAAGCTAAAAACAAATTAGTATGCAAAAACGAAAAGGAACACCAAAAATTTATGCATACTAAATACGTGTTTAACAGGCAAAGTCAATGCAGTACATATAGAAGAACATTTAATTCCACTCTCCAGACTTCTCATTGGATATATACATATATATAATATCATATATATCCAATATACGTACATAACATCATATAAATCAAATATATGCATATGCATAGATGTATATGTGGGAATGTGTTGTGCAATTATATACAGTAACTATCAAATGTGATGTACATATGCTGATAAATATTTTCTCTAATTAGTCTTCGACAGGATTATTTACCAAAATGATATAATTAAAAGAAAGAAAACAAAAATTATATGTACCTTTGTCGGTCCACAAGCATTTCCTTTATAGATTTCCTTACTTATAGAATTCTCCAAAATAATTTTCGCCCATTCCGGGGGACTTTTCTCAAGAGCAGCATGTATACAATTTCTTATCCGAGCACCAACATTTGTTGGCAACTTTCGAACAGGTTGTAACAACTGAGCCCACTCCGGAATATCACCTTTAGTAGGATTTGATAATCCTATGATACAAACAAGAGTAAATGAGAAAAAGAAAAATGAGAAAAAGAAAAATGAGACTGAGAGTTATATTGATAATCATAAGATCAGGAATTACATAATAGAATATATACAAATATGTTGGAATATATATACATATATATGCATGTATGTATGTATAGGGGAATAATATATGAAGGTTACCAAAAACATTAAAGTTGACATTGATAATCTTAGCCGTTTATTTGAAAGCTGGAGATTCAATGAAATTAAATATATATAAAAAATAAACGGAGCAGCTAATGCTCTATCTCTCTTCCCATTCTACCACTTACTTCTCTCTTATCAAAGCTCTCAGATAATCCGTTTTTGGAAGAGGGGCATCTGACTGTGTATTTCAAACAGTTCGGAAAACTGTTTCTTTCCTAACCCTCTGATCCTTTCACTTTTAATCGTACGGTGGAATAAAAAGGACAAAAAACAGTCTTAATTAAAAAAATGTAAAATTAACCAGTTTCGTTCTCTCCTCTTTTTTTTTTCTATTTGGCACTCTCTAGTCTCTCTCACTGTAAGTCTGTAACTCCATTTTTCTCCAATCTTTCATGTTAGATGAAAACTCAAATCACAAACAGTATTCATCAAACTCAAAGACAAATTATCTAAAGTTATTGAAATCTTAAAAAGAAACTCAAAATAATTTGGAAAATATTTGATCTATATTTTTGAAATTTTGAATAATCTATTTTAAGAATTTGTCAATAAACTTAACTTACCTTTCTACTTCTAATTCATTTCTAAATAAAAATTTTGTGCAAATAAAAAGTAAACATAGATTTAGGTGTGAACTGGCCTGAAAAACGTGTATTTAGTGAGACAGAACATAATAATTCGGGAAAGGAAGAGATTATAGGCACAAGAGACAGAGGGGTAAAGTTTTTTGTTTTTTTTTATGTTTCATTTCTTTCGAACCATATCTGTATATCACCATTGGATTGAATATAAAAGTATCAACGGTCTAGAAAAAAAAAAGTTTTCCTGACTGTATAAAATACACAGATGCCCCTCTTCCTTTTTTCAATCCTTGTATCAGATGCCCCTCTTCCTTTTTTCAATCCTTGTAATTTATCTCATGGACTGACAAATTCACATATATTTCATAACCAAGTGAAATTTTGTTCACCCTTTTTATTGTCTTTCATTTAATTAATCACAAATTTGATAACTTTGTTTTTAGAAGTGAATTAGGCATTAAAAGTTTTGCAAAATTCCAACTTTTTTCTTAATCTAAAAAATCCTTGCTAGATTTACAAAAAGAACCTTTGGCTACCGGGTTAGTGCAAATTAGGTTTGTTAGAATTTTTTATAGCTTGATTTTTTGGATCTAACAATTGGGGATTGAGGGCAATTGGATTTTTCAGCGAAATAACATATGAGAAAAGGTGAGAGACACTGACACATTATAGGAGTGTATTAGCAGATTTCAATGACGAGATCTTGCTAATTGTTAGACAGATTGTCTTAAGACTGGGAATATTTGCAGAATGGGGAGAGGAGGAATAAGCTTCTCATGTCTTTGTTTCTTTAAGTAATTTCATTAAAATTTAAACCATTAAAATTAAGAGTTGAGATTATCAATGTAAACCTTGATGTTTTTTACGTTCATATATCAATCCCCATATATATATATATATATACAGTAGAACCTCCCTATAAGAATACTCCATATAGGAATAAACTCTATATAGGAATAAAAATTCTCGGTCCCAACTCGGGACCAGTTATAAATAGGAATAACCTCCACATTGTAATAATTCATAATTTTTTAAGATCAAACCTTACGAAAATGTACCTCTATATAGTGATAAATAACATAAAGTTGTAAAATTATATATATGTAATTTTTGAAGACGGTTTTCTATGCTAAATTATACATTGTGTTTATACATGTAAAGAAAGCATTAAATAAAATTTAGATGAATTTCCATTTTTCTAGATACATATACTCGATTTTCAAAATAATTATATACTTAATTAATTTTTTTTAAATTGATGATTTTATTATAACATGATTTTCCACCTACCTGAATTAATGCCATCATGTGTTTACCTAGTTAAAGTAAAAATATGTACTTGTCTTTTAAATATTTGTGCTAGTTAGTGAAACAATGTATACATTTATCTTGTATTATACAAAATATATATTTAAATAAAATTATATTTTTTATATATGAACCTCCACTTAAGAATAACCTCTATAGAGTAATATTTTTTCCTGGTCCCGAGCTTATGCCTGTATAAAGGTTCTATTGTATAGGGGGAGGATATATGAACATCAATAAAAACACCAAGTTTGACATCAAGATCTCAACCACACATTTGGATACATTTAGATGGCTAAGATTAAAACTAAGATCCACTTTTTCTCTCTCCGTATATTCTCCTCCAAAATCAATGTGTTATTCAAAAAACTAATTAAAAGAAAACTCAATATATTGAACATATTTGATAATTACAAATTTTACTTTCATATAAAATCACGAATTGAAAAGTCACACAATTGTACTTTCATTTGAATGAAATCTGTAATTTATTAAAAGAATTGGAAAATCACGAATTGTACTTTGATTTAATTCAAATTGTAATTCATTTAAAATATTATTTGTAGCCATCCAACTCTGAGAATAAAGCTTTGAATTTGAAAAAAAAACTAATTGTTTGTTGGGGACTTGGAATGAGTGTTCGAGTGAGAGAGATTTACAATAGGGAGAAATAGGGGGATAAGTATATTCCGTTCTCTTTCTTAATTCTTTTTCTTTTTTATAATTTGTCAAGATTTAATCTAGACCATCCAAATGCGTGGTTGAGATCTTCATGTCAAACTTGGTGTTTTGATTGATGTTCATATACCTCCCCCTATACTTACAATAGGGAGAAATAGGGGGATAAGTATAGGGGGAGGATATGTATGAAATATGTATTTATGTATGTATATTTATGCTAACAACCTTCAGGAGGATTACTGCTCTGAGAAGCACTAGGCCGATCCGCTCCTTCATCATCTATGGACAGCATGTCATCATCCCTATCCAACGAGCCAAATATTTTCTTGTTTGCCTGTGCAAGTAACTGAATAATAAAGAATAAAAGATTAGCATGCCAACGAGCCTACCCCTTATTTCCAACAACAAGAAAAGATCGGACACTCGAAGGCAAGAGAAATAAGCAGGGGTTTATAAGATTTTCACTGTTCCTTTATACCAACATATGCATGTATCCCAATTGTGTACAGTGTACACCAACGTACAGTTTCCTTTTTGAAAAAAATAAATCCTTTATCTCCTTCTTTGCACATCAGTCATTCTAACAGGAAAAGATGATAATAAACATAGGGTTAAATAGTGTTTTACACACCAACTTATCATGCGATTTTGATTTCTAAACCAACCTACAAAAACCAGCACTTTGTAGGTTAATATTTTACTTCTCGACGATTTTAGTACACTTGGTGAACCAAATCAAAAAATAATCATAAGTTGGGGTATCAAATAATACGACCAAAAAGGTCCACACACTATTCAATTTTTTTAATTTTATGTTTGTACGTATAATCTATCAAGTTTTCCCTACTTTAGTCCCTCATGTATGGTTTTTTCTATATTGGTCCACGATTAAAGATTGTTTTGCTATGTAGTTTACTTATATATAACGTCGGTGTACTAATTGTTAATTTTTGTAGGTTGGTGTACAAAATCAGAATCTGGTAATACATTACCGTACAGATGTGATTTTATACAAATTTTAATATCATGGATAGATTGGTATACACAAAAGTATAAAGAAACGAGCTAATCTTACCAAAGCATCAGCCTCCATGCTAAGGACTCCCAGAAGTGAACCACAAAGTTCGCCGCCATCACCTACCAAACACCTATATACTTTTGCATATTGTAATGCATCCATATTATCATCCATTGACAACATAGCCAAAAGATACCTTCTAGTCAATTCTAGCCATGTCAGTTCATTTAAAGGGAGCATATTTGGGCTTTGTCCAATTACAGGCACATGAAAGTCCATGCTTTTTTTTCTTCCCCGTTTAGGTTTGGCTTCTCTAATATCGGAACTTGGGTCCACCAACGTACTCACTTTGGCCTGTAATTGACTGTTGAGGATGTTCAACAAGGACATGTGAGCTATACTCAGAGTTACACAGGTGTTTTCATGGTCGTCGAGAAAAGGAGAAGAAAGCTCTGTTTCCAACTGCTCCACCGAGAAAGTATCACCAATACTTAACGTTTCAGAAAAGCGCCGAAAAAACTCCAACACCTAATAAGTGGACAAAAAGTACATACTATTTAAGTGACATAGTTTGGACTTAAATCTCATTCAGGAACACGTAAAAACTTGTTTTCATTTAGTGGTACTTTTGATGGAATACAAAAAGTCAGTTTCATTAGCATATTGTTCAATAAACTGATTTCACCTTTGATGGGCATACTCTTTAATTAAACAGCTGTAAATTCCTTGAAATAGTGTTGAATAAGCTCATTTCACATATTTAATATCCAGTACATGCCAATAAAATAGATTTTGGATGCTCATACTGAATATTACCATTAATTAGATATGAAAAGTTCCCACTAGCACTTAACAAAAAGAAGTCCATAGTACTATACACGATGAGAACTACCCCATAATTAAAAATTTAACAATAAAAGCTGGCATGCTATGAAAAACTATAGACATATGTTGATATTCATGACTTACCTGTATAACATCGCCAACAATTTCAGAAGGAACCTTTGGACATACAGGCTTTCCTAACGGAAGATTGCGACTCTTCATCACAGGATCTTGAACGGTCTCTGTTTTGGCCTTTTTGTGATTTCCAAATAAAATACTTAACGCTTCATCGCCCTTCATGTGTTTTCCATCCTTTGTTTTCAATAGAAAATGGCCATTCCCAACTGTAACATATGATGAATAGCTATTTCTTTTCTTTATCGGAGAATATTTGCAGCAGGCACCAATACCAGGAAGAAATTCTAAGATTTCTTGAACAAACTCAACATCTAATCCAAACCTATCCTGTTCCAACCATATTCTTAGTTGTTCAGAAACAGCTTCAATATTTAACCTATCATAGTTTAATTTGAAGAAAGCTGAGAATCCTGACAATTTATCCAAAGATGCAACACTCTCCTCATTCTTATAGTCCCCAGCATGCTCACAATGGAAGCTAAAAGTGTTCTTTTGCGTTTGCGTCCCACGGAATAAGTCAACAAATTTCTTGGCAATCATTTTCCAAGCTAAAGCCGGTGACGACTCTTCAACAATAAAATCTCCAATAGCGTCTTTCTGCAGGGAAGATATAATATTGGTGGATATTTCAGGAGGGGTATCCAAACAACACCGGCTATCGTTCTCTGTGGGTGGATCTGAAATTAGCATCTGCAAATTGCTATTGTCCTCTTCATCAAAACAAAAGCCAGCTCTGGTTTGGCTATTTTTCATGGCAAAGTATAATGTGGACCCACATGGAATAGGTAATGAAGAGCATGAGGTCCTGCTAATTTTGAAAGCGGGCCCACGATCACCAGCGTTCAATACATCACAAATAAAAATGGACCCAGTAATTTTATCATGCCAACATGATCTATACCCAATTGGCCATATCTGGTTACTGGTATGGTATGATGGCATTGTGTCAACTCGTCCCAGAGAAAGCACGAAAAAATCTTCATACTGAACTGGAAGTAAATCCTGAAAAGGAAAAACAAGATACAATGATACTTAAATAGCAAATATGCATGCCCAGTAATGCAAAAGTGAAGCTAAATGTTTTTTGGAAGGGATCCAAAACGTAAGCATCAATGGATGAAAAACATGAGTTTTGCATAAAAGTGTGTGTATACATATACACATGCATATATATATATATATATATATATATATATATATATGGGGAAGGATCTATACACACACAAAAAAAACTATGTTTACACATAAATCTTACTCCATTACTATTTTATCCAAAGGCTATTATTAATCAAGATTAATTAAGATAATAAAAACTCTTGACTTTTTTTCTTTTTGATATTACCTCTGAGCTCCCCCTCACCCGTCCACCGTCACACCACCAGACCCCATCTCTCCACCACCAGCTTTTTAGATGTTTTGAATTTTGAAACAACACCGCCACTGCAATTCTTTTTTCTATAATATTTTTGTATAAGTAGTTGTATACATACGTGTAATTTCAAATTGATATTAAACCAACTATTCACTGCAATTCACTGTGATTTCACATGGATACATACGTGTAATATTCACTGCAATTCTTTTTCTGTTAGTGAGACCTTCAAACAAACTATGAAAATTAAACTATTCAACAATGAACTTATCACGTCTAAAAAATGAGAAGGAGGAAGGACGGTGGTGGTGGGAAGGTGGTTGAAGGAGTAGGAGGTGAAGGGCGGTTCACGGGTGAGAAAAAGAAAAGAGAGAGATAGGTTTTTAATTTATCTTACTTAATCTTGATAAATCTCAGCCCTTAAAATTAAACTAAATGGAGGGTTAAGATTTATGTGTAAACATAGTGTGTTTTTATGTGTTTATATATCATTCCCCTATATATATGTGTGTGCGTGTGTGTGCGTGTGTATATGTATATACACAAATCTCAGTGTATAGCTCAAACGACATTGCATAATTCATAGTCATTCATCCAAACCCAAAAGCAAGACACATAACTCAGTAAACTTATAATAAGAGAAAATGAAATCAAAGGTTTATAATTGAAATTAAACAAGTATAACAATTCCTACTAATCACAGAAAAGCTTTAGGATATCATAGTTTCTTCATTAACAAAATTGAACAGATTTATGCTTATAATTTTAAAAATATAAAACCATAAGCTTTTTATGTTTTCGAGGACAAAAAACACGCCTCAAAAGCATAAGCGAAGAGCTTATTGAGCATCCTCAAAACATATCACATTACTGTTTTTACTTCACAACAAATCACGAGCCTTTTAAGAAGCTTTAAGACAGATACATACACAAAACCAATCTCACTTACACTGAATTGCAGATACAAACTGTTAGTAGCTAAATCCTTCTCGACCTGTCTTTTGCCCATATCTACCAAATCTTTAGCACAAAATGTATCTTCAAAGCTTAACTCCGCTGAGTGACAAGAGGCTTTTTCCAATCTAGCGTTTAACGAGTTCAAATATGTCACTGAGGCACCAAATGGAAGCCCAGCAAAAGAAGTATCAGCTGGTGTATGCTTTCTAAATCACAAACAAAGCGTAGCTAGTATAGAAATTAAATTAATATTTTTTGAAAGAGTGAATCCTAGGAAAACAACCAATCGGAGAAACATGAAGCAGCAAAAAAATAAGGAGCTAAAAAATTCATTTTACAAGGATAGACATGTGAAATCATAAGAAATTTGGGCATAATGTTAGGCTTAGCTGAGCCCTTCATAAGAAGCAATTTCAAAACGTGACAGGATTGACTCATAAGCAAAAACCAATGCTACTTTTCATTTAACTTCTTATTTTCAGGAGTTGGAAAGAAAATGCAAAATAACCCTCAGACCATTCTTACTAGAGAAAAAATATTACTAATGGCTATATAAGTTGATAGGACTAAGCAATTATTGCCAAGAAATGGCCTAATCAATTTCATGGCTCTGTAAGTCATTCAGATTATAAGTTGCCGATTAGAGTTAAATAACAACATTTTAAAGACAATGGACAACATAAAATACGAGTAAATTGTAAGAAAAAAAAAACATTTTTAAAATAGTGCATGCTATGATATAGCGTATCGATACTGTGGGGAAAGGATTCTATCGCCAAATCCATAATTCACAACCACTAACAAAGGATGACACCAAATATTCCTCTACCCATAAAAGAATCTGGATCGGATACATTAAGATAAACCATATAAAGACCGCGAAAAAAAAAATCATGGACGTAAGGGCGCATTACCAAAGTGATAATGTTTTTTTTTGAAACATGACAAAGTGGTAATGTAAAACCAAAAATCTGAACAGAAACTTCAAAGATAAATGATTTACAGACTACAAAAACTACATATGGATTATGGACTAACAGAAGGGTGATTTAATATATAAATATAAAACCACAAATCTGGATCGGATACATCAAGATAAACGATACAAAGACTACAAAAAACTATATATGGACAAACATATGCATTAACAAACTGCCAATGTAAAACTACAAATCTGGACTCTGGATATATCAAGATAACCTTATATAGCCTACGAAAACCATGTAAATCGACAAAGAACGGTACAGTTAATGAGAAAAGTTGACCATAAAGGGAGATCACGGTCTATAGATATTATATATAAAGAGAGAGAGTCATAAACCTAATCGGCGGCGGAAACAATGGCGAATACTAGGAAGAGAAACAACGGTGGCTAATGACCCTTAGTACTAATGATGCAAGTGAGAAATATTCAACCCTAACATTTAATTTATACTACCAATATTATAACTTTTCTTCCTAAAAGAATTGAGGAGACACGTGTATGCACTTTAAAGGCCAATTAGGAAATTCAAGATTTCAAACACAACCATTTTATATGACATGTGTTAATGCATTTGAATTGCCAACTTTGCATCCAGTAAGACATAAACAAGCTTAAGTTCATAATTATTGGTTACTTCGCTGGCTATAACTAAAAGCGTAACGTAACACACGTAAGGTGTATTGCAGCGTGTAACTTTGCACTTTGGAATTCATTTAAGTGTTTGATTGCTTTCACGTGTTTTAATAGGTAATTTCACTTCAATTTACATTGTTAATTACTGAAAAGCTGAAAAGCTTTAAAAAACCTGCTGAAATCACACCACTCCAACATCCCAAAAACCGCGGAATAACACACAAATGAAAAGATAAAGGGAAATACAAGTAAATCTTATCCACCGTGAATAAATTGCCTAATTTTCCTTCCTGTCATTATTTATTTCAGTGATCCGATAATCATATTCAGGACTCAGCTACTTGTTAGATCGTGTTCACATATCTAACTTAATTATTACTAAAAATATACACAACGCTTCATATTCTTCAACTCTTGCAAAAACAGTTTAGTCAAGCTTCTGAATTTTAAACCACATAAATGAAAAATATGCATTGCTTGAATTGTCCAATATCGAAACTATATGTATACAATTTTTCAATTAAGATTCCTCCCATGCTTATACTATAATTATTATATATACAGTTTAGTATATGCTTATTATCGAGCCTGTTCACGACCCAAGTCGAACAGTTTTCAGACACGTTTAACTTAGTTTCACTTAAAAAATATGGTTTACTAGGCTAACATTAATGCTAACATAACTAATAATCCAAATAAGTATTGTGAGTTTTAATATAAACTGACTTAATGTAGTTTTAAAAAACAAAATTATTATTATTATCCTCAATAGTATCCTTAATAATAATATTATTATTTTTACCTAACGGCCAGCGTTTTCTAATAACCCCGTTACGCACACACTCCTCACACAGCCACTCCTCGTCCACGGTATTCTTATTATTATTATTCTTCTTAAAATTAGTACTATTATTTTTCATAACGGCCACCAATTGCAGAATGAAACTAAGAAAATCCTAACAAAATGAATTAATAATAAAGTAATTAAAATAAAATAGTACCTGACCAGAGAAACCTCGCCACTATAAGACCCCATCAACCTCCGTTTCTTCATATTATCCTTATTAATATTATTATTTATTCCTAGCGGCCATCGTTTGCTGGTGACCCCGCTACGCACACATTCCTCGCACAGCCACTCGTCGTCCGGGAATACCTCGGAACTGCTGACGTTTACAACCCTCTCGCACCCATCACAGGCGACCGCTCCGTCACCCGCGGAGGAAGGGAGGTCCACTGGCTCGCCACGTGGCGGTGGCGGATTGGCGCACAAGGAGGTGACGATCGAGAGTGCCCATTCGTCGTGGTCCGTGATCTCGTCCATCACAACAATATATATATATATATACTTATTTATATATAGTTATACAGAGTATATATATATATGTATAGGAAAAAAGAGGCCCTAGATAATATGGCGAAAGAAACTTGAGTGAAACTATGTTTACGTGACGCTGGGGTTTGGTTTTTTCCGATTTGGTACTCTCTGTTATGAAAAATGAACGATTTAGTACTACAATTGGGTCTAGTATTAAGGGAAACAATTCCTTTTTAATTTTAGTGTACCAAAAGTAACTAATAAACATTTTATGCTTAGTTCAAAATCTAATTATCATTTAGTGTTAACTTAGTTATATGAAGTATATGGACCGGTTTGATTTTGTGAATTTCTTTTTTTGTTTTTGTTTTAAGATAATTTGGACAAAAGAAAGAACCATAGATATGACGAAGTAAAAGAGACTTTGTTTATGTGACTTGGGGGTTAGTTTTTTGCAATTTAGTACCCTCTGTTATGAGAAGGAACGATTTAGTAGATTTTGCTACCCTAATACTCCTACAATTGGGTAAACTTTTAAGAGGCAGTTACTTTTTAGTGCATCAAAAGTACCTAATTACAGTTTTAGGTAGGTGGAGGTTTTTGCGTTGGGTTATTTTCATCGAGTACCCATTAGATATGAACTAATATGAGTTAATATTTAATATTTATCCGTTTTAATCGGTTGCGAAGCTAGCATATGAAAATGGGTTGCTCCAATTCCAACAGAATATATGGGGGTAATAATCCACTATTTTTAGACTGTTGTTGGTCAATGAAACATGCGCCTAATTAGTTAAAAAAAACATGACACTACTATTATAAATCGAAAATTAAGTTTCTTCACTTATGAAGCTAAAGGGAGACGTATAATAATGGTTGGAAAGTTATCCATAAAAAGGAAAACCGATTTTCTTCATAATAAGTCATGAAAATCCATGTTTAATGTATACCAATGATACCAGCATACAAGAGTTGGTATTCACAGGCCTTGCAAGTTTTTTATCACGCCTTACCAAGAAGCAAATGGTATAATAGGCCAATAAAGTGCTGATCGGGAAGTAGCAAAAAAGGCTAATAACTTTCCACTGATCACAAGCAAATCGGTCCAGAAAATATCCAAAATGCTAGATGGCCAGTACTTAATCGTAAACTCGTAATACAATTTCTCGCAAATTTCTCATACAGACTGACCAGTAATATTTAAGGAGTAGTAGAAAACATTCAAGGCTAAGTGGATGATGATAATGTAATCACCAAGCTTGCCTTCATACCTTATTTGCATATAGATGGATCCGAGATACCAAGGCTTAAAAAATGTAGAGATGTTTACTCTGTATATATACGCCGAAAGGTAAAAGTAACAATAACCTTTATACTAAAAATGCATAATGTACTACACATTCTGAAATTATCGAAAATGGTAGCAAAATTGACATACAAAATTGTCACAAATTTTTGACCAAGATCCCCTCTCATGGTCTACACGACTGTAAGGTAAACTTGGTCTCATTTGGCAAAAAGAAAATAAAAACCAAAAAACTAAGAAAACTAAACAATACTTTATAAACCTACTCAACCTGATATCTTCTGTTTAACATTTCTAATAATGCTCCGGGCTAAATCTGATTTCTCGGTATTTGCATCAAGAGCATAAATTCTCAACGCAAGAGCAGACAAGGACGATGTTTTGGCTGCAGCGAAAAGTGATGACCAGTAGCACCACCCATTCTTTAAGTGAACGGCTTTTATCATGTCCTCAAGTGTGATAACCGCTTGAACCATCTGAAATAGAATCGAAATTTTATCACTTAGCAAACAATTTTTTGGAAGAAAAAGCTTATGTACTTTCTTTTACCAAACTATACACGTGTTGCCCATTTTGTTCACCAAAATACAATTATTTAGTCTTAAGTTTAATACACAAAACTAAATGATTATTGTCTATTTTGTACATTTAAATGAAATCTAACTGAAACGGTGACATGATCTACGGTTCTATTATCACATTACTTTAACCTAGAAGGTTATTGGCATTTTTGGAAACCAAAATTATCGCAAATGTACAACAAAAGGAGAACCTTTACGTTAGTCTACTAATTAAGGGGAAAAAACTATGTTGGTCTACAAAATAAAAAAATAAAACCGATAAGTTGGTGTAAAGAACAAAAAAGAAATTTTGTTTCTGCTAGCTGATTTTCACAAATTGATAAGTAACATACAAGAAAAATTGGAAAAGTGAGAAAATTATAAAAGAATATACCGCATCTATGGTTTCTGCTGATTTTACAAACGATCTCCAAGTCAATCTCCTTTTAACACAAGCTTTAGACATTCTCACTGCGGTTTTAGGAAGTGCAGCTTCCATATAGAGCAAACTCATTTTAAGCTGATTTAAAACCTGATAAGATTTTCTCACTAAGGGCTTCATAGCAGAGTTGGGGACAACACGACCTTTATCACCAGACATCTTTTCATCCTTTTTATCTGAAAATATATTATCTGGTTTATCAGGGCCAGAGTTATCATCTGGTTCACCCCCACATGAGCTTCGAAGCGACCCAATATTGTTGTTTAGCTTTAATGATGGGTCAGTGAGAATAGGCGATACACATGGGAGAAAAAGTGGCACCCCATTGGAACGAATTAACCCAATTTTTCTCACTAAATCTTTTAACGAATCCATTATCACAAATTTCGAACACGTCTTCAAAGTTGTAAGGACATATTAACCCATTGTCTTCAAGAATTTTCAAGTTCGGGAAAACAACAAAACTACCACCACCCTTCGATGAGCTGTCGCTTTTGCTCTGAGATGGAGCTTTGAAACCAGATTTGCATTGATCGCCGCTATGACCATCAGATTCTCTTTTTGTTAAAAAAGATTTATGACAATAAAGACAATGCAATTTTAAGAGAAAGATGGGCTCCAAACAATTGCACCTGAACAGCTTATCGTCACTAATTACGTTAGCTTTTCTCGTCTTTTTGTTCATTAGAACGGTCTCAAGCTGAAACCAAGGGCCATAAGTATTTCCAAGGATACCAGCTCCCTTGGTAGAAAGTAATTCAGAATCTGACACAATTTTTCTGGCGAAAGCATTTTGACTGTCATCCAATCCTTTATTATCAGCTTCCTCGAATCTTATTTTCAGTCTTTGCAAAATTAATTTTTTCAGTTCACATTCTATGGGGTCTTCATCTCTCAAAAAGTCAACTAGTCCTCTAAGTTCCAATAAAGACTGGTATAATACCCATGTAGGATAAAGGGTAGGTTCGTCATTATTCTCATGCATGTTACGACTAGAACCCGTAGTAACATCGTTAACGATAACACATACTTGTTGTTCTAGTTTAGCCCACACCCAATACAGACGCCCTTCTGAGTCGGCACCTAAAAACTCCCTTCGACCAGATAGCTTCATTATCTGCATCTCCAAGTTGCTAATAGACTCACCAATATGCATGATACCATTACGCACTTTCTGCTGCAAACCAGAAGATGATTCCATTGAATCTTCAAGATGCTGACGAATCAAAGCCGAGTTCAACAACATATCACAAAGAAGTTTGAGCAATGAGGTCCGCTGCAATGTATCCATAATATTATCTTGTCAGTTAATTCAGTGAATTTTTTGGTTGTAGCTTTTAAGCCGATATCAGCGTAAATACAAGAACAACGAGCTTAAAAGCTGCAACCAAACAAGGCCACAATCCCTACTCAATAAAACTATTAAAAAGTTCACATAAAATCAGACAGAAAAGATGGGACCAAACGGGTAAAAAAGGCTAACCTCTTCCATGCTGAACTCCCAGTAATCCTTATCCTCCAATAAAGATGCGTACCGAGCAAACAAATTAGAGTGGATGCCAGTGAAATCTCCTACCCTTTTTCTCTTGCTAACCATATTTGCAGAACAACATACTCTCTCCGTCTCTACAAAAAAAATTAGAAACCCAACTCTTTAATAACATAATTAGTAAACACGAAAATATCAAATTACCCTCAAAAAATAAAAAACTATTTTGAAAATTACTTTTATTTCATTACTTAAAAAAAGGCAAGATTCAAAACATCACAAAATAGTATAATAATCAGGAAGTATATTTACCATTTCCATCCTCAAGTTTGGAAACACAAGAAGGGCAATGCCAGTTTCCTTGAGGAACTCTCATAAGTGGAGGGTTTAAGCAATTCGTGTGATATTCCGCATCACACGTATCACATAGGAGCACAAGGTCATCGTTTTTGTCAATTCCGCATATTTTGCAAATGTTTTTATCCCACGGAGCTTTTCGTAATATGCATGAAGAGACGATAAACTCATCAACTTCTTTTTTCCGCTCTGGGGTTAAGCATCCCAATCATGCAAATCCGACAAGTTTCTGGTATATGGCGACCACCTGCATTAGCAAAATTAAATTAACATTTGTGTAAATATAAATGAAAGCAGTAAAAGGACACGGAGATTTAACGTGCTTCGGCTGAGCCTTCGTGCACGGGTATAAACTGAGTACATACCCATTAGGGTTGTCTCAATCTCTTTATATAGTAGTGTGTAATAAGCATGTGGCATATCTTGGAGATTGCCACTGCCATAATTAGAATATTACAATATCAATCATCATTATATACAATATCAATTAACACTCCTCCTCAAGCTGGAGCATATATATCATATGTTCCAAGCTCGTTACAAATGTATTTAACCCGGGCTCCACTCAGTGCTTTTGTAAATAGATCTTCCAGTTGGTCTTCTGTCTTCACATGACTAGTCTTTACGATATAACACATAATCTTTTCTCGAACAAAATGACAATCAACTTCTGTGTTTAGTCCTCTCGTGAAATACTGGATTGTTAACAATATGGATGGCAGCTTGATTATCACAAACCAGATCCATAGGTCTCGCAGATTTAAAACCAAGTTCCTCTAAAATATACTTTAACATACCAACTCGCAAGAGATGTGGGCCATTGCTCTATATTCTGATTCCGCACTTGACCTGGCAACAACATTTTGCTTCTTGCTTTTCCATGATACAAGATTTCCACCAACAAATACACAATATCTTGTAGTCGACCTTCGATCAAAAGGACAGCCAGCCCAATCAGCATCTATAAATCCCCTAACATGGGTATTGTCGTGATTATGGTATAACAATCCTTTTCCCATGCTCCCTTAAGATATCTTGATATAAGAATGACGGGCATCCCAATGATTTGTCCTGCGAGACGACATAAATTGACTGACAACACTAGTAGCATAAGAAATATCGGGTCTTGTTACCGTTAAGTAGTTTAGTTTACCAACCAGCCTTCGATAATTTTCTGGATTATTTAACAAGTCACCTTGGTCTGGCATAAGCTTAGTGTTAGGATCCATAGGAGAGTCAAGTGGTTTAGCTCCCAATAATCCTATCTCAGATAATAGATACAATACATACTTTCTTTGTGAAAGCAATGTCCCCGAGCAAGATCTTGCAACTTCGATACCAAGAAAATACTTCAATGCACCGAGATTTTTTGCGTGGAATTGACGGTTTAAGAACAATTTTAATCTTTCAATACCTTTCGAATCATCACCTGTAAGGACAATATCGTCTACATATACCAATAACACAATTCTACCAGCCGGAGAGTGGCGATAGAAGACAGAGTGATCAACTCCACATCGCTGCAAACCGAATTGCATAACTGCCTCACTAAACCTCCCAAACCATCCACGCGGAGACTGTTTCAAACCATATAATGTCTTCTTTAAACGACAAACCAAGCCATACTCCCCCTGAGCAACAAACCCGGGAGGTTGCTCCATATATACCTCTTTTTGTAAATCACCATGAAAGAATGCATTCTTAATATCCAGTTGATGCAATGGCCATGAGCAGGATGCAGCTAACGAGATAACAAGACGAACAGATGTTAGTTTAGCAACCGGGGAAAAAGTCTTCATGTAATCCAAGCCATAAATCTAAGTATATCCATTAGCTACCAGTCGAGCTTTTAAGAGATCAATCGTACCGTCAGAATGGACTTTTACCGTATATACCCATCGACATCCGACTGTCGTTCTCCCTTCAGGAAGAGGAACAAGCATCCAAGTACTATTTTCATGAAGAGCAGACATTTCTTCTTCCATTGCTGCTCGCCATCCAGCATGTGACAATACTTCAAAAACAGATTTAGAAATAGAAACCGATGATAGGGATGTCATGAAAGAAGCATGAACAGGATCATAAGTGACAAAATTAGAAATCGGATGTGAGGTACATGCACGTTTACCTTTACGAATAGCAATTGGAAGAGTATCGCATGTGGCAGGATCGGGAGACGTCGAGGATGAGGGCAAAGGGCTTGCATCATTAGAAGGAGGTTCACTTATCTAACAATTTGGATGGCATCCATACACTTTTACGTCTGTGGGCCATACACGACTCGAAGGGCCTAGAGGATGGGAAAGTGATGATTCGGGAATATTTTCGGAGATAGATCGAGATAATGGCATCGGCGGTATTACTGGAAGCGGAAGAAAATCATTAAGAGTGATGGAAGTGTAACTATCACTGAAATATGGGGTTGACCCGAAAAAAGTGACATCAGATGAAGTAAAGAACTTACATAAAGTGGGACTGTAACACCGGTAGCCTTTTTGAGTTCGTGAATAACCAAGAAATACACATTTAATAGCACGAGGGTCTAATTTGTCAATTCCAGGTGAAAGTTGATGAACAAAACATGTACAGCCAAAAATGCGAGGAGGTAGAGGAAACCGTGAAATGTGAGGAAATAATATAGATTGCGGGATTTGACCTTTACGGTTAATTAAATAGCACGATGTGAGGATAGCGTCACTCCAATTTTTGTTTAGCGACGTTCATTTGAAACATTAGACATCGAGCTGTTTCAATTAAGTGTTGATTTTTTCTTTCAGCAACTCCATTTTGTTGAGGAGTATAAGAGCATGAAGATTGGTGAATAATACCAGAATTGGTCATAAACTCTACAAATGGTTGGGTAAAATACTCTTTTGCATTGTCACTACGAAGTATGCGAACAGATAAATTAAATTGAGTTTTTATTTCAGCACAAAACGAACAAAAAATAGAAAACAACTCAGAACGATTTTTCATTAAATAAAGCCAAGTGGTTCTAGAGAAATCATCAACAAATGTAACGAAGTAACGAAATCCCAAATTCGAAATTCGAAATGACACGACTCGGACCCCAAACATCAGAGTGTACTATCATGAATGGAGCATTTACCCTTTTATTGATCCGGGGTGGAAAAGAAACGCAATGATCCTTCCCTAACTGACATGACTCACAATTTAAAGATTTGACATGACTCAAACTAGGAACTGACTGTTTCAACTTATCGAGTGATGGATGTCCCAAACGAAAATGAATCTCTAATGGGGAGGCTGCAATGTGACAAGCAACTGAAGGAAGTGAATGCTTGCTAAATCGATAAAGACCTCCCTCTTCACGCCCTACGCCAATCGTCCTATTTGTTTTCAAATCCAAAATGGTGACAGAATGGGGAGAAAATGTCACTGAACATTTTAAGTCTTTAGTTAATTAGCTAACGGACATTAAATTGAAAGGAAAAGATGGTATATATAAGACTAAGGATAATTTGACACAAGAACTAGGATGAACAATACCAATACCATCAACACTGGTGGTAGCTCCATTTGCCAATGTAACATTAGAAAGATTTTTTGAATGACGAATAGTACTAAAAAGATCAATCTTACCAGACATATGATCCGTAGCACCGGAATCAATGACATAAGGAGATGGTAGAGAGGAATTGGAAAAAAAGCATGCCACTGGATTACCTTTATGAGCGTACGAAGCAATAAGAAGAGAACCCTGCTGATCAGCTTGGTGTTTTTGATACTTTAAATAATCCTCGTGTGAGATACTGACTAATTTCGATGTCTCGAAAGCATGTTCATATATACCTGATTGTTCATTGACAACATTGTTAGCTACATAGGCTGGTTTATCATGTAAATCCCAGCACTGATCTGCTGTATGATATAGTTTCCCGTAATGCGTACATTTTTTCGGAGCGCGTCCCCCCTGTCATTAGTGCGAGTACCGTGATTATCATTCCGGTGATTTGTACGACTGTTACCCCGATTATCGAAACGATTCCCATACAAGTTACGACTGTCGATGCGATTTCCATTCAAACTTCGATTATGATTAGGAGCAAAGGAGGATTGTGGTAATTGAGTCGCCAAAGCTGATCGATCGGAAGTTATACTAATTGCCGGCTTTTGACATACAACCCGTGACACCCGAGCATAAGTTTCACCTAAGGACGGTAATTCAGATCCACTTAGAATCTGCGCTTTTATTGGCTCAAATTCTGGTTTTAACCCTGCAAGAAATTTTAGAACAGACATCTGCTCTCTTTGCTTATTCATTTTTTTAACATCAGCAGAGACGGGAAGAACAACATTAAGTTCTTCATGTAATCGTTTAACCCCTGCATAATAATCTCTAACAGATTTTTCACCTTGCTGTAACTCGAAATACTCTCTAGATAGATCATACATACGCGACAAATTACTCGAAAATAACTCAATGATATAAGTCCACAGGTCACTACAAGTTTCAACATGGCTGCACATATCTAAGATATTAGGCTCCATAAAATTTCACATTAAACAAACAATCCAAGCATCATCCTTACTCCAGTTTTTATCCTCTTTTGAACTGTTTTCGGTTAGATGATTTTCTTTTCCTTGACCAGTTAAAGACATTTTAATAGCTCTAGCCCATTTTTGATAGTTATCACCATTTAATTTAATAGTAGTGAGTTGCATAGGCATATGAGACTTTTCCATATTATTATAACCGATGAACAAAACTCAGCGAAAACGCTTAACAAACCCAGAAAAAAGACGAATCGCAAACCAAACAGCCAACGAACAGATTTTAACGAAGACAAAATAAATAAAACCAAATACCAAATACCAAATAGCAAATACCAATTGAACACAGATATGAAACAATATAACCTGGTTTGAGCTAAAAAAGGGAGCAGCGACAACGAATACGTGTCGAAAACAGTCGAGGTGACGATAAACAGACGAAAATACGCAGATAACAGTTTGCGTAAACACTGAAAAGAAATGGGCAATTGTACTCGGAAGGAGAGAAAAAATATTGTAATTTAGGTTAAGTGTATAGCGACGGCTAGGGTTTGTGCATAGCGGCGGCTAGGGTTTGTGTATAGCGGCGGCTAGGGTTTTATTATAGTGACGGTTAGGTTAATTAACCTGTTCTTGATACCATGTAAATATAAATGAAAGCAGTAAAAGGACACGGAGATTTAACGTGCTTTGGCTGAGCCTCCGTGCACGGGTATAAACTGAGTACATACCCATTAGGGTTGTCTCCATCTCTTTATATAGTAGTGTGTAATAAGCATGTGGCATATCTTGGAGATTGCCACTACCATAATTAGAATATTACAATATCAATCATCATTATATACAATATCAATTAACAGTTTAAATCTGACAAAGAACTGGAAATCAGAAGAGGACCTTAGAATTTAGTATCTAACTATCTATAGCTAACCAATGGAATTCGGTTAATGCCTCTGAACGGATAGTGATACAATAAATATTAATATTTTTGTTTCCCTAGTCTACTGAACATATAAACCAGCTCCGTAAACATGTCCAATTTCTTGGCCTCAGGTTCAAATAATCATTATATATTGCCAGTTTAAATTATGTAAAAAAGAACAATAAGAAGTAAGAAGTGATAAGAAAACTGAAGCAGCCTACGGAACAATATAGCAGAAGTATGATCTAGTCTGCCAAAATCTCAGACAAATATCTAAATATTCTCATTTCAGGATTATTACTAATTTTTTTAACAGGGAAGATGTGTGGTTACAAGAATCTCCACGTGTCATACTGCCATCCAAGTACTTTCGTTTTTGTTAATGAAGGGCCTGTCCATTTGAGCAATTTGAAATAATACAAATCTTTATAAAAAGTAGCTACTGAAATTAGGTTTAGAAAGGGAAGTGAAAATATCTGACACACCTCCTGTTCATACACTTCCTCAAATTTAGACGATAACTTGTTCGCCAGACGGTAGATGTCGGGCTTCTCCACACTGGAATCGCGAGCATGATTCCAAAACTGTCAATTAACAAAGAAATTAGAACTCTTAACTTGAAAATGACAGAAGGTGAAAACAGTTGAACTATGATTAAAAAAGTCATTAACAAAGAAATTAGAACTCTTAACTTGAAAATGACAGAAGGTGAAAACAGTTGACGTATGATTAAAAAAGTCATCAAATAAAATAAAAAAGATAAAGGACAAAAGAATACCTCTTGAAAATCTTCAAGAAAGGCTTCATGTGAACCGTCGTATGCACCAACAGCCAATCTTAAATCAATAGTTCTCATATCCAAAGGACGCGAGACATTAGCAGGGCAATTTAGAAAGCCTTTATCTTAGTTTTCAGTTATATGGCTTTTTCTACGGCTGAGCAAGTTGCAGAAAACTTTTTCACTATCAGCGTTCACTACTTGTCGCAATACAATACGACACTGCCTCATAATTATATCACTTATAGATACATATTTCCTTCCCTTTTTCTCCTCGTTGGGTTTCTTTCTTTGCTTCACAGGTCTCTGCCCCTCCTCTTCACTGCAAACAGTTGCTAAAACTGAAACTACGGCTTTCTGGTTTCCACAAAGTAAACACAAACGAGAGGTTGATGAAAATACATATAAGACAAGACAATCAATCGCTAAGTTTTGATGGCATAACTGAATATAGAGTTATTAGCGGACAGACCTATTTTAGCAAAATTAAAACCATGACATAACTTAACTAAATAATCTGGTGTACACCAACGATCTCCACAAATTCATTTTACCAGAAAATAGGTGTCCTAGATCATTTAAAAGTAAAACTTTACAAAGAGAAATTCCCTGTCACCGAAAAGAAGAAAAGCAAAATATGAATCGGTATGTAAAAGAGAAAAGGAACAACAAAAATTTATGCATACTAAATATGTGTTTAACAGGCAAAGTCAATGCAGTACATATAGAAGAACATTTATTCCACTCTCCAGCCTTCTAAATGGATATATACATATATATATAATATCATATATATCCAATATATGTACATAATATCATATATATCGAATATATACACACATGCATAGATGTATATGTGCGCGTGTGTTGTGCAATTATATAACTATCAAATTTGATGGACGTATGTCGATAAGTATTTTCATTAATTAGTCTTCGACAAAAATTATCTACCAGAACAATATAATTAAAAGAAAGAAAACAAACATTACATGTACCTTTGTCGGTCCACAAGCATTTCCTTTATAGATTTCCTTACTTATAGAATTCTCCAAAATAATTTTCGCCCATTCCGGGGGACTTTTCCCAAGAGCAGCATGTATACAATTTCTTATCCTAACACCAACATTCGTTGCCAACTTTCGAACAGGTTGTAATAACTGAGCCCACTCCGGAATATCACCTTGAGCAGGATTTGATAATCCTATGATACAAACAAGAGTGAAAGAGAAAAAGAAAAATGAGACTGAGAGTTATATTTGTAATCATAAGATCAGGAATTACATGATAGAATATATACAAATATGACGATATATATATATATGTATATGTATATATATATATGTATGTTTGCGTATTGTATGTATATAGGGGAAGAATATATGAAGGTTACCAAAAACATTAAAGTTGACATTGCTAATCTTAGCTGTTTATCTGAAAGCTGGAGATTCAATGAAATTAATTATAATATAAAAATAAACGGAGCAGCTAGTGCTCTGTCTCTTATCAAAGCTCTCAGATCATCCGTTCTCTCTCTCATATATAGTTTTTTTCAATCCTTGTAATTTATCTCATGGACTGACTGATTCACATGTATTTCATACCAAGTGAAATTTTGTTCACTCTTTTTATTGTCTTTCATTTAATTCAATCACAAATTTGATAAGTTTTTTTTAGAAGTGAACTAGGCATTTAAATCTAAAAAATCCTTGCTCGATTTTGGAGACAAACCTTTGGCTTCTGGGTAAGTGCAAATTTGGTTTGTTAGATTTTTTTTTACTAGTTCGACTTTTCGGATCTAACAATTGGGGATTGAGGGCAATTGGATTTTTCAGTGAAATAACATATGAGAAAAGGTGAGAGACACATTGTAGGGGTGTATTAGCAGATTTCAATGATGAGATCGTACTAATTGTTAAACAGATAGTCTTAGACTGAAAATTTTGCAGAATGGGAAAAGAGGAATTAGCTTCTCATGTCTTTTTTTCTTTAATTTATTTCATTAAAATTTAAACCCTTAAATTAAGGGTTCAGATTATCAATGTAAACCTTGTTGTTTTTGATAATGTATATGTGTGTATGTATATGTAAATTTATGCTAACAACCTTCAGGGGAATTACTGCTCTGAGAAGCACTAATCTGATCCATTCCTTCATCACATATGGTCAGCATATCATCCTCCCTATCCAACGAGCTGAAGATTTTTTTGTTCGCATGTGCAAGTAACTGAAAATAAAGAATAAAGATTAGCACGCCAACGAGCCAACCCCTTATTTCCAACAACAAGAAAAAATAGACACTCGAAGCCAAGAGGAATAAGTATGGTTTTATAAGATTTTCACTGTACAACACCTACCTATGCATGTATCCCAATTGTATACACCAGCGTACAGTTTGATTTTTTTTAGAAAATAAAATAAAACCTCTATCTCGTTCTTTGCACATCTGTCAATGTAAAAGGAAAAGGTGATAATAAACATAGGGTTAAATAGTGTTTTACACGCTTACTTTCAAGTGATTTTGATTCGTAAACCATCCTACAAAAACCAGCAGTTTGTAGGTTAATATTTTATTCTTGGCGATTTTAGTACACTTGGTGAACCAAATCAAAAAATAATCATAAGTTAGGGTATCAAATAATTACGAACCAAAAAGGTTCCACACACTATTGAATTTTATGTTTGTACGTATTCTATCAAGTTTTTCCTACTTTAGTCCCTTGTGTATGGTTTTTTCTATATTGGTCCACGATTAAAGATTGTTTTGCTATGTAGTCTACTATAAATTACTGTACATATGTGATTTTGTACAAATTTGAATATCATGGATAGATTGGTATACACAAAAGTATAAAGAAACGAGCTAATCTTACCAAAGCATCAGCCTCCATGCTAAGGACTCCCAGAAGTGAACCACAAAGCTCTCCGCCATCACCTACCAAACACCTATATACTTTCCCATATTGTAATGCATCGATACTATCATCCATTGACAACATAGCCAGAAGATACCTTCAAGTCAATTCTAGCCAAGTCAATTCATTTAAAGAGGGCATATTTGGGCTTTGTCCAATTACAGGCACATGAAAGTCCATGCTTTTTTTTCTTCCCCGTTTAGGTTTGGCTTTTCTAATATCTGAACTTGGGTCCACCAACGTGCTCACTTTGGCCTGTAACTGACTGTTGAGGATGTTCAACAAGGACATGTGAGCTACACAGCTGTTTTCATGGTCATCGGGAAAAGGAGAAGAAATCTCCGTTTCTAACTGCTCCACCGAGAAAGCATCACCAATACTTAACATTTCAGAAAACCGTCGAAAAAACTCCAACACCTGATAAGTGGACAAAAAGTACATACTATTTTAGTATTCTCCACTTAATAATAGAAAAGTACCATTAAGAGACATAGTTTGAACTTAAATCTCATTCAGGAACAAGTAAAAACTTGTCTTCATTTAGAGGCACTTTTGATGGAATACAATAAGTCATTTTCATTCGCCTATTGTTCAATAAACTAAAGTCACCTTTGATGGGCGTACTCTTTAATAAACAGTTATTAATTAAAATATTGTTGAATAAGCTCATTTCAAATATTTAATACCCAATACACGCCAATAAACTAGATCGTGGTATGTTACGACTAATGAGAAATGAAAAGTCCCCACTAGCACTTAACAAAAAGAAGACCATAATACTATACCCAACGAGAACTACCTTATAATTAAAAATTTAACAATAAAAACCGGCATGCTATAAAAAGCTATATACATACATTGAGATTCATGACATACCTGTATGACGTCACCAACAATTTCAGAAGGAACGTTTGGGCATAAAGGCTCTCCTATCGGAATATTGGGACTCTTCATCACAGAATATTGATCTGTTTTGGCCTTTTCGCAATGTCCAAATAAACCACGAACCTGGATCATATACATCAAGATAAGTGATAGAAAGGCTACAAAAAAACTATATATGGACAAACATAAAGGCGTATTAACAAATTGCCAATATAAAACTAAAAATCTGGACCAGATATAGTAAGATGCCGATAAAGAAACTACGAAAGTCAATATAAATATACAAACAACATTAAAGAGACCATGAAAACCAATGCAATCAATGAGAAAGGTTGGCTTTATAGAGGAAATCACGATCTATGGATACAATACAGAGAAAGAGAGTCACAAACCTGATCTGATCGTCCACGGAAAAATTGGCGAAACTTAGGAAAGGACAATGGCGGCGACTAATGAAGACTTTTATGAGTACAGACGATGCAATTGAGAAAATTAAAACCCTAAGTATTCTGTTTATACTAATAATCCTAAAAAATCAAGGAGACACGTGTAGTTTAAAGGCCAATTAGGTAATCCAAAAGATGCATGTTTTCAAACAGAACCATTTATATGACACATGTTAATGTATTTGTATTGCCAACTATGCATCCGGTAATACACAAACAAGCTTAAGTCCAACCGGGAATAACCCAATTGAACAAGTTTAATCACATAATTATCGGGCTAAAAGGGCTATAATTGGTATACTTTCAATAAAATACAAGGTAAATAGCCTACTCCTGGTTACTACGCTGGCTATAACCAAAAGCGTAAGGAAACACATGTAAGGTGTATTGCAGCATGTAATTTGCTCTTTACCCTTTCTTTCATTCATTTTTTTAAAATTACAACATTGCACTTTGGACCTCATTTAATTGTTTAATTGCTTTCACGTGTTTAATTAAAATTTCATTTGTATATACATTGTTGATTACTGAACTCTTGCTAATGATTTTAGTCTAGCTGGAGTTCTCAATGTTCATAACATAAATTATTAAAATTCTACGTAATAAAGGAATTCAAATAATATGCACTGCTGGAATTTTCCTATATCGAAACTATATGTATACAAAATTTAAACTAAGCTTCCTCCCATGCTTACATTATAATATTACTACTACTACTACTATTACTTTACTATTATGATTACTATTATTAATTTTTATTCCTAACGGCCAGCGTTTTCTGGTAACGCCCTTACACACACACTCTTCACACGCACGTATTTAAAATCCTAATTTTTTTTAAAAAAAAACTAAGTACCTGAATGGAGAAACCTCGACCCTAACAATCATCGTTTCTTATTCTTATCCTTTTTTAATATCTTTATTCTTATTATTCTTAAAATTATTAATCTTACTTTTTCCTAACTGCCACCATTTGCTGAATGGAATTAAAAAGTACTAACAAAATGAATTAATTAATAAAGTAATTAAAAGGAAAAAAAATACCTGAATGGAGAAACCTCACCACTATAAGACCCCAACAATCGCCATTTCTTCGTATTATTATTAATATTATTATTTATTCCTAACTGCCATCGTTTAAAGGTAACCCCGTCACGCACACACTCCTCACACAGCCACTCATCGTCATCGGATATCTCGGAGGTGATGACGTGGACTGCCATCTTGCTTAAAAAAATTGTGTGTGTGTGGGTGGGTGGGGGGTGTTAAATCGTTATTTTCATTAAAATAAGTAAATTTTGCACTGTAAAAAATTGTTTTTTGAAAAATCAGTAGGCCCTGCCAGCACCCCCTAGCTCTTCCCCTGCGACCGACCCGTCATGGGCGGAGGCCTGAAGGTCCACCGGCTTACCACGTGGAGGCGTCGGATTAGCGCACAAGGAGGTGATGATCGAGAGTGCCGACTCGTCGTGGTCCGTCGTCTCGTCCATCACAATATATATATATATATATATATATATATATATATATATATATACATACATACGTATATATATAAGAAAATTGGGAGGGAAGAAAGAGGACCAAGAGAGCGAAATTGAACCGTATAGAAACTTGTATAAGACTATAAACTTTAATACCATGTATTTCCAATTTAGTACTATTTGTTATGAAAAATCCAATTTAGTCCATTTTACTACCAAAACTCATTAATTGAATAATCAAGTGGAAGGTTATCCAGGGAAAAATATTACCAAATTCCAAATACGGGACCGACGATCGAAGACAGATTGAGTCCCTTAATTAGACTGTATACGTATAGATTGGGTACCAAATTAGAAAAATGTTAGGTTGTGTACCAAATTAGAGCTAAACGTATAAGTTGGGTACCGAATTAGAAAAAAATGTTAGATTGGATACTATATAGCTAAAATTTAATAGGTTGGTAATTGAGGACTAATAAAAAAGGCCCTAGAGGGAGAAAACGTGTGTCCTATAGAAAATTGGGTGGTACATTATTACTTAGGGTTGAAAAAAAATACCGACCCGATCCGACCCGACACCCAACCCAATCCCGGTCCATTTTTTTTCGACCCGACGTTGTCCCGATCTGAAAAGTCGGATTTTTGTCCCGTCTCGAACTAATTCGGATCAGGATCAGATTTTTATTTTCAATACCGATGGATTTCTCAACCCGATCCAACATAAATAAATACATTTTTTTTAAGTTCTTATTAGGAATAGTATTAGTTAATTTTTTTAAACTAAAAAAAAGAAATTAGTCGCACCTCCATTCTATCTACCAAATACCAATATATATATATATATATATATATATATATATATATTTAAATTGTTTGTAGAAGTATATTTATTAATTTAGTATAACTCATTACCCTTCATCATATCTACTATGTTTTCGTTTTTTATGTTCTTATGGGTTTATTTTTTTTGAGAACGTTAGTTAATAGATCATATATATTTAATAACTAAAATTATAATATTTGATTCATCCTTTTAATTTGAATAATCTTATGGTTTTTTTTTTGTAAATAATATTTTTTTGTCTTGTTTTGATAATCTCATTAACAGATACAATATCAACATTTAGTATTGTCTCACTTTTTATTTTTGTTAAGTGTAAGGAACTTTTAACAAAATTGCGAGTATTTAATTGTAACTTTTTCACAATTTTTTCTGTATGAGTATGAATTATCGGGAAATACCTGTCTCGACCGTTCAGGATCCCGAACTATCGAAAATCCATATTATCGGGACTCGACCATTTTTCGGTCGGAATCAGGACTTTTTAATGGAATCCGAAAACTATCGGGTCGTGACATGGGTTAAGCCTTTTCGAGTCGGGTTCCGTCTTGATTCCACCCCTACTAGTACTATATTCTTTTACATTCAATTTTGTGTTAAGTGTTAATTTAGGCATGTAATTATTTTAATGCTATTTTGTCTCTTTGGCTAATTGGTATTATAAATGTTGTTAACGTGGTTTTCCATGGAGATATAAACAAATTTAGTTAGTTGGTGTGGTGACGTCTTGATGATGTGTAAAATAACTATTGTGATGAAATATAAAAAGGGCTAATAATCCAAATATACAATTATCCAAAACATATTCATTTGATTTCGGTTTTCAGAATTTTCCAACCTTGGTAATGTCGTGTATAGATCTGAAGATGTAATTACTGTACCTAGATATAGCTGAGTGGAAATATGGAAGGTCTAATAAGGCAGGATTTACTCCAAAAATGAAATGAGAAGGTTTAAGGGGGTCTTTTATATATTTTAAGTATTATTTTCTGTTGATAGTGTTTAATAAACGACTCCTCATGAAATCTTTGAATCATTCCTTACGGTGTGGAAGAGCAACATTTTTGTTTTGTTTTGAGCAACAATGCTTATTCCGTTTATTAATTAATTTATTATTATTATAATGATAACATACTTCGTTGCTACACAGTTTTGCTTTATGGGAATGTAGCGGTAACTATTTGGTAGAGATACCCCGTCTTTCGCCGCCACCTACGACATACATTGCCGTTGGAGAACCACCATAAAGGTCAATTCGCTAAATGTTGACCGATCGATGCATACATGAATGTATCTATACTCTGAATTTTACAATCACATAAATGTATGTACTGCCTAAATGTTTTTTTTTTAATCAGCAATGGTTTATACTGTCATAATGATATATGTGTTTATACTTTCAAATTGATATGTTTATGTTGTCAAATTGCTGATTATACTGTCAATTTGCTGTTATTGTACTGTCAAATTGTTGTGCATAGCATGTAATTAATTAGACAGTATTTAATTACATTGACATTATTTGATTTGACCTAAGAAAAAAAAACAAGTAGTTATATTTTTGCTAAATAAGCTGACCGAATTATACTAAAATGAAATCGTTTAACAATTGAAGGTCTACTTTCTTGATGTGAGCTCGTACCACATACTTCTAATTTAATACAATCTGTCAATAATAAAAACGACCACTTAGGCACTTAGCTAATTAATGTTTATAATTTTGTAAGGTAGTTATTGGTTCTACGTGTTGTAGAATGATAAATGGGAATAGAATAATAATAATATAATGAATGTAAGGGGATATTAATTTAGTGGTCAACCGTGAGCTCCAATAGGCGGTGCGATACATGTCAAAATTATGTTGCTTAATTATCCGAAAGTATCTTTGGTGTAAGATGCAAATCTATTTTATGTTATTTATCGTATCAGTTATAAAAATATCATTTTTAGTTCCTACATATTCATCACCAGTGTGTAAATCAATTACTACGTATAATTAAGATAATTGGAAATGTAGATTATAACATATTCACATTCTCATAATGTACTTGAATAACAAGTACTCGAAATGTCATACGGTATCCATATTCGTATAGTAATTTTTTTTTCCTCGACACTGAGAATTACCCTTTCTTTTTGGTATTTGATTTCCTTCTCTTTTTAGACATGTAGGCCTATAAGCGGTTGGTTTTACTTGTATATAGAGTATTGACAATTAGTGAAATGGAAACGGGAAGAGGTACACGAAACGGAGGAAAATGCAGCCTAAAATTTATGTGAAACATGAAACACCGTTATGTTAATATTTTCTAAAATAAAATATACCATATACTCTTTCATAAATATAAATTCCACAATGTTAATGTCCCACAAATACTCAATTTTGTATATTTTACAACATATAATAGCTGAATTTGAATAATTAAACATATTTAAATATTATATATTATCTTTAGGTGCCGAGCTAAGTTAACATAAAGTTGTAACAAAATTGGGCATTAAAGTTGTTGAAAAGGTATTAGCATTATAACCTAGCAAAGTTGATTATATTTACGACTCTATACAAAAATTAATTAAATGGTGTGACCAACACGACACGGATTGGATAAAAAAAAAAAAACTTCTTTAGGTAACTTGATTTCAATATGCTATAGTTGTAGACAAAGGGTTTTTAGTTTTCATAAACTTTTTCTTTCATATTACATATTATATTTACTAAAAAGCGTTATTTAAGATTTTATACAATGTTTCCCTTAAGTTTTCGGAAAAGTTACCCATAACATTAATATATACACTAGTAATCGAGCCCCACGCGTTGCATGTGCGGCGCGTAATGTAATAAAAATATAGAAAATATGTATAGTTATGATATAAATATGTGGATAATAAAAAAAAAACATAGTTTAAGATTTAAAAAAATATTTGGTTATTAAAGAGTGATAAATAGTTTTATTAGTTTTTATTTTTTATATTTTTATATGAATATGATATTATTGTAATTAATATAAATGTATAGGGGTATTTTTGAAAAAAAATGGATAAATTGGACAGACTCATTTGACTTGGATTAACTTATTATAACATAATGATATTAAGTAGAGTTATAGAGTTTAATATCTTACACAATACACTTTTTTAATTTAGTAAAAATTTGATTTAACATATATCTTCGATATACTAACAAAATATATAATGATCACTTATTTGAAAGATAGAAGAACAATATGTTGAAATATCATGTTAAAACATAGTAGATTCCGAATGGTCACATGACCATCTTTGAGTCAAGATTCCAAACGACAGCCGTTGTATTTTGACAGCATATTCAAGACGCTTGAGTAGATGTTATGCCAAGGTTCGTAACGGTATGTCGCATGACATATTCGGAGAATGTGACTGAATGAAAATTGACGTCAAAAATTGGGTTTGAGAAAGAGAAAAACTGTTAATGCTGGAAAATAGGTTAAATGAGAATAACTCATTGGGAATTATCCCATATTGGAAAATGAAGTGTTATTTTTACAATATATATACAAAGCTATCCCATGTGGATATTAAGCTGTGTGTCCACATACACATGTGTGTATTGTGGGCCTTAATTTATCAAAAAAAAAGTACTGGATTCTGCTAAAAATCAATTAATTGGTCAATATTTCCATTATCTTTAATCTGCTATTTGGTTTTCCAGAAAAATATTTAATTGTAATTGATACTAGAGGTCTTTGTGGGTAGGGAATATATCAGGCCTTTAGTTTTATATTTGAGCTTTTTTTTGGAGGGAGTTAACCGATTGAAAAACAATATGGGAATTTTTTGCATATAAATAGCTCCACCACCTATGATCAATTTTGTCTCTTGTAAAAGTGTTGATTTGATTAAAAAGTGTTGCAACCAAATATTTGATTGATTGGTCGATTATTTCTTATGACTTGCTATTATCATCTTATTTTTTTACCTGATATTATTATTGAGGAGTGGGATAATTTTAGAAGAAATAGAATCAATGGATAGAAGCATAATACGGTGTGAAAAAAAGGGAGCGGAGTTAATTCTGTCATTTGTGCCTTCAATGTTTTATACACCTGGACTTGGTGTATCGGTCCACTAGTAACAGTACAGAAACAGCAGCGTTCTCACCTTATAAAATTTGAACTTATATAATACATACAGTAATTTATTTTTTAATACTGGTATATGAAAATGACAAGCAACCTACCTTAATAGTTTATGTAACAAGTTGTTCACGCCCCAAATTCCATAAACACGGATATCGAGACATGATTTTTTTTAAAACAAAAGAAAGTAGAACCTGTTGGTACGAAATTAAATTTTTTAAAAGAAAACACTTACGAGCTAAAGGAACAATTAACGGATAAATAAAAAGTTTGTCAAACACGGCTACAAGTCAGGATTTATAAAAAAAGCTAAAAATAACGAACGAATGAATTTGGGCGTAGGCTACAACCTCAAAAACAATCTAAGTAAAAAGAAAGCAAAAGCCCGAACCCATGTGATGCCTTGCTAAAGCTCTTAACCATACGCCTCAACCTAAGTTGTACCTGAAATACAAAATTGTAACGGTGAGTCCCACGCACATAACTAGACGGGACGGCACCACAAATACCGTCACTCCATCCCATAAATGCAAGAGCTCACAATATCTACAACTACGATAATCGACGTATAAAGAGAAATATAATGACATTCTACAACTACGATAAATTAAATAAATTAAATAACATCAACACACAACTATAGCATACATGGACCTCTCACGCCACCTACCCCAGTCCGTAAGGTAGGTCATTCACTATCCCTTCGGCCGTCTTATGTCCCCGGAATTAGGAAGAGACATAGACCATTGCAACATAAAAATAGATTTATAGTGCGCACTTGGACCTCTCACGCCACTCGTCCCAGTCCGTAAGACGAGTCATTCCCTATCCCTTCGGCCGTCTTATGCCCCCGGAATTAGGGAGAGACATAGACCATTGCTAACATAAAAGTAAATATAGTGCACACTGGGACCTATAACGCCACTCGCCCCGGTCCGTAAGACGAGTCATTCCCTATCCCTTCGGCCGTCTTCTGTCCCCGGAATTAGGGAGAGACAGAGACCATTGCCACTACAGCTAAATCACAAGGCCTCGGCCAATAATATAAAATCATTCAAATAACACCATCTCATACGTATAAATATTAAAGCCTCGGCCAATAATATTATACTATTCAACTAACATAACTCATACGTCACTTAACGTAATACAACATAAACCATAATCATAGATGCTAGATTCACAACTAGCCAATCACTTCAACAACATAAAAACCCATTCAGACATTTTAACAAACAACTTGTATGCATAAACTACAATCTATCTATATTCAACAATAATTTACCCAATTCTATCAAAAACCATAATAACTCATAATCAACGCTTAAAACATGCAAACTCATCCATAATCTCATTAATTCGAAATTAATTAGTCTCAAGTCTCAAATTTTACAATTCAATTAATGGAATTAAAATACAACAACTAAACCCCAATTATCAATTTAAGAACATAAATAATATAAAAGGTAAAAACCCCCAATTTATAATGAACGTAAAACCTAATCCTAACATACACCCTCGTCTAGTCGCTATGGATAACCCCCGTTACCTTAGAGCGTAGTGGAGATGCTTTCGGTATGAGCCCGCTAATGGTGGTTTCTCTTCTTCTTCTTCTCTCTTTTCTCTCTTTTTCTCTCTCTTGGCTGATTTTTAGGTTTAAAGAATGAAAAGTGGCTGATTTTAGGTTTAGAAAAACTGTTTTTACAAAGTTTGTGAAAGCGAACTATTTGGTCCCCAAAGTTCTAAAAGCTAACTCTTAATCCAAAAATATTGTTTTACTACTCAAAAATAACAAATCTTTATAAACAAATCTATTGGGTCCTTTTTATTAGTAAAATTAGTAACATGTTTTAAAAATAAAGTTTTTCGGAAGAATTTCGGTTTTTGGCTAAAAATTAGTCGAGTGACCGGTTTTTGGTAAAATTTGTATAAAACGTTTTTGGATAAATTAATTTCTAATTAAAAACACTTATAAAAATACGGGATGTTACAGTTCATGCTGTCCAAGACCTGGTTGAAAGTAATAGACCAACAAGCTGTTTCCGTGAATAACGCCATTGAAAACTAATTAATCTTTAAATGCATTTGCCTATAAATTAGTCATTAGAGGAGTAATTAGACATATCTTAATTCATCCCCTCTCTTTTCCGAAATGACAGATAGCTTTCTAGAGGACAAAATCAACTTCGGAGAATCAAGCAAACACCAACAGTTACAGCAGCAACACGGTGCATTTTCACCTGAAAGGAAGGTAACCTTGCCAATAGCTGCTGACGTAAGCAACCCCGCTCTTTAAGAATATTAAAAGCATGTTAATTAATCCGAGTATAGCGAACGTTTGTATATTCACAGTAAATAAGAAACACACTTGTTAAATGGGGAAAATGCGTTTACTGGTACCGTACGTAGCAAGAGCTTAATAAGAATTCGGCGTTTCAGAAGCTAACTGACCGTAACTTTGGAAAATCTCATTGAAAACTTGTAAAATTGCCATGCTGAAACTTTAGCAAAAGTATAAGAAAACTTTGAGACTATCATTTTGTTATATAATGTAAACGAAAAAAAAAGGCAAGTTATGTTGAAAGAATGTTGTGTTGGTTTTGCTGTACGTAAAAACAATAATTTAAAGTGCAATAACTAAAAAGAAATAAACAATTTTATTTCTATTAAACGGAATGTGACTCTATTACAATCTTCCGACACTTGCAAAATGTAAATACATTTAATTAAACTTCCAGACACAATAATATATGTTATTAAACTGTTGGACTGGTTTGTAATTAAACGAAACTGTCGAACAGATAAGTATAAAACTAAACTGCTGGACTGTTTGTTAATTAAAAGAAACTGTCAGACATAATAGTATAATTACAAAACTGTTGGACTGTTTCTGTAAATAAATTACAGGACTGAAATGAAACTAATATAATTACAGAATTAAATTACATAATTGAAACAGTACTTTAAATAAATTACAGAAAGGTAAAACAGAATTTAAATGTTACACCTAACAACATGAAATGGAAATACTGAAATAAAAAAAGGATAGAAAAAAAAAATAGACGAGACTACTATTTAACAGTATGCCCTTAACCGATATTCGCCTAACCACCTTTGAGGTTTCTGATTATGTTTGGCGCTTCGATCTCAAGATACAACGTCTCGGATGACTCGCCGGAAACTGACGACGAGTCAAGGTCGAGCTGTTGGTGGGTGACTCTTTGACCTGTGGGGGTATGCTTATTTATAGGCTGACTGAGTATCTCAGCCATTAAAGTCACTTTAATACTGTCAGTTTCGAATTCTGGCACGCTTGTGGTACACAATACACACATGTGTATGTGGACACACAGCTTAATATCCACATGGGATAGCTTTGTATATATATTGTAAAAATAACACTTAATTGGTATGAATTTTTTCACTTTAACAGAGAGCTCATTAACGTTTAGCAACTTTAGAGTGATTTTTTGGGCTAGATCCATAACATTCAAAGGATTAATTCCACCATTCAGATCCATAATCCATTTTTTGACTTTAGCAATAACAGTTTCCTCATTCGTATTTTTGTTATTATGCTTATAATCCACTTTAGCAATCCACACTTCCCAAATATAAATTTCTTTTTGAAACCATACAAATATAAATTGAAAAAAGATGCCTTAGAGAGAGAGAAAGAGGATTTGTGGCGAATTTGGCGAAATTTGCTACCAAGGGTACGCTGGTGGGAAGGTAGTGAACGAAGATGTTACAAAAACGTGAAATGGGGTTTTGCTAGGTAACAAACCTCCTAGCTCAGTGGGAACAATGAATCTAAAATTTGTTCCATGCGAATATGAGGCAGATGTACCTGTGGTACTAATGGAGGCCGAATGCGCTGAAGTAGGCAGACTAGAGAGTACGTTGATGGGCTATTTTTTGGGAGGTGGACCCAGTTTATCTAGGGTGAGGAGTGAACTTCTGAACATGAGTAGAGATGTGGGCCTGGTTAAGGTGGAAAGTACAGAAGATGGTTTTATTTTTTGGAATTTGACAAGGTAGAAACTAGTAAAAGGTTCTTACAGAAAGGGCATTGTCATGTTGCAGGCAGAGCCTTAATCCTAAAAAAAAGGGCACAGAATGATGTCTCTTGATAAAGAAACTATTAAAGTTGTGCATGTTTGGGTTAAATTGTACAATGTGCCTAGGGAGTACTGGAATGAAGAAGGCATAAGTAGATTGGCTAGTGCCATTGGTAAGCCTTGTATGTGGACTTACCTACAGAACAGCAACAAAGAATTTCTTATATAAGGCTGTGTGTGGAAATCAGTGCAGAAAGTGTAAATCCTAGGACCATAAAGTTAAAATGTGGTGATGAGGAGGTTAGAGTCTTAGTTGAATATACTTGGTTACCACCTAAGTGTATCCAATGTAAGGTGTTTGGCCATAATCCTAGCCAGTGCCCGGAAAGGAAATCTAATAAAGTGGATGCAGCAAGAGGCTTGGATGTCCAGAATTATGAGATAGAAATGAGGGAAAAAAATGTTAGTTATGGTGATAACTGGCAAAAAGTACCAAGAAGGAATAGTGGAAAACAGAACTGGAGACCTGCCCCCCACTTGAATTTGGTGCAGAACAGATATATACCTATAGAGGAGCAGATCGAAAACACAAAAGATAGCAAAGGTAGCAAGGATGCTGAAAAAGGGGTAGAGGATATTGGAAAGACAATTCAATCTACTGAGGAAGAGGAAGTGCTAGATGAAAAGGATCGGGGAAACAATAAAAAAGGGAAAGAGAAGGTGGTGGAGGAAGGGGAGTGTAGTCCCTACAACACTAGAGACATTAAGCTATC
Source organism: Primula vulgaris (assembly GCA_963920805.1). NCBI lineage: Eukaryota > Viridiplantae > Streptophyta > Magnoliopsida > Ericales > Primulaceae > Primula > Primula vulgaris. Next base: position 11,049,872 of record OY987221.1, on the reverse strand, counting down.
CCCAAAACACTGGAAGAACAGAGGCTACCCTAGGAAAGGGGATCCACCCAAGTAAGGTCTAACTCCCTGTATCCCTCTTATTCCTTATGGCTTATGCAATATGGAATGTAAGAAGGTTGAATAGCATGCTTCGCCAGAAGAATGTTAAAGAGGTTATTAAGACTTATGGCATTAGCTTAATAGCATTAGTGGAGAACAAGGTTAAGAGGAACAATGTTACTAAAGTCTGTGGGTTCATTAATGATAAATGGCAGTTTGATCACAACTTAGATGAGTGTGAGGGAGGCAGAATTATTGTGTTATGGGATCCTGAGGTATATGATGTGGTGGTGATAGAAAAAATGGATCAAATCATGCATTGCAAGGTTAGATATAAGAGTAACAAGGTGGAGCTACAGGCTACATTTGTGTATGACCATAATCTTTGGGAGAACAGGCTCCCTGTGTGGGAGGAGATAAAGAGATTGGGTGACAATATGGATCCTAATTCTGTATGGATGGTTCTAGGTGAATTCAATGATGTTAGATACAAAGAAGAAAGAGAGGGTTATGAGGATACCTGGAATGAAGACTAAGAAATGATGAATTATGTTATTAACAAATTGGAGTTGGATGATTTGAGGTATATTGGATACCAATTTACTTGGACCAACAAAGGAGATAAGGAAGAATACTTTAAGATGAGCAAAATTGATAGAGCCTTGGTGAACCTAAATTGGGATAATTTGTTTGGAAACTCGGTGGTGCAATTCTCAGATAGAAAATCTTCTGATCATTGCACAGTTATTATTAAGTTGGGTATAGCTGAGAGTATGGGTAAGAAACCTTTCAGGTAGTTCAATATGTGGGCTGAGAGTGATGACTTTGAGGAAAGGGTTAAGAAGGCGTGGAATAATGCGGACATAAAGGGATCTAAACAGTATACAGTGTGCAAGAAGCTCAAATTGGTTAAAGAGGAAATGAGAGGCATCAATAAGGAAAAATTCAGTTATATTTCTCAAAGGGTAAGAGTGGCAAATGAAGAGTTGGCAGCTATTCAAATGAGTATTGACAAGCTTGGGGGTAATGATGATAGACTGGGGAAACAAAGCAGAGCTTACACTAAATTTAACAACCTGAGAGCGTGTGAAGAGAAGTTTCTGCAACAGAAATCAAGGGAGAACTGGCTCAAGCTTGAGGACAATAACAATGCATTTTTCTACAAGGCAATACAGAGCAGGAGGAACAGGAATAAAGTGATAGCTATTGAAGATGAGCATGGGGTCATTACTAATGATCCAAAGGATGTCAAGCAGGTAATTTTAAATTACTATCACAATTTACTTGGTAAGCAGGTAGAGACCTATAAACATGTTACAGAGCACCCCTACTGTGTGCAAAAGAGGATTACTGCAGCCCAGAACATCAGTATCCAACAACATGTAACTAGGGAGGAGATAATGCAAGTTATTAAGGAAATCTCTCCTAATAAAGCTCCAGGTCCTGATGGCTTCCCTATGAGCTTCTACAACAGCTCTTGGGACATTGTGGGGGAGGAGGTGGTAGAGGTAGTGATGGAGTTTTTCCATCAGAACAGTTTGCTCAAAGAGGTAAATAATACTGCTATTGTTTTGATTCCTAAGATTCCTAACCCTACTCAGTTGGGTCATTATAGACCATTTCTTGTTGCAACACTGGCTATAAAATTATCTCCAAAGTTATTGCTAATAGGATCAAAGTTGTGTTGCCTACCCTCATTGATAAGTCCCAATATGCTTTTATTAAAGGTAGGCAAATTAGTGATAGTGTGTTCATTTCTCAAGAATTGCTTAGAGGGTACCATACTCATACTGCTTCTCCTAGATGTACCCTTAAAGTTGACTTAAAAAAGGCTTATGATAGTTTGTGTTGGGATTTTGTAACTGACTTAATGAGCCTTATGAATTTTCCTAATAGATTTGTGGATTGGATTAGGATTTGCTTAACTAGTCCTATGTATTCTGTTCTTGTTAATGGTGAAATGAATGACTTTTTTAAAGGGGCTAAAGGTCTGAGACAGGGTGATCCTATGTCCCCTTATCTGTTTACTATTGTTATGGATGTCTTGTCTGGGATTCTCCACTACCAAGCTAGTAACAAGGATTTTAAATTTCATTGGAGATGTGAGAAGAATAATATTGTTAATTTATGTTTTGCTGATGATCTTATGATTTTTTGTAAGGCTGACATTAACTCTATTAAGCTGATAAAGGAGGGTCTGGCTACTTTTCAAGTATGTCAGGCCTTTTCACCAATTTGCAAAAGAGTTCAGTATTTGTGGCAGGTGTGAGTACGAAGATCAAAAAGGAGATTCTTGAGATGCTTGGTTTTGCTGAAGGTGTCATACCTATGAGATATCTTGGTGTGCCCCTTATAACTACTAGATTAACAACCAAAGATTGTAAGCCTTTAATTGATAATATGATCAGCAAGATCAAAACTTGGGCCCATAGAAAAATGTCCTTTGCAGGTAGAGTACGGGTGGTCAAGAGTGTGTTGTTTGCAATCCAAGGATATTGGTCTAGCCTCTTCAAACTACCTTCTAAAGTTACAGATACCATTGAACAAACTGTTAGGAAGTTCCTATGGTCTGGCTCTGATATGAAGTCCACTGGGGCAAAAATTAAATGGGATGATGTTTGTAAGCCTATCAAAGAAGGGAGTCTAGGCATTAGAGAGGTTAGAGTATGGAACAAGGCTGCTGTCATGAAGCACTTATGGAGCTTGGCTCAATTTCCTAGGGATGATGAGTCCCTCTGGATGAAGTGGGTGAGAACCAACATTATTAAGGACTCCAACATATGGCAATTAAAAATTCCTTTCAATGCTGCTTGGTATATGAGGAGTATTCTTAATATCAGACCCATTGCAGAAAAAATAATCATGTATAGGGTGGGTAATGGGCATAAGATTGAGCTATGGAGGGACAGGTGGATGGATGAGGGGAGCATTCTTCAGTGGAGAGGAGCTAGACCTCTCTATGATTCCAGTTTGGGCATCAAAGCTAAAGTGAGTACTATCATCAAAAATGATAATTGGCATTGGAATTCCAATTCCTTTGAGATACAGATGCAGATGGAGGTCACCAATAGAATATACAAGCCTGACCAATCAAAAGAGGATGCAATGTTATGGACTATTACTAAGAAAGGTAAATTTTCTATTGCTAGTGCCTACGAATATATGAGAAGGCCTAATCCTATTACAATATGGCATAGAATGGCTTTCTTCAAAGGCCAAATTCCTAGATTAGGATGCCTTGTTTGGTTGGCAATGAGAAGAAGGCTGTCTACTTTGGATAGAGTGGAGAAATTTTCTCCTAATGTGGAAACACAGTGCTGCTTATGTAGAGAAAGAAAAGAGACCCTAGACCACCTATTTTTTGAATGCACATTTACCTATGGAGTCCTGTCCAAGTTCAATTCTTTTCTAAATATCAGAGATAGGAGTTGGAAATGGTGTGATGTGAGCATGTGGTGTGTTGGCAATTGGAATAAAGGCGATTGTAAAAAGGAAAAAATGATCTTGGCTGCAATCATGTACTATATTTGGGGGGCCAGGAACTAAACTCTTCATGACAATTACACCTATAAAACTGAATGGATTATTAATCAGGTGGAAACTGTTAACAAAGTTAGTATGTGAGCTAGGTGGTACTTGGTTTTTGCTACAAAGAGCACAGTTGCTTAGGGATCACTAAGGCAGTGATAGGTGTTCTATGTAGTGTGTAGTGCATATTTAGTCTTGTTGTCTCTGTTTGTTTTTTGTTGAACAGTTTTGTTGGTTGCAGTGTTACGCTTGCTAACATTGTTTGGCTATTAGGCTCTCCTTTGTTAGGTAGTAAGACTTATATTGAACTTGTCTTGTATGAGTTTTTTCACCACTGTTTTGTCCATACTGGTAGGAAGGTTTTACGGGCCTTCCTCTAGCTCACAAATAGATGGTTTTTTCTCACTATAAAGCAAGTTTAAATATAGATATTACTACCATTTCAGGCCTATAGTCTCTTGTGTTATGAGGTTTTTTTTGTAAGTGGAGCTTTAAAGTTGTATTCTGGGTTAGGTCCCCTATTTGTTAATATATTTTACTTACCTAAAAAAAAAAAAAAAAAAACTATCAAAATAGGTACAATGCCAGTCAGATAATCGAGTTGACTTCTACCTGTCACTTTTGAGCACCAGATACCAATATATTCCCTCCAATTTGCATTCTCATAATACGTCATAGCAAAAAGGTTACTAAAATGCCTCCATACAGCTCTTGCAATATCACATGACCAAAATAAATGGTCTAGATATTCCTCTTTATGCTTTTTACAACAAGCGCATACTTCTTTAGATCAGCTTCCAATTTAATTCAATTTTTCCACAATTTCCAAGCAAAGAGTGAAAGTTTAGGTGACAATAATGGATTTTAGATGAAATTTTCCAAATTCCATTTAGGATTTTTCTTTATGTAAAATTTATAGGCATTTTTAGCTGTAAATCTCCTATTAGTGGATCCAGTCCAAAACCTTCCATCCACCCCTTATGTTAGTTTCACCTTACAATGAATCAATTCTTCTTTCAACTCAAAATCATTCATATTCGTTAACACTTCATTTTTTCTTCCATTTGTATCAAAAACTTGATGTAGTAATAGATCTTTATTATCAACCACATAAGAAGAATTCAGAAAACCATCACTCTTCCAGTCTTCAAACCAAAAACTGATCAATCCTTCTCTTATTAACCATTTACTTTTTGAGATCAGCGTCTTGAAATAAGTGACTAAAGTCTTACATCTAGGGGAGTGTTTTCTTTTTATTACAGGATTGGACCAATCAGCAGTAGTGGCAAAATACTTACTATACATAAAGTTTGTCCACGTTGAGTCTTCACACAGAAGTCTCCAACCCATTTTTCCTTGCAAAACTATTAGAACTTCTTTAATATCTTTCACCCCAACTCCTCATTCGTCTACGGGCTTTGCTATTTTAGACCAAGCAATCCAATGATGTTTTTCCTTTCCTTCATAAGACCCCCAAAAAAACTTTGCAAAAATGCCCTCAATCTTGTCAACTACCAATTGAGGAGGGTTTAACACATCTAAAAAGTGAATAGGCATGATGTTAAGCACGTACTTTATCAATGTTAATTTTCCACCTGAAGTAAACAGACTCCCTTTTCAGCTTGCTACTTTTTTATAAATTTTAAGAAGTAGCTCATCATACATGTGCCTAGTTTGTTTTGAGTATGCAGTGGAATACTCAAGTAGCTAGTTGGGAAAGAGTCATCCATGAATCCGGTAGCACTTGCTATAATACTTTTTCTAGGAGATTGATGTATATGGGTCAAGAAAATTCTCTTGGATGCATTTAAGAGTTGTCCTGACACCTTCTCATAGTTGTGAATAAAACTCATCAAATTATCCAGGCTATTTTTACTATCATTAATAAAAATTAGAACGTCATCAGCAAACATTAGATGTGAGACATTAATACAACCATTAGGCAACTTATACGGTATAATACGATCCCTATCTTGCAAATTTATCCATCCTCTACTCATAACTTTTTCAGTCAAAATAAAGAGCAAGGGGAAGAGGGGATCCACTTGCTTTAGCCCTCTAGATGAAGCAAAAAAAAAACCCACAGTACCACCATTAATGCCAATGGGTAATAAGCTTTTGTAACACACCTAATAATTAGGCAAATCCATCTACTATTAAAGGCAAACTTGAACAACACTTTTTCCAGAAAATCCCAGTTAACTCTATCAAAATCTTTCGCCATATCAAGCTTAAAAACAACATTTTGTCCTCTATAATTGTCCCCAGTGTGCCTCATCAGCTCATGTGCTAGTAAAATGCAATCACTTATAATCATCCCACTACCAAAACCATGCTGATTCTGGGTAATGAGCTTTGGCATGATGGAGGATAATCTGTTAGTTATTATTTTTAAAATGAGCTTATATGTCACTTGACACAAACTAATAGGTCGAAATTGTCCAAAATCCTGAGGAGTAGCCACTTTAGGAATGAGTACGATAAGAGTAGAAACCCAATATTTTGGGAAACTCTCATCACAGAAAAAAAATCAATAATAGCTTCAATTAAGTCCTCCTTGATTATGGACCAACAAACAGTGTAAAATGAGACCGAGTAACCATCCATACCAGGGCAAAATCTAGTGGAGTGGAGAAAACAACACTTTTTATCTCATCTTCAGTAGGCAAACAACACAACATATCATTATCACCTTCATTTACCATATTAGTTATAATCTCAAGAATACTATCCATCATAATAACTTGGGTTTCTAAGAGTTGTTTTTCAAAAAAAACAATAGCTTCTTTTCCTATGTCTTCAGCAACATCAATAACAGAACCATCACTTTTAGTTATTGATTTAATGGTATTTTTTGATCTTTTGTGTTTTAGCAATTGATGGAAGAAATTAGAGTTTATATCCCCCTCTTCTAGCCACTTAACTCTTGCCTTTTCCTTAATGAAAATCTCCTCCTGTATAAGTGCATCATTATAGGCTACAAGAGTCTTTTTATAGCCCTCAACCACTTCAATATTGAAACATCTCAGACCTAAAGGGTGTCACACGGCCGAATAACACGTGCGGCGACACGTACTAGACAAAGACTTAATTAAAACACATTTCAAATAATTTGATCAACAAAATATACTTATATTTCTATAAAATCTTACAAATACAAGCTCGAATTTCAAACACTCAAACTTTCTTTCTTAGGATCTAAATCAATATATAAATGAAGCGGAAACTAAATACAAAATTCTTTGAGATATGCCTGGTCTCGGCCAACTTGAACTCAACTCAATACACCTGAAAACATTTAAAAAGCGAGAGGTAAATTAAAAGAGCTAAGTGAGTAATTAACCTTGCAATATAATATAAGGTCAAAAATAGTTTTTAATCCTTTTATCTTTTCCTTCAAAAATGGTATCTAACTTTAATAAAAATTCCCAAAGAACGAGTATAAATAAAATGGGGAAGCAAATAACGAGTTTTTTGTATGATCAATATGATAATATAAATGAGAAATTAAGCTTGATTGAACTTTCCAATCTCCTATGTGGGTTCAGACTTCATGGATCTGTTTTATTCTTTGGATTCAGAGTTCCTGAATCTCTTTTATTTGTTGGATTTTGACTTCCCAAATCTCTTTTATTCTATAAAGTTTATTCCAAATATAAAACATAGAGATCACCAAAATAAAATAACATTTTCTCAAATAACCATATACGTCCATCGACGAACATAAACGTTTAATTTTCTTTACATTCATCAACGTAACAACAAATTTTCTTTTTTGGAACCTATAACTTTCTGATACAAAATACATATATAACTTTTGATATTCGAAAATATATTTGAGCCTGCAACATTAGAAAATGCAATGGGATTCTATAATCGGAAATAAGAAAGCCACTCATCTATATACGGATCCGAAACAACCGAAACATTGTACTATAAATGGATATTGTTAACCACTGAATTTCCGAATTAACCTTCTGACCTTACACAACATGCCTTCTTTCCTCTCTTAATATCTTATTTCTATCGTAATATACATATAAATAAATCTAATATAGCAGTAAGTATAGAATAATCTGAGTAGCTTTTTTTTAACATGATAATATAGAAATGGTATATAAATATAATAGTGATGATGAGATGCGTATCATTGAGTCTGCTTATGTGTCTTCTCATATAATCTTATATATATTCATAGATATAAGAATGGGCATGGGCATGGGCATGGGCATGGGTTATTGAAACGCCTAAAAATTACTTTCAACTTTTCACTAAAATGATTTCAAGGAATTAATTGTTGTATGTACGTAACTTCTAAATGAATCAATGTTGCATTGTAACCATATAGCCCAATACCCTCATGGAGGAATAAATGTAAATACACTAATACAAACATGTCATTAAAATGTTATGATTAATAATGTGTCCGTTTCTCTCTCTTAATAACCTATAAGAATATAATAATTATTTTATGCATGAAACTTACAACGGCCAACTTAGTATTTATCACGTTAGCTATTACTAGGAGTGAGTACGTCGATTACTATTTTGATTCATCTGCCTCATTTATTTCCTAAGACCCTAAGCTAATACAAAACCCAAAACTTATTGCTAATTACTAGACAAAACGTCAACTTGTCAAAACCATAGCAATAACGTAAAAAATATTGAATTAAAAGAAAATTAAATACGGGATTTTACAAATACCCTCTTCTTCATCAATCTTTTTCTCCCAAAAAGTCAGTTCGTCAATCTTTCTCCCAAAATGTTGCTTTGTTCCATTACTTTAATCTCTGTTTTAACCGTTTAGTTTCATTACAATCTTTTCCTCTAGATACCTCATTGCTAACAATATTATTCAACCGCAGCTTTTTAATAACAGAAACTGCCTTTTCTACTTTAAGAAAAGGGTCAAGAAGGACCACCATCTTCACCTTATAATGTTTTACAAATTTATGCAATTGAGAGAGAGAGGCTTGATTTTCCACTCCTCTAATGTTCCAAATTAGGAAATTTATCTATTAGACAGTTTATTCTTCTACCCCTTCTTAGCAACTATTCTAGATGGAGTATAAATTTGCTTCTTATTTCTATTCTTTCTTTGTTTTTTAGTTATATTTCCTTGATTATCAGAACCATAATCCTGAGTATGTTCATCAGATTCTCCAAAAAGCTCCACACGTGAGTCTATACTCTATATTAAGATTGTTTAAGACCTACTTGTTATATTTCCTTACCAACATTTCACCGGCATTACAGGTTTTGGAACTCTTCTCCTTTTTTTGCTGTTTTTAACTTGAAAGTTTTCCTCAATCACCCTCCTACAGGCGTTTGTAACATACTACCGGGCTTTAAGTCACCCATCACAACTGTATTCAAATTAGCTTCCTTCTCCTGTATAATGTTTCCATTTTCTTTAGCGTTTGGAGATTTATACTCTTCATTACATAACAAGAAAACTCCGCTAGAGAACTTTCATAATAAGCCATATCAAACCCATTCTCCTCATTACATGAGTTATCAGTTAGCACTTGAAAAGTGTTTAGTAAACAAATATTACTCCTTCTCTCCTTATTTCCAGAGGCTACCTTTGGCTTCACGACCATAGGAGATTTACCATTTACAGCAACATGAATATAATCAGAGATAGTTACTTTGACCCTATTCGTAAGTTCATCAGACTGGGCTATATTTTTGACTTTTGGCCTATATTCCTTTCTTTCAGCTCTTTTTCCAAAATTACCATCAGTCTTTTTCCTCTGATTCTGGTTACCATTTCCTCAATTATCTTCATTTTTATTGTGACCTGTGACCCTTCTACATTTTCACATGTTATGCCCTTGCATACCACAAGATTGAAAATAACCAGACACATTTTCATACTCCACATATTGCCAAAAACCATTTTCCATTGACTTACCAATCCGAATATAAGGTTCCCTTTCCTTCAACAAATCAATTTCAATGTAACATCTCGCAAACACATGACTAACATGGGCTAAAGTTTAATCATCCACAGCCAAAAATTTGCCTAGAGACTTAGTAATCTCTTTGAGATAATCAAGAATACATAAATTTAGTGGGAGAAAAGGCATTCTTATCCAGATAACTACCACAAAAGGTTTCTTAAAGAAGGAAAAATATATGTTCCATTTAAAGACTTTATAATAAGAATTAAACAAATATCTCCCCTGTTTGGTCCAAGCCTTTATATAGTCTTCTTCATTGGCAAGCTTAACCAGCACATGTTTCTCTTCCATATAAGCCACAATGGGAGTAGCAGTTAGCTCCCAATTGCTCATTATAAAAGCCCTAATATCCTTCAATTTAGGTTTTTCATTAAGAAATTTCAGAATTAGGCTATACTTCCTCCATCCCAAAATATTGAGGCTTTATGTATCTACGTGCAATTTGACCAGAAAATATATCGTTATTAAATTGTTGAAAAATAAAATTTTAAAATTTGTTCATATAGTTTAACATTTGAACTACGTGATAAAATTTTGAAAAAATCGATTTCGACAACTTAGATATGAGTTATTTGTTGGTTAAAATTGCACGTAATTTCGTATAGCCCTGATAATGTGGGACGGAGGAAGTATTTCATGGGAATTTCCGATTTTAACATGTCCAACTCAGAAAAAATCACCACAGGTTTCATATTCTTATATACAGTCTTCTTAGCTTCTACTTGTATATTTTCCACAATAATATCCTTCAAGTTCAACTTATTAAATTGCATATTATTTACAGCAATAGATTGTACAGGTAATTTCATCGATTTCGTCACTGCATCGGCGTATGATAACCCATCTACTCTAAACCCCTCCATGAGTAGCGATTTTCCAGAGTAATTTTCAAAACCTCAATATCCCGCCAAAATCCCCGTGCAAAATTTTTGAAAAATCGTACAAAAATCCTAGCGAAGAACACAATAGCTTCGATGAACCTTTGATTCTATTCTCTCACCAGAAAGGACTAAGAATTTGCATTCGATTGAACCAATTTGGGAGAAAATTGAGTCAAAAACCCTAAATCGCCAAGAGTTTCTCTCTCTAGGCCGAAAATGGTTCAAAGTATAACCCACACTTTAACATGCCTGCTTTGCTACTTTGGTTCTAGTCCGTTTATTTATAAAGGCTATTGCTACCTGGCAGTTATTTAGTTTTAATGACCACCAATAACTCAAACACAGGCAATCGACTGAGTTTTCTGTCAAAAGAGGGGAAAATATATGTGTTTCTCTCTCTCTCCCTCTCTTACTGTTCTTGCCTTCTCCCAAAGTCTTCCTTCTAAATTAGGGCAAAAAACAATTTCAGGTACGGGTTTCTACAATCACGATTGTTCTTACATTTATACCTTTTAATTTTGAATGTATACCACTTGATTAAATTAATTGACTAAATTCTTATTTGATATGTGTAATTTACTACGTATTAAAACACTTGTGTATTTTCATGTTCAAATTGGGTTTCAAATTATAAAGTTTTACCCACCTTTGCTAATTTCCAAAATAAATAGATTTTGCAAGTGCTAAATAGATGATGTATTTGCATATTTTGAGTACCAAAAAGTAAACACGCACTTCAACTGGGTTGTTGAAATATCTAATATGATTGTTTACATAAACCTTTTGCTGGTGGAACAAGTAAGTGCTTGCTATGTTCTTTCTAATCAAAATTGTTAATTTGTGGATTCATGGGCATATGATTTGATGATCTCTGTTCCATCGAACTTTTTCTCCTAATTCTCAATCGTTATTCTCTTCACCTCGCAAAATCGAATTGGTGTCGTTTCACCTCGATTTATTTAATTACATTTCAAGTGACCGTCTACTTTTAGTGGTGAAAATATTACTTCTAAATTAGGTCTATCTACAGTCTATTCGGCACAAACTTGTGAGAATTAGGAAGTTACGGTGCGGCCATCATGCCACTCTGATCAGTAAAAAATTCGCACGCGTAAGAGTTAATATTCCATGTATAGTAGTTTTACACCCCACAAAAAAGCCATATGATGTGATCTTGTTTTTATTATGTAGATTGTAATGTTAGGTTTTAAAGTTAGGTTTATTTAAAATAGGGTACAGTATTATCAGGGTACTTTCATCTCGTGCCAGCTCTTTGGAAGGAAATAATTTTGGAGTATTTATAGTTTTTTATATTGCTTTTACTTTGAACACGTTCAAGAAATTACCAACTTTGATGTAGCTCCTAAAGAATTCTTCTCAAGTTTTTTTAAAAGCTTTTGCTCGAGCTGAAATCCTTGTGTTTGAATTTCCACTTTTTTTTAAATAGAAAAGTGCTTAATTACCACTTTTTTAGGGTAGAAATACTCGATCTCAAATGGTGTTACCTTGGCTTCGCTCTTATTTTGTTTGAGGTGTTATGTTTCAGTATCCATTTGATCTTTGGCATATATTTCTCCGGTTTGGACGTGCGATGATATTGCTCTCTTCGCTCAGGTTTCAAGTTGCACAGATGGATAATAATTTTTGGGAGGCCACCGAAAACAAAAGGTAGCATTTTCAGTTTTCTACTTATGCTAAAATGGTTTCTAATTTTGTTTGTTGTGATGTGTTTTTGATATTTCACCTTTTACCATAATAATTTAGCAGCACTCTATTTAAGTACTTACTATTTCCGTACTTTACCACCCATGTTTTTACCAGTACCGAGCAGAGAAGGAAATGAGGACCAGTTATTCGACTAACTAATATATATCTAATCCTGCCGCAAAGGGCATCAAACTTATATGTAACTTTTTGCTATTAATCATCAATCTTCTAGATTAAAACTCTCAACGAAAAAGCTCTTGATGATTTACATTAAGAAGTATCATGTTTACTTGCATCTCAAACAAGCTTATATAAAATCTTAGAAAGTTTGCCAGAGGCACTTTTGTCAAAACATACCACGTTTGTCCTCAGAAATGCTAACGCCATAGAGCTGTGACATTTCGGAAAGATAATTAAACATGTGAGTAACTTTTTGGGTAAGTACAGAAGTACTATACACATGGTTGTAGTATAGATATTTATTGTTACACGGTGAAGAGTCCAGAAGTTTGCACCACCGCTTCAAACAAAATTAAACTCAGATACTACAGAGAGAACATATTGTATGCATGAGAGAGAGATGAATGACCAATCCTTCTCACGGCTATCACCTTTTCATCCGGTAACTTCTTAATACTTGTATGGGTATATGAGTTTATTTTTTGAGTTAGGTCTCAAATCAAGTATTCTTTCTTTTATTTGGCGCACTGTACGTTTAATCATGTGTTATTATGTATAAAAAAATTGTGTATGTGATCCTGAATTATCAATCATGTGTTATTGTATAATCTTTTTTTGTGTGTTTGTATGTGATCCTGAATTTATCGTCAACGTTTTGTTGTTTATTTAAGTTTCTGAGATATATACAAACTTATAGAAGAGTCGTCAAACTGAATCTGCATGTTAAGAAATCTAATATGAATTACACTCTAATTAAGTAGCTTAATCATTTGCACTTGAATAGTTATAAATGAATGAGAACATATTTGACAGTATTGTTTAAGTATATGGAAAATTAATAAAAACATGTAGCATAACATATCGACTTGTAGTTTTTTTTTTTTTTTTTTTGCTAATCTATTTTAGACTTGTAATTGTTTTCATTATTACAGTCGCACTCAGTTACGCATATGATCACCATTAAGAGTTTAGACATCTGTATATCTATACATGTAACTTAAGGTTTCTTCTTTATTTTATCGTTTTCTTCTATACCTAACCTACAGGGACAAGAGATGCAACTGTAATACTTAAGGTAAGTAATGTTGCTGGTCTTGAGGATAAATGGATCGTGATTGCATCGAGTTTGTTCAAGAGGGCAGTGAAAAGATTCAGATTTAACTGGTTAAACATTACACCTATATGAATAAAGCTACTATTAAACTATGAGCTATCTGAGATTGCCTTATGAAGTAAAGAATGATAGAAATTTTCCCTTAATTTGGAGCTGCAGTTTTGAGTTGATAATTGGCGCGAGATGCTATAATAAATATGATTAGACTTCATATGGTTTTATAATGCATGTGTTTTGTACACCATTTTCAATCCAATCCGTGTTCACAATGCTTTCTAAGGTTCTCAGGTTAACTACGGATGTCGTAAATTAAATTGTTTTCTTATGTCTCACCTATGCAATGGGGCGACAGAATTTCAAATCTCTTACAAACACAGTCTTCATATATTTGTAAGGAAATTAACATTTGTCGTACATTATCACCTTGATATAGTTGCCTTACTTGTGACTTGTGTGTAAATTATATGGCGTATGTTAATGTTTTCCAAACATGAATATGCATATGATTCTTTCTTTTTTAACTGCTTTTCACTTTTCTTTTCTTTTTTTCATTCAGAATGCTCTTCACATTGCTTAATTTTCAAATTGTTCAAGTTTATTCAAGACTATTTTGTAACAAAAACACGGTTTGTAGATTTTCAGATGACAAACAGATTGATCGATCACAAAAATTCATGTATGTATGCCCACTATATGTTCTAATATAACACCCATCGGATGTTGCTTAATCTGAAATCGATGGAAAACCATCCACGTGTAGTGTGGGCCGCCATGCAAGTCTTACAATAAGTTTCATTCTCTACCTTTTAGTTTCTTTAGTATCTACCAATAATGTTTCTTGATTGTTTTTTTTTAAATAACGTTTCTTGAATACGGTTAAGTGGTATAATGAATAGCCATGCTAGTAAGATTGCAACTGGATCAAATTTTCTCCGGAACAAATAAGGCTAGAACAAGTAATGCTAGAGCCAAATGACAATAAAACTAAGAAAATAAATAATAGCCAAACAACATTATTTTCCGATAAAAAAAACATACTCTCAGCCCCTTGAGCAAGGTAAGCTATTACTCGAGGAGTAGGCTAGCCTAAGCTTGTGATGCAAATATGTTATTCAAGTTTTCCTATTCCATCTGCCGATGGAAATGGGAAGTTTTTTTAGTTTTTTTTTTTAATTTTATTATTATTATCATGCATGGTGCAGAGATTTTAAAATATGTGATTTTCCGTTAAAATACAGGGTAACCGGTAAAGAACAATATACTCTTGATATGGCGGGTGTATCAACCCCTCTCAGCCTACACATTTTACTAACATCATTTTGCCCTTGACCTGATAAACGAAACATACAGTTTGGACAATAGTCAAACCCAGGAGTATAGTTGCGCTGATGAATGCTATAATTGACCATGAGGAGTTGAAATAATCACGCTTCAGAATCAACTTCCTATCAAACCATGTGGGCTTCCATCGGTGCGACAAATCTTTCCTGTAATCTTTCAACTTGCGGGATTGTGCAGCAAAAAGATAGTCTTTCCCCTCGCTTATCACCACCTTGTGTAGAGTGTTGAACATATGACTGACCTTTTCATCACCCCGGAGATCATTATGTATGATTTCGACATTGATGAGAATGTCCACATCTTCAGGTTTGTCTATGAGGCTATCCATGAATATTAGGTAGTCACTCATATATGTTTGACTAACAAGATCGCATTGTCATAGGTCACAATATTACGAAATCAGTTTTTCGTCGACTCGTTCACTATTACTTTATTTATTTCTAAGATCCCTTCACTTGGATTTAATGTGATGTTCTTGAGCATGGTGGTTGTGCCTTCCTTGAATTGGACCCCGTACTTCAGAAGTTTCGACGATGTGATGATATAAGACTTCCAATTCTTCTTCTTTTTTGGAGGTAAAAGAGTTTGATTCAGCGTCTGATTTTGGCCTTACGACTGGCCATTTTCTTCTTCTTCTGGGGATAAAGGTGGCATGCCGACTTCTAGAACCTGCTATTTTCCTTTTATGGATATCCGGTGTGACATCTGGCCGTCCACTGAAGACAAAGGGAGAAGGCCGTGTTCTGGAAGCTTTTGATTCTCTTTTATCTTGTAACATCACGACTGCACTTTTCTTGTTTTGGGTTCAGGTACCCTTCTGGCATGGATGATAATGTTACGATGGACGTCGGGATGGTCTAGTCCATGGAGATTACATTCGTCACTATGTTGATTATTTTGTGGATATGATTAAAGAAAATGTCTTTTTTCTTGTATTCTATAATAAGCGGAACATTTTTCTGTAGAATTCTAAGTAGATTTAATTCGTAAATAATGAATAGGGGAATCTGGTTTTCGATCAGGAGGATATCATTGAGCAAATCGCTAAAAAGTCAGGGTTTCTCGGCGATGGGCTCTCCTTCTCCTTTCATGACAATTATGAGTTCTCCAATGAAGGTGACATCTACGAGGATCAAATTGCAGAAATCCTTAGAGTCGAGCTTGATCTCGTCCGGAGGATAGAATTTGCGGATTTCAGACTCATTTCTTGTTCTTTGCTCTCACGAGTAGGATTTCTCGTAAGGAAGTTATTGAAATACTTTTTCTTAAGACCTTCTGATAGTTTGAGTCGGGGATTGTCTCGGTGGAAAGGGCCAAGTGAGACCAAACGAGTGGTGTATCATTGGGGATTAACACTATGGATACTGTCTGGAACCCTATAAATGCAGGGGTGTGAGTATGGCAGATGCACTTTTGATAACCCCGTATTTAATTTTATTTTAAATCCCAAAATACTGGGTAGAGATCCAATGTAACTAACTCTCACATGTAGAAAATTGTTCGAAAATGACACATGATAATGATGTTTTAGCACCTACAATTCATCCTGGTGAGATTTTGTTTTCCTTACGCTTAAAACCAGAAATTTTGAAAATTAATAGGTTGGAGATTTCTCGATTTTACAATATGAGTTTGAATCTCTAGCTACCCTATTATTTTTTCACCAACAGTTAAAGTGGTGTAATATGTAGACATGCTCGTAAGATTCCACTTGAACATAATTTTCTCTAATTTGTAAAACAAAATGAAATAATGCTAGAGCCAAATTAATGACATTAAAATTTAGAAAAGAATTACTAGACAAAATAATCAATCATTTGAAGTTAAAGCCTTTACCCGGTCCATTTGGCAAGAGATTATTTGGTTAAAAATCCAATCAAAATGCAGAATTTTTATTTTTGGATTTTTTAGGTTAAAAATTATATTTTCAAAAGCTAAATAATTTTACTGTCCCGAAACCAACATATTTTTAAAAGCTAAAATTAAAAAATCTGTTGTCAAACGGACCCTAAGTGTTACAGCCATTAGCTCCTCGAAATTAATAAAGAATTTTCAACATCTTAAACAAATCAAATACCCAATAGAACATAAAAATATGTAGTATATAATATAGAATTCAATGTTCAAAGTGCACAATGCACAATATCTCCACTACACCATATATAGAGAATAATGGGGCGATGTAAGAAATGCGTTATGAGGTATCAAAATTCAAATCAACTAATAAATTAAGAAAAAATGGGGATGCCAAATCATTGTTTTAAACATATTTTTACTGAAAATAGATAGTGAAAAAATATTTTAAAAAAATAATTGAAATTATGAGAGGTGTCGTCGCCACAACGAGGTGGATTTAGTTTTCCGTAGACACGTCCGTGGACAAATAATTAATGTACCATCTTTACGAATAAGAATATATGTAATGTTGATAGGTATATAATACGGTAGTTGAACCGCCATTATAGCAGCTTAGGTGTCACCTTTTCAAGTTTCATATCATTTTCCTACCTCCTTTTATTGTTACTAACTACAAATAAAAACAGGATCACCTTATTTGTCATGTACAGAAGTAGAAAGATGAACTCAGACAGATAACTGATTTATTTAGATTTTATAAATCATTGCGTGTACTTTCATTTACCACGTCTAATTGTGACATAAAAAATAAAATGAGCCAAAATTACAATCTAAGTAAGACATTCTTAATTATGCATTAATTCTAAAGGGGAATAAAGGTGGGTTTAACACAGAGAACAATATGAAGGGTATTACTGATTAAATTCGATAACAAAAAAGAGTAGGAGACTATCAGATTATTTCCAAATGTTAATTCGGAAAATTATAAAATCATACAACTTTTAAAACCTAATTAATTACTAAAAAATCACACACAAACTTATTGTTAAAAAAATACAGCTAAAAATAACAAATTAACCAGCCACGCCAAAAGCTCTCTCCCTCTTTCTTTTATAGAGAAAGAGTGTGCATTTTGTGAAGTATTGTATACATATGATTTTTTTATATATATAAAATGGCTATTCATTTAAAAGAAAATCATTTGCATTTAACTAATATTTTTTTTATAAATCTCGCAATTGTAGTGTTTTGTTACTTTGTCAAAACTATGAGAAGCTACGATAAGATTACATTCGCTTTTCTTTTTTTCAGTTTTGTAACATTTTTGGTTTAGTCGGAGTATTATGCTATGCTCCGTGTAGCCTATCAGTGCTATGGGCTGCCCTTCAGATCCTTGTCGAAGCTCCCAACAACATGCTGAAACTTTTGGCAGCCCGTCGAAACTGATAGAAAAACAGTTTGCACAGCTGAAAAAACGTACACAGATTTTTAGCTTTAGTATGCACTTATATTATCAAATAAATTATGTTTTACCGTATAGGTTTAGATCATATCGAATAACAGAAAGGAACAGATGGCGGCTGTGATGGAACAGATTCGCCTCAACTCTTCTAACTTATTCCTGAACTAGCACTTTGCTCCTCGAAAGAGTGTGGGCTATTTCTATCTCTAGGCAATCTCGAAATATAGTTATGAAAAACTTATTCTGCCAAGAAAATAGCGTGTTATATGTAGGATAGGGTAGGAACTTATATGCTGATTAGGATAGAGCTCATTAAAAAGATTTCGTGCTATCATATCTGCTTAAAACTCGAGATATACACAATCAATTTAAAATGTGATTTATTGCACTAAAGATCACGACTGATCTCTCTATCATAATCTGAATATCCAATTCGTTCCAATTGTCAAACATGTTCATTATCTCCTCACGTAAAAAATAACCAGATACTCATTTATTAAATTAAATCACTGACTGATTTCTTATTTAATAAACGTATTATCCTAAGCCTGTCCGCTTAACTTATTTGTCGTGTCGGATTATAAATCCACCTGCAGAGTTTACACGAACAAAACTTATAAGCTTTCTCAAGGGAGTATCATCAATCCCTTACGGGACGTGAATTTCTTTTATTACTAATAAACACTTATACGAATAATGCTATCATCCAGCTCATTAAGTTTATTTACTTGTGATGAATCTCACCATGTATGAATCAAAATGACAAACAATTCATACATGCCTACATAGAAATATAGGAATTAAGAGCATAAACAATAACTATGACCACGAGTTATAAATCATTTTGTCTAGTCAGTCACCAAATGATTATTTCATAACAGTCCTGTTTAATACACACAAAGTGCACTAGTAAATGGAGTTGGAATTTATCCGTTCCCTGTAGTCAAGACAGACTTACTAAAACCACGTACTACAACTCTACTGATGGTGTGTCCATTTCCATCTAAAGTTGTAAACATATAACTTATATTCTATTAGAACCGACAGTCTAATCTTCCGTGTGTAAGCTGAACTCTACACACTAGACCATCTACTAAATAGAATAATAGACACTTATTTAGTCATTTAATCAATAATGATAAATAACAATTGCTCATATTATTCTCATTAAATAGATCAATTCAAAACATTGTCAAATATAAATTCAAAAATAAGCATGTATTTTAGTATATTTCTAACAATACTCGGTACAGCTCGTCGAAGTTCCCGACCGACCATTGAAGCCTTGTTTGAGCCTTGCCAGAGCTCTTGGCAGCCTGTTGGATTCCGAACAACTTTTACGAGTTTCGGACACCCTGTAAGAGCTATGGGCAGCGGTGAAGTCTTGTCAGATCTCCAAATAGGTCGCTGGAGTTCCGGTAAGCTTGTGGAATCTTGGTCATGGCACCACGACCAGTAGTTGAAGATAGTGGTGGCCGGAGGGGGAAATGGTGGATGTTGAGGTGGGGTTTTAAGTGAATCTTGTTGTGAGTCTTATTAACTCAGTATATATATTATATAGGAAACATAAAGAGAACATAGAGAGAGAGAACAATAGGTCTTTATTCATTCATATGTGTAGAGAGAGATAAATCAAGAGACCAATGACCCTCTTTATATAATAGAGGGTAGGGTTACATAAGCTAGGAAAGCCCAAGATAGGCCCAATAGAGTAAGGCTCAAGATGACCAATAATATCCTACAACACTTCCCCTTTGGACGCCTTGATTTCTTCGTCTTCATGCTGTCGATCTGAGTTGAGCTCATTCGTAGTGCTAAACACATAAAAACCTTAGGGCCGGAAAATCCAGTGTGGGACAAAACCGATACCTAGGAGAAACTGTGTAGCCGAATGATATAGGCCGAAATTTCATGTAAGTAACTAACCACTAAATAGTGTGCCTCATCAAAACCTTGCCAGAGCAAATCCAATGGGAAAATCTCGGATCGTATGAAAAAGGGTATAACAGTGGTAGTAGTAGTAGGGATCAACCACAAAATAGCTGCCTCATCAAAACCTTTCCAGAGTAGACCCAGTGGAAAAAACCTCTGGTCGAAAGATAAAAGAGTACACAGTGGTAAAAAGTATACAACATGATACTCCCCCTAATTTCGGCAATCTTAAGTGAGATATGATGGGAACGTGTCTCGCTAAAAATCTTACCAAGGAAAACCCAGTGGGAAAAAACCTTGGTCTAAGGACAAAAATAGTACGCGAGCATGCGATTGGATGCTCCCCCTCACTTGCACACGACATGATGCGATGATTTTGACTAAGTAGTAATTAGTGTAATCAGCATTCACCTGGATGCTCCCGCTCACTTGCACACGACTGGATACAAGGATTTCATATTCCAAGAAATAGTACGAACATTCGTCTGGATGCTTGATTTATTTACACACGACTGGATGCAAGAAAATCTAACATAGAATAGAACGAGCATTTAACTGGATGCTCTTAAACTTCATATGTGAAGATTTATTTCGGCAAGAAATGCTAAATAGCATAATGTAGTCATGTGTCTCTTGATCGATAATAACAAGTTGTCCTCAAATATGACAAGTGTTTTATCTGGATCGTGAGACAGAACATATGTAATTCAAATATGACTAATACTAGCTCGAAGCCATATACAGTCTCTAGTCTTCTCATAGAGCACGAGTAGATCAGAGTAATTCGTTTGAACTCTTAACAAAACCTCCAAGATATCGCATATTCCCAATGGTAAAGACATAATCATACTAGGAATATCCCTTATGCGGGTCTGATAAGTAACCAGCATCGGTGTAACTGAAAAAGGGTTGCGTTAATTCGAGTACCAAAGGGGGGGTAGGTACACTCGATGATGCAATGGGATAAGACAAGCCCTCATCCACAGTTACCTTAAGGTAACGCGAAAATGTCTTTTATGCCATTTCGATGACAGCGTGTTAGCGCGATGCTGTGTCGAGCTATACCATTCACAGCAGACGAGATGTTCGTCCTAGTACATTAGACCAAGTACAATGATGCGCTTATTATACTTAGATATGAACATCATGGTCAAATATCTATTCATCGTCTCATCAGGGACGGACTCGGTCTATAAATGTCTAGTGATCGAACGATCATGAGAGAATCTAACGACTTACCGTCATGATGAATAAAACGTCATAACACATTCTGGGTGTAGTCTGAATCATGGACTTAGATTCAATCTTTACGGGACTCGATCATCAGGCCGAGTCGTTACCGTGTCGTCCCAAGATCCTTCATCTCGAAGGAAAATCCAAAAGTGGATCTCATAATAAAACACGCAAAGGGCATAATACTTGTTCAACTATCCCAAGCTAATCAAGTACTCACTTAGGAGGATATACCACATCCGCTCGGATTATATTAATCCATATAGTGAACGTCTTAGTCAATTGAGATCGTGTTCCGTGGTCAGGAACTACTTGATTCAAGCACATGAAGTCACACAGAGACCTTCATCTACATCTATTTGTCTAAATCTCCATAGAGATAAAACCGTGACCATAATCACATGTGCTGCATAATCAGTTTTCCGGAAACTACTAAACTGATAAAGTAGTGGAACATATAACGTCCATTACGAGGAAGTGAGTCATCTCGTAATTAATTCCAATGTGTGAGAGAAGCCTTGCGCTACTAGACGAGCATTCTACAATCTCATTATTCTTATCACTCTTCCTTATGAATAACCAAATAAACGAACTCGTTTAACATTGGTGGTGTTGGAGCTATAGGTCCGAACACACTTTCGCTAATGAGTCTACTTGGATTGCAAGTTTCCATTAGGTCAGTCTATTCTACATTGACTTCAGGCAACGGTACATGCTTCCCTGTCATAATTTGCTCATATTATCAGTTGTCACCGAATATATGAACAAGTAATCAATGACAGTCTCATTTTTCTTCAATATCGTCTAAGATATCATGATCGACATATATTTCAAGATTCTTAGGATGAGGAGGAAATCACACATCTCCTTGATCCTTTATAATCTCGTGCGACAAACGAGTTTTAGTTCACCACCTCTGGGGCTGAACGAATTAAGAACCGGTCAACTTCTTCGTATCTTGGGAAGGATGACAGACTGACGGCCGACGACAACTTTCTTTGCTTGGCGGGATCGGCCAAAGCAACGGGTTACAATATGAACACGGCGTCCGACAGGGACGTCTATCCTTGCAAGCATTTTGCAGCAGGTATAAATGATTTCATGACATCTCATAAAGTCATTAAATGCGTCTAACATTTAGTTACACTTGAGAGAGTCTATGCACTTATCACTAAGTACAGTTTTGGGGATCAAGCTAAGACTTATTGGGTTATGCCACGTTACTTCACGTCGTTCCTTATCAACGACAACGTACAAATCTCCCCCTAACGATGGCGAGAAAATTCTTAGCGATGTCACTTTCGCATGTCATGCGATAAAGAGATCGCTTGCCAAGATTACTCTATCAAATGATAGGCAAGAGATTCATAATCGACTTATTTTTCCTTCAGAGGTCCATATTTTGAACACTATAGCGGCTCAATCAAAATATTAATTAAGCACTATAAACACGCGTTAATATGAGACGTCTGGCTCATAACCAGTAACCAGCTGGTACGCTTATGGCGTTTGAGTGTCTATGAGCCTCATAACGGACCAATGCAGCAAAATAGCATAACCCCACACGGAAATATAAATCTTGGTGCGCAAGACCAAGAAGTGCGTGTAATCATTTGCAGTCGCATCATCAAACTTTCCGTGAGTCCATTTGGGTCTGAACATTATCGACAGGATGTTCCATTTCAATTCCCAAACTCAAGTAATTCAAATCGAAATATCGATTCTTACTCTTCGGCATTATCAAGTCGACTAGACTTTTCAGGATAATCCGGATTATGAGCCATCAACTTAATGATAGGGCTAAAAGTTTGTGAAATGCTGTATTTCTGTGGACAACAATAATCATGTGATCATATTATCGATGCATCAACCATAACCATTTATATTTATGGTCCGTCTTATAGTTGGATAAGTCCACAATAACTCCTTCAATTCTTTACAAGAATTCTACGAGTCCATTTCGTAATCTTTACACATACTAGTCTTTCAAAGTAAGCATTAGTGGCATGAATTTCGGATTAATCACGAAATATATTCTCAGAGAGAATCCAAATACGATGCGATTATAAATCAAGCATCGTCCTTTGACCCGGAAATATCTCATCCGGTCAATGCCACAATATCAAAATGCACTTATCAATCGACGACAGACGAATGATAGTACAGACAATCATGTCTTAGCATCTAAATCATTTATCATTCGACGACAGGTGAAATGATAAGGTAACTTGTGTTGGGAGTTCTGGATTAGGTATCATATAAAATGAGTGATTTATATGTTTATGGTTTGCATAAGCACAAACTTTGTTTCGAAACGACAGGTTCGAATACTAGTTTTGCTTCTCATGTGAATTAGTTCTCATTGATCGAACGACGGGTCGATACTGAAACACCAATTCGGCGAAACATACATCACTATATAAACACACTCGGGGAAATTATTATTTACTCAACCCCTTTCGATAGATCTAATTGAACACGACCAGGAAAGACAGTGAGGGTGGATGACACGAATGCCATTTAAAACCCGACCTCATTAGGATATCGATTTCCGCCTATATCTTTCCTAGACATCGTATTTAAATAGGTGAGCCTAGTTGGGGAAGTTTCATAATTTTTTCAACTTAAATGTGAAAATATGTGATTTCGCAAGTTTACATATCTTATACATAATAGCAGTAATAGTATTACATGGCAGTGATTATTAACATGGCAATTCATAAATTAATTCAATTAACATGCAATGTTATTTACTAGCCATTTAATCAATTATCATGTATGTATTTATGTAGATATGGATTGAATTTTATACATATGTGAACACATACTGCTTTAAATGTAACATATATACTACAGGGATCACTACAGTAATTACAGTAAACTATATTCAATTTACAGAGGTTATTACCTATACAGTCCAGGAGTTTCTGTTAAATTACAGTTTAGTCCTTAAGTGTTTTACGATGTAGTCAATAGTTTTAGGACGTTTCAAACTAGTCCTACTATGTTTAGTATGTAACATAATCAGTCCGGAAGATATACTATTTGTTTATAAGTACATGATTTTCCTCAATTTACAAGCATGTTTTAGTACTTCATGACTAAAATTATTACAGTATTAATATAAACTCATTTGTATCATGTTTTATTATCCCCGTAATAACTCATATCAGTAGCAATTAGTAAACCTTGAAACTTGTTTGCGTTAAGTATATAAGCAATGGTAACATACATTGGCAAACTAACATGTAGTTCAATTTCCGATAACATGTAGTTTATTGCAAGTTTACATAATATACTAATTTATTCTTACACATGCAATTCTAGAACAAAAAGATAGAATGTATTCATTCATACATGGTTGCTATATAAATATGAAGCCACGTGATTTATAAGAGTTCAGTTAACAATAACATGCAGTAACAAGCTTCGATAAACACCGGTCAGAGCTCTAAATAAATAAATTATGTACCGTTCACACGGTATTTTGGTAAAGGCCGATATATCAATAATCAAATTAAACCCGGATAAATCTCAAGGTTTATAAATACCTAATATCCGTACGTTTACTCAAAATCTTCAATATCCGCGAGCGTATATGCTAGTCTCCGCGAGCAAAGTGTTGATAACGTGTTGTGAGTTTTATTAACTCAATATATATATTATATAGGAGACATAGAGAAAACATAGAGAGATAACAGTACGTCTTTATTCATTTATATGTGTAGATAGAGATACATGAAGAGACTATGACCCTTTTTTATATAATGGAGGGTAGGGTTACCTATTTTAGGAAAGCACAGGATAGGCCAAATAGAGTAAGTCTCAAATGACCAATAATATTTTATAACAATTCTTAAGTAAAACAAATGTTTTAAGATATAATTTTTAATAATGACCCTAGCTTGTATATTTTTTGGTCATTTGCCCAATTAAAATTTTATACCCGCCGGTCATCAGAACTTTTGTAATATTACACTGCTCCCAGGATTCCAACTACCAAAACAAATTACCTTTTGTATAACATGTAGAAAAATACAATGTGTATGGTCTGCTTAGCCGAATGGAGAAGGGACACAAATTAACTAGATACAAGATTTAGTTTATTTTTTTATCCCGCTCTACAAATTTTAGTTCTTTGAAAAAGCATAGTACGTACACAATTAATGATGTAATCAGAAATTATGAATCCCCCAAATGATGTTATATGTAACATTTATTTTGCAAACATATATTAATATATATATTGTCGACTGCATATATCGTTGTATATTCTGTACGTATATATATGGTTTATCTACATTTTCTTGACTCCTTAAATTCATAATTTACTATTAAAATATGGAACTTTTATGGTAATGGACTAAGAGCAGCATCAGTTTCCTTAAACTTTTTCTCATATTTAATATAATTAGCATCAATTTTATATTTTTAGGTTAACAGTTTAACTTTATACATTTTTCAGCTTCGCTATCAAATTTCTTATCATAACTAAATATTACTATATTTTAATATAATTCTATTAAATTTTTTTAATCCAAATTAATTTATTAGAGCAATCACATTAAATAACTTAGATGTTTCCTCGTATTTAAAGTAAAAAATACACTTTTACAACTTATAAGGAAACGTTTTGCTTTATACAAATTATCATTTTTTTTATCAATTTCTCTATCACAACCATACAACTCATTTTTTTGTTATTTTATTAATTTATATGTGAAAAGTATAAATAAATGAGAGAGAATAAGAGAAAAGTAAGAGAGAAAAATTATTATTTTAATTATAAAAAACATCTTGATCTTTTATATTTGAGTGATATTTAAGTTCATATATATTTAATTTAATGAATAAGCAAACTGATACGTGTACAATTTTAGAATAATTTTCTCATATTTAAGATAAATTGGTAATATAAATAAACTGATACGATTGCTTTAATTATCTCAAAACTTTTCTTATTATGAATCAACTTTGTTAATCACGGAGAAGAGACAACCATAAACAAGAATCATATGACTAAAAACAAGTGTCAAAAAATTGAACGGGACATGACACTTGATAATGTGATGAAATGTTATCACATCCTTCATTCATTACGATTAATTATCTATTATGAAAATACGTGCAGTTTTGTCAATCCAATAACTTGTATCAAATTTATCAGAATAAAAATTTTCAAAAGTTGGTCATATAGTTCAAACATTAAATTATATGATTTAGCTTTGAAAATTTTCATTTCGACAATTTTAATACATATTATAAAACGATCAAAATTACACATAATTTCATAAAACACAGTTAATTGGAACGGAGGAATATATAAATTCTGGTCACCAGTATGCCATAAATTAATCAATCACTGTTATCTGACGTCCCTAATTAATGAATTATTTTCCGCTTTTATTAAAAAGTCTTGTTAAAATTATTATTCTAACTTTTACATTTCGGGACAGTTGTTGTTTTTCTATAGTTTATTATTATATATAACTTTATTTACACACTCTCAATTTTCACTAATCCCCCAGCTAACAACTATAAAGGGTACGAATTGGCTATAGTTTGCTAGCCTATAAATTCTCTACTCACCCTCTCATTTCCAAAACCAAAAAAACATAAGTAGAACTTCAAACAAAAAGAGATATAATATAGAGATATGGCATCCTTACATGAAACTCATGTTGTACTCTTTCCCTTCATGGCAAAAGGCCACACCATCCCCCTCCTCCACCTGGCCCGCCTCCTCCGCCAGCGCCACGTTAGCGTCACCATAATTACCACCCCAGCCAACCTCCCCTTCATCTCCCGCTCCCTCATCTTTCTACCCTCAATCTCTCTCGTCTCTCTCCCCTTCCCGGCCCCCGTTCAGGGCATTCCTGATGGGGTTGAGAGCACCGACACTCTCCCTTCCATGTCTTTGTTTGTCCCTTTTGCCTCTGCAACGATTTTGCTACAACCGCTATTTGAAAATACCTTATCGCAACTTGTACCTAGACCAACTTTCTTGGTCTCGGACGTCTTTCTTGGCTGGACCCTTGGCTCGGCTTCCAAGCTGGACATCCCTCGACTCGCCTATTATGGTATATATTTATTAACTTTTAATAAATATGTGTACATGTACACATGCTATAAGAAAATTTCTACTTACGTTATGATGCTATTCTGACCTTACAATGTTTGTGGCTGAATTCGCCACAAAATAACAACGGTTTTTATGCAGATGTTTATGTTACCATTTTAACATTTAACAGTAACCTCTTGAGTGTCACAATAGCAACAAAGCGTTTGTCGGTGGATGAAAAAAAGTATAAGGTTTTAGTTGGTACAAGGCAACGTTTTCAACTATCATTAACTGATTCAAACTGATTAGTTTAGTATTTGAAAAAGAATCAGACGAATCTATTGCCGCCTAAACAATACTTAAACATGGTTGCATGTAAATCTATCGAAATAAATATAGCATTACGAATGTATGGCTAATCGGCTCAACGTTGCGCAACGTTATGCGATATAGTGATTTTTGAAAGAAAAACGCAACGTTAAAACGCTATTTGGATGGAAAAACGTTAAATTCGTGCTATAGGAATGTTATTTACGCTATAGCGGACGTTATTTACGCTATAGCGGATGCAGTCCAAAAAAAATAAAAATATTTAATTTAATTTATTTTTTTTTTCAAAATTTTAATGAAATTATTGGACATTAAAGAGAATCAAACCCCAAAACTATTGCAAAAAAAGTAAATACTCTGGTATATCAAGTATAATCATTTTGTGATTATTAGTTACAATTTTTTTTATATATATTTAGTTAATTTTTATTAGATGTTTTGAATTTAATGCTATATTTATATATATTTAGGCAAAAAAAAAATACACCGCAAAGCGCTATGTAACAACGCTATTTGCGCTTTTAGCGTTTCTCTCGAAAAAACGCTACGATAATGATAACGCTATTTAAAACATTGGTATAGATTGTCAATTTTCTTGAAATGTGAAACTTTTAAAATGTTTTACTATGGCACCATTGCTTACTTCACTTTTTATAAATGGAACAAATGCTTTGTGCTACAAAAATATTAGAAAATGAACACTCTTATTAATATATGGATAAGCATTAAAGATTTCAATAGAAGATTTGCAAGCTCCTAGCTAGTAAACCAAGTATAAATGTATATACCTTTCCGGTCCTCAGGGATGAGCAGCCAAGCCTCGTCTCTTTTTCACGTGATGAAGAAGAATGTTAGAAATTGGCAGTTTCTGCAAGAGGCTGGTTCGGAAGAGGAGCTTTTCGTAGTGAGTGAGTTTCCATGGGTGAAGCTGAGTAGGAGCGACTTCGAGCCAGCTTTTACAAACCGCGAGGTGGATGAACTGAGTAATAATTTCTTTGAAGATTGTTTGATGAGTATGTACAAGAGCTACGGGCTTGTGACCAATAGCTTTTATGGGCTGGAAAGTCATTATGTGGACTTTTGGAATAATGGTGTTCGGCCGAAATCATGGTGTGTTGGACCGCTATGCTTATCTGAGCCGGTAAGCATTGAAAATGCTGAAGTGGTCTTATTTAACGAACTGTTTCATTAACAAGGTTAAGAAAACTAAAACTCGATGACATATGCTCTCAAAATCGGTAACCACCCTTTTCGGGTGAAGCCGCCTTTACTGTTTACCACTTTAACAACTCTACACTCATTCATTTATTAAGAACTACTCCTTTTTGAAATATTTCTGTAAAATTATATAGCAAATAGTTTTAAGGTTTTAAATTTATTTGAGAAACTGCATTAAACCTTCGTCTTGTATATATTCTATCTTCTCCTTTTAATCGAGCACCTCAACTGTGTGTTTTTTTTTTGCGTAGTAATTTTTTTCCCCATCATAGCAAAATCTTTCTTGTGGAAATTATTGTTTTTCTTAATATTTTTTATCAAAACGACGTCATTTTTTGTATTAGAAAAACTGCAGCTCAATGGGTCGCGCCCTAGTGCCCGTCTGATATATCTGCTCAAAGGGGGACCCTTGAGTAAGCAGCAACTAATAGGTGCAGAAATGTACAAAAAAGCAGGGATCAAGGCCAAGTTTCAAGTTAAATGTACACCTTAATTAAGTTTCAAGTACTTACTATTAATGTTTTAACAGGTTAAGGTGGACTATCAAACCCAAAAGAAACCATCATGGATCCAATGGCTGAATGAGAAGCAGCAACAAGGACAGTCGGTCCTTTACGTTGCGTTTGGGTCACAAGCAGAAATATCGCAAGAACAACTTATGGAGATTGAAATCGGGTTGGAAAAATCAGAAGTGAACTTTTTATGGGTCATGAGAAGGAATATTAACTCAGAACTTAGTGACGGTTTCGAGGAGAGGGTGAAAGAGAAGGGGCTGGTAGTACGAGACTGGGTCGACCAGAAGGAAGTACTTGCACACGATTGTGTTCGGGGTTTTTTGAGTCACTGTGGGTGGAACTCGACCATGGAAAGCATATGTGCCAAGGTTTTTCATTTAAAATATACTCCAAGTATAGACTATCATAAAAACATTATCAGAAAAAAAGACAATCATGAAAACAAGAAGTTTCTTAAAAGGTATATCAATTAAGTATATATTTATTTACTTACATGACAATACACTGCTCTGGAAAAAAAAGTTGTTTATTTTATATATGGCATTTCTTTTAAATGGTTTACTAGATTAGTGTTACCCTTATTCGAGACAGCAAAGAATAAAATAAGATCTATAGTTAAATCATTTAAAAATAGCTATAAATGAAACTCATCTCACATGATATGTTGCATATACTAGTTTAACTTTTCTGTCGAAACCGATAAATATTAAAGTTCATAATGGTGCTAAGCCTTCTCAGGAGAGCTAGATAGTGATACATAATTTAGCTGGATTACAAAAACTGCAGAAGTACAATATTGCAACTAACTCAATAGTACTCACTACTATTTCTACTCCTGAAATAGTTCAAAGGCCATTGAAAACAATACCTATAAGATCCTAATATCCGGAAAGCATTTTCTGACACTAATACAATATTTAATTTTCAACAGGTTCCGATTCTGGGATGGCCAATGATGGCGGAGCAGACACTAAACACAAGAATGGTCGTAGAGGAGATAAAGGTAGCGATTCGAGTGGAGACATATGATGGATCGGTGAGAGGTTTTGTGAAATGGGAGGGTTTGGTAAAGACGATAAAAGAGCTGATGGAGGGAGAGATGGGAAAAAAAGTTAGAAAAAGAGCAAAGGAGTTGGGCGATGCCGCCTTGTCCGCAATGGAGGAAGGTGGCTCGTCATGGAAAACGCTAAATAACCTGATTGATGAGATGTGTGAGAGGCGATATATGAATGAAATTGGCAAACAGAATTGTGCATGATTTCGTGGTAGCGTTTATGTAATAATATAAATAACAGTTATGAAAATGACCAGTTCAATCGAGTTGTGCGAATACAGACTTGCAATATGCACGAGTGATGGAGTTTTAATTTTGAAATTGGCTCATTTAAGCATTTGCACACATTACACTCATGACTGGATTAATAAATATCTGAAAAGGTAAGTGGGCAAAAGGTCAGTTAAAATTGCATATATTTAGACCATACATTTAGGATGCAACGTCCGAATGTTCTGTAAATTGTGGATGATGATGCTATTTGTATTTCTATAGATAACAGTAATACACATGAGTTTACAAAGATGTTTAGTGTCAATAATGACGTGTTCTATGACCGTATACGATTGAAATTATTTTCTGAAAAGCAATTCCAGCATTTGGACTCACTTCATATATGTTTTTATGTATGATAGTACATCGTATTATTCTTGTTTACTAATACTTCATACCAGAGCGATATAGCGGGAAAAAATCGTAGGTGTATTGTTGAAACTGTATCTATACCAATTTTTAGTAAGTTTT
Source organism: Primula vulgaris (assembly GCA_963920805.1). Lineage (NCBI taxonomy): Eukaryota > Viridiplantae > Streptophyta > Magnoliopsida > Ericales > Primulaceae > Primula > Primula vulgaris. The sequence goes on along the minus strand of OY987221.1, from coordinate 11,018,707 downwards.
GAAAATAGCGCCAATTATCGGTGTATTTCTCTTATTATCTTCTCATATTTTTTTATATTTTGTTTGTTTCAAGGGAAAAATAGTATTAGCCAATCATACGATGAAACATATTAAGCACCCCCCTCCCACCCGACACCTACACCACCTACACATGAACTTTTTGTCATAGCGGATCCGCAGAAACTTTGAAATTTTAAGTTCGCACTTTATCAAAATTTGCTTGTTTTTGGTATTCTCATTGTTTTGCTTGATTTATATGTAGTTCTTATTGATCTTATTTGTGAGCCCACCTATTATTTAGAGTCAGGTCGTGATCTTTTTTCACAACATGTTATTAATGAGGAATTTGTTGGAAAAAGTTGGAAAAAACATGTAGTTTAAACATGATTGTTTCAAGTGGTCAGTGACCATCTTTGAGTCAATTTTTAATGCGACTCCTCAGTTTTTCTGAGGCCATACTCTATGTGATTGAGTAGCTCGTGCGACGAGCTTCACAACGGTATATCGCATGACCTATTCGGAGGAATGGTGTGAATGATAATTGGACTCCAATATTGGTACTCGAAAGAGGTAAAAACCGAAATCTGGAAAATGGAGAAGAGAGTGGAATTAACCCATGAGGGTTATCCCACATTGTAAAATCAAGGTTGATTTTTACACTATATATACAAGGTCATCCCATGTAGTTGATAAACTAATAAAGTCCACATACCCATGAGTGAGTTAGTGTGTACCACACGCGCGCTCGCTCAGACCTCGTGATTTGGGGAATGTGTCTTGTACTAATCTGAAAAGTGACTTTTGCATATTTGCAAGAGCAGTCCGTAGAGTTCTAGCGAGTCTTCCGAGAGACGTTGTACATTGGGATCGAAGCGCCAACGCAACCAGAAACCTTAAGGTGGTTGGACGAATATCGGTTAAGGGCATACTGTTAACAGTAGCCTCGTCTGATTGTTTATTCTATTCTATTCTGTCCATTTATTTTTCCGCTCTTAATTCTGTTTTTCCAATTCAGTATTTTTATTTCAGTATTTTAATATTCTGTACTTAGCTGTAGCTTTTCTATTCTGTTTGTACTATTCTGTAATTAGTTTAAAGTTCTGTTTTTTGCTATAATTACTATTCTGTAATTTATTTCAGTAATTAGAATAATTTCAATTCTGTCCAGTACTTTCAATTCATATCAGAACAGTCCGGCTGTTAAGTTTATACTTTCCAGTCCGGCAGTTTCTTTTAATTGCAAAACAATACATCGGATTATTAATTAATAATAATCTGATAACGTTTGCGTTAATTACTTTTCAGTACCTACATGTTGTAATCAGTTTATTGTATTCCATTTAGAAATTAATAAAGATTACACTGGTTTTATTTAATTCTTGTTTAGTCCTTTATTTATTATTAATTGTTATTTCGTACACGAAAACCAACAGAATTGTCGTATAAAGACCCAACTAGTGCTCGAGATTCAATATCTTCGGTTGGTAAGAGATCTATTGGGTTCTCGTTGTGTTTATAAAATCAAGACCGAAGTTGATAGTTATGTTGAGAAATACAAAGCTCGTTTGATAGATAAGGGATCTTCTCGATCAGTATGGCATGGATTATATCATTATAATGAGACATTTATTCATGTTGCTAAGATGACGCACTACAAGAACATAGGTCAATTATGGCCCTTGTGAACCGTCTCGAAAGGCTATATAAGCGCCTCTAAAGCCTTTTGAGGCACTTCACATGGCGGTTTGTAAAGCGTCATGAATGCGTGCGTTGCAAAAGCCGTTGAGCCGGTTACCAAGCGCCACGAAAGAGGAAGACGCTTATATCTCCTTTTAAAGGCGCTCTTTTACCGTTTTAATATATACTTCAAAATAACTGCCAATTAACCCTGCGTCACTTTAGATTCCACTAGCAGCAAAGCCCATCCGATGGGTGGCAACCGATAAAAATATTGTTATCAATTATTTTATTTATGTAGCATTAAAAATAAATGAATTGAAATCAAAAGTAATTTTATATAAATCTGTAGATGAGGAAGAGAGAGAGAATAATAGAGAAGTTATTTTTTGAACGTGAGCAGTTTTTTTCAGTTTTTTTTCAGTTTTTTTTTTGAATTTAAAACTGTTTTATTTGTAAATAATAGTACATGTGTGTCTGTAATTTTTCAAACTATGAAGGTTTATTTATAAATAATTGTTTTAAGGCTTCATAAATCCTTTTCACATAACATAAACGTATACGTATAGATACATCATTTTTGAAATCTCTCTCTCTCTTCCCCATCAAAACAGACAATATGTATTCAATTTTTTTTATATTTTTTTTGCATTATGTAAAATTTTAGTTCTTTTCTGAAAATATGTAATAATATTGAGTATGCTTTTTGGTTAATTAGCTGATTAATAGCTTTTCGAGTAAATTTAATTCGTTTTTTCATATATTTGAGTTCATGATCACGTTACGTGTGAGTATTGAGCACTATTTAATGAAATTGTGAAGCAAATTTATATATATATATATATATATATATATATATATATTTGTATGTATATATATATATATTTGTATGTATATATATATATATTTGTATGTATATATATATATATTTGTATGTATAAACACCCAACTAGACACTTTTTCGTAAAAACGCTCCAAATCAAGATTTGGTTAATGCAAATCTCAATGGTTTCACGACGGAAACACAAATATGTGTCTTGTTTTTTTTTTCGAGATGTATAATAACATGTTTTCGAAATTATGGTAAAATTTAAAAATTCAAAACATGTCATTATACATCTCAGAAAAAAAAACAAGACGCATATTTGTGTTCCCGTCGTGAAACCATTGAGATTTGCATTAACCAAATCTTGATTTGGAGCGTTTTTACGAAAAAGTGTCTAGTTAGGTGTTTTTCATGATGTTCATATAACATTTCCATATATATATATATATATATATATATTTGTATGTATGTTATGTATGATATGCTCTGTTTCATCACTAGCTAATTAGTTGCTCATCAAGTGATGAATTCAATTTGATTATGTTAAAAAATAGAGTTTATGTTTCCGATTTATTATTATATATGAGAAGATTAAAAAGTTAGTGAAGCAAATTTTACATAGATTACACCAGTGCTACGCTCGGTTTAGTAATTAGGTAATGAGATGCTGTTGCAGTGATTTCAATTCGAGTATCTATATATTTTAGTTCACTTTTGCAATTTAATAGATATACAGATATGTGCACTTGATTTAAATGCCCTGTTTTGTATATATGTAACACCAATTCGTTAAATTTTGGGCTCATTTGTATAATTTATGCCAAGTATAATGTTACCGAGATAGAGAAGCAAACTGCATATATATACTTAAATAACATGCTCTGTCTCGAATGAGAATTAGTTGCTGTTTGAGAGTGTACATATTTTTTTATTTGTTTTCAATAATATAGACTCATAATATGCTAAAATGAAATGCTGGAATTTGATTCAGTTTATGTATGCAATGTTTTGTAAATTGTAATGAGCCGATTATATTACTGTTAAACTCTAAAATATTCATAAATAGCCTAAAAACATCATATGATTCATATTGAGATACTGAAGTAAAGTAATCTGTAGCCTAACAATTACATGTTTGAAGAATCTTAAGTGAAGCATCTATTCGTTATAATATATGTCGAAATTATGTTAGGTTTGACGAATCGAAAAGTATATTAGGTGTTGTTTCTCAAAATTAAATTTGGTTTGTTTTACTACATGTGAAAAATGTTCGCACAAAATGAAGAGACGAGTGAGAGAGATCTGAGAGGTTTAACTCACTTGAATAGTTGAATGTATTTGAATTGTTTATTTTGTCGAAGTTGTGTCAGATATTATGAACTGAAGTTATATTAGGCGTTATTTCTCGAAATTTTAAGGTCTGTTTTACTATATGTGACAAATGTTGGCACGTAGTATTGTTTTTCGTTTATGTACGGTGACAGGACAATGAAAATTATGTAACTTCGTGTGTGTTGTGATTTTTTTTATAAAATTTATTAGTTTTTTTATGAATTGAAATTATACAAGTTGATGTTGTTCTTTGTCGAAAATATATTAGGTCTGTTTTAGTATATGTTGAGAATGTTAACACATGATCTTGTAGTCCTGTTTTTTGTTGATTGATCTTATTATATAATTGAAAATTGTTCCGTACATAATTTTGTATATTTAAGTAATATAGTATTTCAAAACTAATTCGCTATATGATTGTTTAATCTTTTGGATATATAAGTTTGTTTATAAATGATGAAAGCAAAACTATAGTGACTCGCTTTTGAGTTGAATCTTGCTGAGAATGTACAAATTGCTGTTCAGAAGTGACAATTATTTAACTGTGATGAGATAATTTTCTGATACAATTATTTCTATCTATATGTGCATTTTTATGCGAGTCTAAATCTTCTATCCCATTTCTCTACCCATTTCCGTGCCCCCTTGCTTATTTTATCTAAAAAAAAATTCTAAAAAACTTGAAAAAAATTGTACAATTACTATCAATACATTCCAATAATTATTTTTAAAAGAAAATCCACACAAAAATTGTTTTGGAATAAATGTATAAATTAGTGTAAATTAAACATTGAATATTAAAAAAATTGTCTAAAACAATATTATGTTCAAATGTTTTAAAATTTGAATACAATATAATATAAAAGTTTATAAAGTTGCGGTATAAGTTGTGAAAATTTAAAATTTGAGTAAAAATAAGCAAGGGGGCACGGAAGGGGATAGAGAATAGGGGGTAGAAGATTTGGACTCTTTTTATGCTGTGTTTTTTAACTGTGACAAGCCAAATTTTCTAATACAACAATTTCTATATATATGTATCTATTTATATGTGCCTTTTTATGCGGCGTTTTTGAATTGTGATGAGCTAATTTTCTGATTCAACTATTTCTATATATATGTATCTATATGTGCCTTTTTATGCAGTGTTTTTTTAACTGTTATGAGCCAATTTTTGTTTTTGTTTTATGATTTAAGTTTGATTCTGCAAATAGCCGAGTTTGTTTGTAAAATTTATCTCACGCCCCGAATTTTGGATAAACCGGATCATGAATGTAAATTAAAAAAAAAAAAATGTTTAAATAACGAAATATACGGAATGTCATTCGATAATATGTCAATCAATAGAACCAAATAAATACTTCAGGTCATGCCGATAATCACATTTGATTCACTAAATTGGCATAAGGGTAGCCAACGGTGTTCAAATGTGACAATACAAACAAAACAATACATTTTAGAAAATTTCGGCATGAGCTTTGCGTATCTCTGTGTTTCCAATAAATTAGACCTGCCTGAAACAACATATAACAAAATCGCAACGCGATTACCAAATAATCCAAAATCAAATCCAACCCAGCTGACATTCTATAAAATAGCGTAATATAAAATATACAAGTGCACGGGATAAATTAATCCAACCAAAAGAAAATTAATCTCGTGTTAAACGCTTACTAGGCCAACAAGGCTCAAAATGAGATAATGCCAAAATGAACAAAAAAACAAGTCTAGCGTGCGCGCGATCACGTGTAATATGATAATGAGCTTCGTGCAAGCACTCTAAACCTCGTCACCATCTACGTCAGCACCTGTACATCGATCGTGACAAAATGTACAGAAAACAAAGAAATGAGGTAAGAAAAAATCTCGCATTAAAAACGCCACGTGCTACTAAGCACGCACACACAATTCTAACATGGCAAATATGATATCTTGGCAAATAATGACAAAGACAATTGCACGAAAAACACATCAACAAATATAACTCGCAACACAAGTAAATGAACATATAATCAAGATCAACTGAATTAATAATAAACAAAATAAAATAAAACAAAACAAAATAAACAAAACAAAATAAAACAAGACTCAACGAAACACAAAGTCGGGATTGCCTCACATGTAACCACTTTTAGAGCCACTCTGTTTTAGGACCCAAAGTCCAATGGTTCCCTCACCCATATTATGACACTAACATGTGACCAAAAGATATGGGGGCGGCTTTAAGTGGACTAACCCTATGGTACCGATATACCTAATCCTTGCGCAAGTTTCCGGAATCTCACCGTAAGCTGACACAGGTCCGCCTTAACACTTGGTACTGCAATCCCTAAAATAAATATAAAAGACTCCGAATACCAAACACGAAAACCGTAAACTCCACAATAAAACATAAAACACACTTTATAATATTCGATGTAATTAGATAAACAATCACCACAAAAGTATATACGGTATCACCACTAACACACTTTCACCACTTTCACGTTTTTAAAAGATTTAATTAAATAACACATTTAAATCATTTTATTCTTCCACAATTCATTTTATAATAATAATAGTAAAATCGCCATACACAATATAATCACCATAAAAATAACGATGCAAAGCTGTTACACACACAAAATACAATAAAATGATGCAATACACACTAACCATTTTGCATAGTTTAGTATACAACAAACAAAACACAAAATCGCCTTTAAAGCGAAACTGTTGGTGATGTTAGTATCATCAATGTATTTTAGTAGTAATGTGATTTATTATAGGGCGATGCAATAATGCGTTAAACTCGGAAACGAGTTAGGGAAGTGCGGAGTGCACGCTCGTCGAGCCAACGTATAATTGAATATGAATAATTGAAACGGGGTTCCAAGGGGCAGAGCCCCTGGCGGGGTCCAAGGGGCAGAGCCCCTGCCGGGGTCCTAGGGGCGAGAGCCCCTGGCTGGGGTCCCGCTGCCAGGACAGCGGGCGGGGTGCGGGGCAGCGCCCCGAGCGAAAATTGTTCCGAACAGTTGCTTCCTTTGTTCCGAACAGTTGCTTCTTTTGTTCCGAACAGTTGCTTCCTTTGTTCCGAACAGTTGCTTCCTTTGTTCCGAACAGTTGCTTCCTTTGTTCCGAACAGTTGCTTCTTTTGTTCCGAACAGTTGCTTCCTTTGTTCCGAACAGTTGCTTCCTTTGTTCCGAACAGTTGCTTCCTTTGGTTTCGGTTATTGATCTCTTATATAAGAAGTCATTTGTCCTCGGTTTCAAAGATAAAAACATATAAGAAAATTCTCTCTACATTCCTAATCTATTCTCCTTGCCAGAAACAGATTGTTCTTCAAGAATTATCCCCACAAAGATTTCGTGAACCCAGGCAATAATAGGGTCGAAATACTTTGTTCGGAAAGTGTACGAACACGATTCTTCGAAGTTATCCAGGATTATCATACCCTAAATTTCTAACAAACGAACAAAGTATTCTCTGATAATCATGGCTGGAGGAAGCACCGTCAAGGAGATGACTACAAATTTCGGAAAATTGGACAAGTTTCGAGGACAAGACTTCAGGCGTTGGCAGAAGAAGATGCATTTCATGTTGACAACGTTAAAGGTGGTGCACGTCCTGTCTACACCGATTCCAGAATTTGTAGAGGATGACACGGTTGAAAATCTAAGACGCAGATCAAAGTGGGAGAACGACGACTACATTTGCAGAGGGCACATTCTTAACGGTATGTCTGATCCCTTATTTGATATTTACCAAAACGTGGAATCTGCAAAGGAATTGTGGGATTGTCTCGAATCCAAGTACATGGCAGAGGACTCATCCAGTAAAAAGTTCTTGGTAACCGATTTCAACAATTACAAAATGGTTGAATCGAGGTCTGTCATGGAACAATTCAATGAACTCCTCCGAATCCTTGGACAATTCACACAACACGGATTGAAGATGGATGAAACAATATCTGTCTCAAGTATCATAGACAAGTTGCCTCCTTCGTGGAAGGATTTCAAACACAATCTGAAACATGGAAAAGACGAACTGTCTTTGATCCAACTTGGAAGTCACTTGCGCATAGAAGAATCTCTAAGAGCGCAGGAGGATGACAAAGGAAAGGGCAAACAAATTGCTGGACCATCGGTTAATATGGTTGAAGAGGGTGGTAAGAACGATAACAACAAAAACAAAGGAAAGAAGCGTGCTTTCAAGAACAATAAGGGCAGTTTCGGTGCTAACAAGAAACCGAAACTAGAATGCTGGAAGTGTGGCAAAACAGGCCACTTCAAGAGGGATTGCCGTTTCGGCAAAAAGCACGACAACGCGAATGCAAGTGGTTCAGGAAAAGGGTCTAAGGACCAATCCGAAAACCAAGGTCAGAAATCAATTCGTGATTTGAATAGTTTGATTAAACATTCGGTTTCACTAAATTCTGAAGCATTTTATGTGCAGGATGATGCTATCGCGTGGTGGATTGATTCTGGCGCCACAACACATGTTTGCAAGGATCGTTTCTGGTTCAAGAGTTTTGTTCCAGTGGAAGATGGTTCTGTCCTCTACATGGGAGATGATCACTTCGCTCCCGTTGAAGGCAAAGGAAACGTGGTGTTAGAATTCAGTTCTGGAAAGACTATTACTTTGTTTAATGTTTTGTATGTTCCTGTAAGAATTTAATTTCTGGTCCTGTATTAAATAAGCTTGGATACAAGCAAGTGTGTGAATCCGATAAATATGTTCTATCGAAGTCTGGTGTGTTTGTAGGATTTGGATATTATAATAATGGTATGTTTATGATGAATTTGAATGGAGTTCCTAATGATTCTGGTTCTATATTTATGTCTTCTTCGAATGTTATCAACTTCTCGTTATGGCATGCTCGTCTAGGACATGTACATTATAAAAGAATGCATGAAATGTCTAAAGATGATTTAATTCCTGTTTTTAATGAAAATGTAGAAAAATGTAAAACTTGCATGTTAACAAAGATCACAAGGCAACCTTTTAAAAGTATAACAAGGAAATCTGTCATTCTTGAATTAATACATAGTGATTTATGTGATTTGCATGCTACTCCATCATTAGGGCATAAAAAATATTTTATCACTTTCATAGATGATGCATCTAGATTCTGCTATGTCTATTTGTTGCACGCTAAGGACGAAGCCTTAGATAAATTCAAAATTTATAAAACTGAAGTTGAAGTGCAACAGAATGTGTTGATTAAAACATTGCGTACAGATAGAGGTGGTGAATATTATGATCCTATATTTTTCCAATCCGTAGGAATCATTCATGAGACTACGGCACCTTATACACCTCAACAAAATGGTGTGGCTGAAAGGAAAAATAGAGTTCTTAAAGAAATGGTGAATGCCATGTTATCTTACTCTGGTTTAAGTGAAGGGTTTTGGGGAGAAGCTATGTTAACGGCTTGCTATTTGTTAAATAGGGTTCCTAATAAAAGGAACAAGACTACCCCATATGAACTTTGGTATAAGAAACGACCAAACTTAACATTTTTACGTGTTTGGGGTTGTAGGGCCGTGGTTAGACTCCCGGACCCAAAAAGGAAAACTTTGGGTGAAAAGGGTATAGCTTGCATCTTTATTGGATATGCTGAGCACTCCAAGGCCTATAGGTTTTATGTTATAGAACCTAATGACTCGATTTCTATTAACACGATTATAGAATCGAGAGATGCCATATTTGATGAGAATTGTTTCTCTTTTATACCTAGACCAAAGGACTCTATACCTAATTCAGATGAATCTCTAAGGGATGATCATTCAATTGATGTACCAAGTGAGACACTTGAACCCCGTAGGAGCAAAAGAGCTAGAAAATCTAGATCTTATGGATCTGATTTTCAACTATATTTAGTTGAGGGATCAAGAGATCAGATTGGTACTCAATACTATTATTGTTATAGTATAGAGGAGGATCCAAGAACGTATGATGAAGCTGTGAAATCTCGAGATTCTGTTTTTTGGAAAGAAGCAATTGATGAAGAGATTGGTTCTATCATGGAAAATAATACTTGGGTATTATCTGATTTACCACCAGGTTGCAAACCATTGGGTTGCAAATGGATCTTCAAAAGGAAGATGAAAGTCGATGGTACAATTGACAAGTTTAAAGCTAGATTAGTTATCCAAGGCTTCAGACAAAAGGAAGGGATTGATTATTTCGATACCTATGCTCCAGTTGCCCGTATCACTACTATTAGATTGTTGATTGCCTTGGCGGCTATTCATAATCTAGTGATTCATCAAATGGATGTCAAAACAGCATTTCTGAATGGTGATTTGGAAGAAGAAGTATATATGAAGCAACCTGAAGGATTTGTAATGCCTGGTAATGAGTATAAAGTGTGTAAGCTAGTTAAGTCGCTGTATGGGCTGAAACAAGCTCCGAAGCAGTGGCATCAAAAGTTTGATGAAGTTGTTTTGTCTAATGGTTTCATTCTAAACCAAGCAGACAAATGTGTATATAGCAAATTTAACACATCCGGTAAAGGAGTTTTCATTTGTCTATATGTTGATGACATGTTGATCTTTGGCACCGACCAAAATCAAGTTGATAAAACGAAGAATTTCTTGTCATCAAAGTTCTCCATGAAAGATATGGGAGAAGCGGACGTTATTCTTGGTATTAAGATTAAACGTGAGAATAAGGGGATTGTAATTACGCAATCTCATTACATTGAGAAAATACTCAAGAAGTTCAATTATGAAAGTTGTTCTCCAGTAAGTACTCCCATGGATCCGGGAGAAAAGCTTATGCCAAATACAGGTAAACCTGTGGATCAACTTGAATACTCAAGAGCTATAGGCTCTTTGATGTATGCTATGATTAGCACTAGACCGGATATTGCTTATGCGGTTGGAAAGTTGAGCAGATTTACTAGTAATCCTAGTAGACATCATTGGCATGCGATAACTAGGGTATTCAAGTACTTGAAGGGTACTATGAATTATGGATTGGCATATATGGGATTTCCTTTGGTGTTAGAGGGTTATTCGGATGCGAGTTGGATAAATAATGCTGAAGACTCATCCTCTACAAGTGGATGGGTGTTCTTGCTTGGGGGAGGTGCCATCTCATGGGCTTCCAAGAAGCAAACATGTATAACTGGTTCCACAATGGAATCTGAGTTTGTAGCATTAGCAGCTGCTGGTAAAGAAGCGGAATGGCTCAGGAACTTGGTATATGAGATTCCGATATGGCCTAAACCGATATCACCAATTTCTATCCGTTGTGATAGTACTGCCACACTGGCTAAAGCTTATAGTCAAATATACAATGGAAAGTCTAGACATTTGGGTGTTAGACATAGTATGATTAGGGAATTAATCATGAATGGGGTGATATCTATTGATTTTGTTCGGTCGCAACAAAACTTAGCTGACCACTTGACGAAGGGGTTAGCTAGAGACTTAGTGAATAAGTCGGTAATTGGGATGGGATTAAAGTCCATTTAAATCTATTAGCTGTGGTATACCCAATTCCCTTCGAATACAACGTTAGAAGCAGAATTCAATGTGGAAAGATCATAGTTAGAGATTGGAGCAATTGTGTTTATCTTCCCAAGGTATGTGCTCAGACCTGCAAGTAATGGCTAGGTTGAAGTATATCTTCTTAATGGTTCTTTTGAAAAATTGCAAATGCAGGTGCAAGATTAAAAGGATCACCTATGTGAGCATGAAGTTTTGCCGCTTCAAGAAGCTTGGACTTGGCTTCCTATATGTTTATTAATGGATAAGGACACATGGCTATGAATAGTAGAGTATTGTAATAAACATATGTGTACTATATCTTCAGATATTCAAATGGATTGACGGGTTCAATCGTTATGACACCTAGATTTTCGAGTATTTGGAATGTGTATTTGTACTAAGATGAAAATTCAATCGTAAGACATTTTCATCTATGCATTTGTTTGATTGTTATACCTGTGTGTTATACCCTTGTATATATTATTGTATATACTGAGTAAATCAAGGATTACACTAAAATGGGGGGATTTGTTGGTGATGTTAGTATCATCAATGTATTTTAGTAGTAATGTGATTTATTATAGGGCGATGCAATAATGCGTTAAACTCGGAAACGAGTTAGGGAAGTGCGGAGTGCACGCTCGTCGAGTCAACGTATAATTGAATATGAATAATTGAAACGGGGTTCCAAGGGGCAGAGCCCCTGGCGGGGTCCAAGGGGCAGAGCCCCTGCCGGGGTCCTAGGGGCGAGAGCCCCTGGCTGGGGTCCCGTTGCCAGGACAGCGGGCGGGGTGCGGGGCAGCGCCCCGAGCGAAAATTGTTCCGAACAGTTGCTTCCTTTGTTCCGAACAGTTGCTTCTTTTGTTCCGAACAGTTGCTTCCTTTGTTCCGAACAGTTGCTTCCTTTGTTCCGAACAGTTGCTTCTTTTGTTCCGAACAGTTGCTTCTTTTGTTCCGAACAGTTGCTTCCTTTGTTCCGAGCAGTTGCTTCTTTTGTTCCGAACAGTTGCTTCCTTTGTTCCGAACAGTTGCTTCCTTTGGTTTCGGTTATTGATCTCTTATATAAGAAGTCATTTGTCCTCGGTTTCAAAGATAAAAACATATAAGAAAATTCTCTCTACATTCCTAATCTATTCTCCTTGCCAGAAACAGATTGTTCTTCAAGAATTATCCCCACAAAGATTTCGTGAACCCAGGCAATAATAGGGTCGAAATACTTTGTTCGGAAAGTGTACGAACACGATTCTTCGAAGTTATCCAGGATTATCATACCCTAAATTTCTAACAGAAACCATATTCCGAAGAGGGTGATCTCCGAAGAGGGTACCACACTCAAAGTCTGCCATGAGACGTAAGTGACTAAGTAATTTAAAAATAGAAGTTACTTTAAGTACTTATAAATAGGTTTTGCATTTAGATCAGTTTAGGCATTTCCTTTTTAAATAGGCATTGCAGTTATATGGCCGTATATATAAGGAACTGAAGATCAATGAAAAAGCAAGTAGTTTCCAGTAAGTAACAAATCTGTGAGATTAGTGAGCTCTCTCCAATCTCTCACTCTATTGAGGAGCATCATTGTAATGTATTCGGTCCAATTTATTTCTGGCTGCTATTGGCGGCCATTCATGACAATAGCACTTGGATGGAAGTTAACAATGTTCTAAGTTTGATTACGAAAGGCATGGTTCTATGATGAATTTGTTAAGTATTTAATATGCAGTCCAATAAAATTACATGAAAAAAAACTGTTGAGTAGAAAATGGGTTGCTTTTCACTAATTGGAGATATGGTAAATGCTATATTTCTTACCACTTTGGCTGTCATAATGCATACTAACTTCGTTGGAGATGCTCTTATAGTCTTGATGTAGACTATCGGATATCCAAGTTCTTGCCTATCTGACTATGTTTAAATTAGTTAATATGTTCAAGTTTGGGTTCTAATTTAACTTTTATAGTATTATATGTTGGTTTATTCCAACATTATATTATTTACTTTTTTGCTTACAGTAGATGGTATTTGTATCTTCAGGAGAATGGGTCTTGAGTTTCCATATTATCTCCAATCAAATCTGGTTGCTTGCTTGAAGAAACTTATGCTTGGTGCCTTGAGGCTTGAAATGGTTGCAGAAGAAGCTGATTTCCCTTATCATCTTTCCGGTCCAGTTTGCGACATGAGCTGGTAAAAGGCCAAAACTCGTTTGAAAGATTACAGAACTATGGGTATCGATCATTAAATATGGGTCCAATTAGCTCGTTTGAAATATTACAGAACTATGGGTATAGATCGTTAAATATGGGTCCAATTAGCTCGTTTTAAATATGTAATTGGTTACTGAATTCTGTTTGATGTATTACTTGCGTCTTGTGTAGTTGTACTCACAATTCATATTCAGCTATGGTTTTTAGCTGTTTATATTGAATTTGAGCTATTGGTTTATTAGCCAAAAGGGCCAAAATAAAGTACTATCTGGTTTTTGTTAATGCTAGTTTTCAGATTTTATTCGTTGTTCTTTTAATATGTTCCTCTGTTGTTTAAATATGAGATCCCACTAGGCAATAGCTCCTACTTAGGAGTATTGATTTGCAATCGTGCATAAGTGCAGAATAGTATTAGTTTACTGGTTTTTGCTTTTCGTGTCTGGAAATCTAAATTTGTCTTGTGTCCCAGACTAGAGCTAATATGAGCTTTGAGACTTTGAGGTGCTATCTCGTACGGAGTATAAACTGGTAGAGTATTGTACTGGCTCATTAGCCAACAACGACATATCTGATTATTTGCCAGTAAAGGAAAATCCAAAAGTAGAAAGGATTAGGAGGCTATTGTCGACAATGTACTGTATGCTATAATATTTATTTAAGTTTTATTACAATGAATTGTTTGCTATAGTATCTGATTATTGTGTGCTATTGTCGACATATCTGAGTATCAAGTTTTATTGCAATGAATTGTTTCCTTTTAGATTTCGAAAGTCTAGAATTATCTGTGTCTCGTGTTTCCTATTACAAAATGTGATTTCGAAACAACCATTTTCCATGGTGCGTTTTGCTGGTTATGCTAATCCTCACATTATATGCGAGAAAGAAAGGGCAGTCCTCAGTAGACTACATATATACATAATTAAGAAATAGTATCAAATTATAGGGCTCTCCTAGCTGTAGCTTTTACTGTAGCTTTTATGCAAACAAGTGGGATTTTAGGGATTGAGAAACCTTGGGTTCATCCAGCTATAGGCTTCTAGATTTCCCAGACCAAACACCAAAAAAGCTCATGTTTCTAAGATAGTGAGCCATCTAGAGACTAAAACGAGCTAATAAACTGCAACCAAACAACGCTATGATAACTCCAAGTAATATATATACCTCGTTGGATTTTCATGTCATCATAAAAATGCTTTTCCACCAAAATAACGAAATTCCCAGCAGTAACCGGAGCATTATATCCATCTAGAACAATATGAAGAACGTACTCATCAGCGTTGGGGTTGTCTTTAATCTTGACCTTCGTGTCCACGGAACCTCTTCCTTTTAAAAAAGGCATAGCTCAATATTCTTCAGGTACTTCGTATGGAAAACCATCTACCATATCCTCTTCTGCAACCATCTACGTATCCTCTTCGTATGGAAAACCCAATGCCACCCATGAAGATCTCAGCTGCAATCAATCAAAAGGTAGTATAAGTCAGCAAAAATGTTTTTTCTAGTCCTTTCCTATCCCTAGTTTTAAAAACTGACCAACCAAAATTTTGAGCAACTTAGAAGCAAAAAATAAAATTTTCAGCTTAAAGGTTGCATGAAATACGTAAAAAGTATTAGAAAGTGTAGAAGCCCATAAAAAGCATATTAGTAAGAAATGAGAAGGGCATATATTAAATTTTGGTTTTCATAATGTTGAGTGATGTGGAACAATTCCAATAGAAACTTATAAAAAAAATGTTTATTAGGAATCAGCTTGTAAGGAAACAAAAATGATATATAAACTACAATAATATAGAATTATTCCTTTATTTTGACAAAGTTCGAATGTGTTCGGGCAAGGTCCGGCATAACAGGGTTTGCTGGTCCGAAATTAAAAGGAGATAACACACCAGAAGCTTTCGATTATGTATTTAAACTACACATCAGCTAAGCAACTATTTAAGTAGTTAGTGTTTGTTTAAACAACCATCTACATTGTGGTCGATAGCGCAGGAGGACTTTGGTTTCTTCATATGTATCCGCAAGGGTGTATAGTTCACCGTGATATAAAAGTACGTTTGACCTGGACTTAATGCTACAGAAACAGCATTATGTGGCTACGTGAGACAAATATACGATAGGCAACATCTAGCATTCTGCTTATGCATATTATGTTTAAGTGACATATTTGTGCATAAGTTCCGCTTGAAAGAAAATGAAAAAAGAAAAGGTTCCGTAATATGATATTACGTACACAAATACCATTGAAAAGGCAAGGTGCGATTTTATGAGCAAGGCTTAAACCAATTCTTTGGGTAATTTATATCTGCTTATCTTCCTCATGACTTATATTAAAACTAAATAAATAAATGTTGAATTTTGCATGTACTTATCTAAACCAAAATAACTATATGTGAAAATTCTTGGAAAGGTATATCAATGAGTATTGTCAAACAAGAAGCAAGTAGCAGTTAAGCACATTGTTAATTAACAATGGATATGCCAGATACTTTCTTCAGAGCAATCGAAAGCGTCTCTCATAATAAGCACCCATACCTAGTGGTACTTCTCGGTGGTTGTGAAAAACATAACCAATTGTTCCTCGTCTATGAATTATGTCCATACGGGAATCTCTCCCAGTGAACAATTTCGGTAATCAAAAGCATATACGCCAAAGCTTTGGCATTACTAATGTATTTCAAGAATGTTAAAACTATACTTATACTGATTATCAGTTATGAATGTATATATGTAGGAAAGGATAAAAACTTGTCATGGACTTAGAGGCTTTACATTGAGGTCGATAGCGCATGAGGACTTTGGTTTCTTCATATATATCCGGAAGTGTGTATAGTTCACCGTGATATCAAGTTCCCTATGACCTGGACTAATGCTACAGAAACAGTTTTTTTTTCAATATTGGTATTCAGACTGAGACAACCACGTAGGAAAAAAATTATGCGGGTGCCAAATTACTATTAAAACGAGTTTTAATCAGAGAACATAGTATGTCACCTTAAGTTTTAATCACAATTAAAATTATGTGGCACCTTAAAGTCTCGACATGGTTCCATAGGGCTTGCTCGCATCAGCTTTTAAGCAAATAAGGAGGAGTTTTTGAGACTCAAAGAAAAGCTAGGTTCATCTGAGTCTCAAAGAAAAGCAAATTCTTTAACTTGGTTAAAAGGAGGTTTATTATTCGGAAAGATCAACAGAGTTTGTGCGCCTTGCTCGAGCAAAGGTTTACAACACTGAGCAACATGAGTGGATTGCGAAGCTGGTGGGTTTTGATTATGGGATTGTTTACAAACCAGGCCGGGAAAATCATCTTGATGACGCGTTGTCAAAGAAGGCTCTGAGTGCGAAGTGAACCTTGAGGACAAGTTTCGACTCGAAAAGAAGGGGAATGATGAACACGTCTATTAAGTCCGTTTTTGACGTGTTTTTGCTATTTATCTATGAGAGAAGGAGCTTTAGATTCGTTCTATTTTTGTGTTAGACTTGTTGGTATTTCTTTTATATTTTGTGGACTCTTGTGTTCCCACTGTTTCTAGAAATTTATCTAGCCTTTTATGATCAATAGGCAATAAAGCTCAAGTATCTCTCACTAACGGTGCGTTAGTTCATGTGTTGTTTTAACTTAAATTTTGAATGTTGGTTCGTGGGAAGCGACGGGTCAAGTTTATTGATGTGTTAGTTTAACTTTTGAATGTTATTAAAATTACTAAAGAGCTCCTAACAGTTTTGAATGTAATTATAAATAGGTCTTAACAGTTATAATTGTAATCAAAACTAAATAATTGACAACTAAAAGTTATAAATTTAAATAAATAAAATTAAACAGTCATTTTATTAATTAATAAAAGAGAAGATCAATTAAAAATAAAAATTACATCAAGTAAAAATAAAAATTACATCAATGCTACATATTAAAAAACATGACTTTGAACATCGTCGGACTCAAACTCTCGAACCATGTAATTGCCAAATATGCTCGATTAGATCATTTTGAAGGTTTTCGTGTGTTTTTTGTTCTTAAACGATACACGTCTTTCTCTAAATGTTGTTGTAAAAGGATTTTCAATGACCGGAAGAGGCGGAGGAGGATCGTCAGAACCCGACATTGGAAAATCTCTTGACTCTAATTGTTCTAGAGGCTCGCGTTCAACAATCATATTATACAATATTATGCACGCTAACATAATTTACTTTAAATCTTCTTGATCCCACAAGCGTGTCGAACCTCTTAAAATGTGCCATCGAGATTGCAACACACCAAATGCACGCTCGACGTCCTTTCGAACTCCTTCTTGGTATTGAGAAAAAGTACAATATTTTTGTGACAAATGACGAAACACTTTTCACGAAACAAGCTCATGGAAGATAAATGTCATCAGAAAGGTAGTATCATATATTGTATTGAGTTCCATTTATCGCCTTCCATAAGTCTATCAAATAAATTAGGCTCCTCCACTACATTGATGTCATTATTACAGCCGGATACCCCGAAATAAGCATGCCATATCCATAAATCCTTAGAAGCAACCGCTTGAAGGACTATGGATGGCTCTTTTTTGTGACCACTTTGATATTGGTCATCCCAAGCGGTGGGACAATTTTTCTATCTCCAATGCATGCAGTCAATACTTCCGAGCATACCGGAAAATCCCCTACGAGTGTTGATAATGTTCAATAAACGAATATCGTCCTTATTTGTCTCTCTAAGATAATGTTCGCCAAATGTTCTCACGATAGCACGAAAAAACTCTTTCATACAATTAAGGGTAGAATTTACGGATATACGAAAATTCTTATTGACTGGGTCTGTAGAGATATCATCGGCTAACATACGGAGAGCAGCAATAATTTTTTGATAAGGGGTGACACCCATACGTCCCGCAGCATCATATTTTTGTTGGAAATAATGATTTTTCTTGATAATATCATCGGTTATTCTGACGAATAATTCCCTGTCCATAAGAAACCTCCGTTATAATACTTCGTCAGAATACATGTGTTCTCCAAAAAAATAGTCTCTCTGGAGTTTAGCATCTCCTTCCAAAATTAATCGAGGTCTCTCAACTCGTTGTTTTCGCGGACGTTGTTGTGAAGTTCCTTCATGTTCGAAAGCAACAAGAATAGGTAAAAACATAGGGTCATCGACGAGAAAATTTTCATTCATCATTGCGAAATTGGCATCATCGGAATCGGATGAGGAATCAGATGAAGAGGATGAGAATTGGATTGAATCCATTTATATTTCAAATAGAAAGTGTTTGAATTATATGATATATAGAATAATATATTTGAGATAGATAGAGTGTTTTGGAAATGATGTGGTTTGAAGGATAGTAGAGTGCGAGTTTATATAGGAATTAAATTGTAATATTTTGTAATTTAAAATTTTTTAAAGATAAAAAACTAGCCGTTATAAGGACTATTTTATAAGTTAAAAAACTCTCGGGACCAAAAAAAAGTCAAATTAGTCGTTTATTACCGTTATAGGGACTTTTTTGTAATTATTTCGAAACTACAGCGACCATTTTGTAATTATTAACGGTCATATATTCTTTTTTTAATATAATACAAAATACAGTGACTGGTTTGTAATTATAACAGGGGTCAGTCCCTGTAATTAAGAAGTCTGAACCAACACGAATACATTTTAGCTGGGAGAGGAGAGAAGGAAGAAGAAAGAGAGAGGGAAACCACAGACCCTCGTCGGCCAAAATCATCTGCTCCGTCCGATAAAAACGACGATGTGTTGGCTGCGGCTCAACCCACTGCAACCACAGCTCCGATAAACATGCTCTAAGGTCGGTTCTTATTTTATGTCCCAATTTTTATTTGTTTCTTGTATATATTTTTAGCGTGTTCATCACATAAGACAATAGTGTCATGGCAAAACTGTTGAGAGATTTACAAATAAATACATATCAATCAACTTAATTACAAAAAATCCACATATGTGTACTTTCTTACAATTAGGTACATATACTTGTTTATAATTAGATACATATGTATACATATACTTGTTTATAATTAGATACATATGTCATAAAGTAACAAAATATACAAAAAATAAAAAATTCAAAAAATTTGTACATAGTATCAAACAGAATTAGACATGATTGGACATGATTAGATAAAATTAAACAGAATTAGACATGATTGGACATGATTAGATAAAATTAAACAGGATTAGACATGATCAAATATGATTAGACATAAAAGATTGAAGACCAGATCCTACATATTTTTAAAAAATTTGGTTTTTAATTTTTAAATATTTTTTTGGAATTTTTTTTTGGATTTTTTAATGACATATGTATCTATTTGTAAATAAGTTCACAAAATATGTGTTTTTTTTATAAAAGAGTCGTCAAGTTCAAAACAATCAGATTTTTTGTAAATAAGTTTTTAAATATGTATTAAATTGTTATTTTCCCAAAAGTGTTGGACCAAAATAGTATTGGATTATGAAGATCGCTCTTTAATTTTGGAAAAGGATGGGTGCAAATAATGAGAAGAAGAAAAAGACAAAAAGAAAACTATTCATTATTTTTTACATCTTATTCATATATGATTAGTCTTGAATAATAACGTCAGAAAAAATAATACAATTTTCTAACCCTTCATAAATAATATATGAATGTAGGCTTCCTTTATGGCTAACAGGACGATCGATGGAAAGAACAATTTAGATCTTTTATGCACATATTCTCCAATCAATTTGGTAACAGAATTAATTGTAAAAACGTATCTAGCTTCTAATTGGTGTTAAAGCTAGTTATCTATTAATGTATGTAAATATTTTATTTGTTTCTATATTCGTTTAGTCCTTAGTCAAACTAAATAACGGAAGTAACAATAAAATCTTATGTATCTCGATATATTTCATCCTATAAATACTCCTTCCAAGTTATCAAAAAATAAGAAACCAGTGTAATTATCACGCTAAACCTTTCTCCAGAAGTTATTTTCAGGACCCATTCTCAATCTTAGAGGATTCATAAATTGTATGCTCCTTTCGTTTTAAACTGACATGGATCTTCCGAAGGAGATTATCGAGGAGGAGTTGCTTATGAGATTGCCAGTGAAGTCGCTCATGAAGTTTAAATGTATTTTGAAGGATTGGTATAATTTCATATCTCATGACAGTTTCCGCAAACGTTACCACTCTACCCAACAAAGCAAGGGGAATGTGCCAACTGGTTTTATTTTTAAAACTTGGCGTCAGTTTTTGTATACATCGAAAAGTTATTCCAAGAAGGAAGAACTTGAATCGCTCGTTTATTTATTGAAGGGGTTTAATATCTTAGCTGCTTTAAAAGGGCTTCTATTACTTAACAAAAACGATGGGAGTCTTTATATCTATGATTTAGTTTCCAAGCAGCATGTTAGCCTCCCAGGAATTCACAATGTAAGGTTAACGAGTAGCGAAAGTTTTGGATTTAAATGCGAAGAAGAAAGTTCAGAACAAGAAACAAGTCATCAACATAAATTTCACTATAAAGTGGTTTGCATAGAAGATAAAAACTACAAGGAAAGCTCAACACAGTCCAACTGGATATTTTCATCTGCAACTGGTACTTGGATTGAATCAATCATGAAAGCAAAGTCAAGATTTTTTATTAATTCGTATACTATTGCGAAGGTGATAGGGGGAGTGTTTCACTGGCATGACAAGTATTTAGACCACATCATTGCATATGATTGCGACGATCCAAATGGACATACAGTATTGCTTGAAATTCCATCCAAAAATGAAGACTTCGCCTACAAAGCCTGTTTGACCGAGTTAGAAGGAACAAAGGATGGGACTCTCCAATATATCACTATCAATGAAATGAAAGTTGATGTGTGGATTATGAGTATACCTGGACAAAACTACATGCATAAACATATAATTGGTGTCGCCAAATGGCGCTTGGCTAGCAGCATTACTCTTTGGGATATTGGTTGTTTTCGGGATCTTAAGGAAAGCCCAAATTCAGAAATCATTGGCGTTGATCCTGCTGACACTAACATTGTTTACTTGACGATCGCTTATAAACATTATGGATATCATCACCTGGAAAAAAGGATTGTATTCACATCTACACAAAATCTATGTCCAGGGACAGATTATCTACACATCGAGTGGCCCACATGGCCGTGTCTTTAGCAAGCAGGTCGAGAAAAATAAAGATAGATTAGCATATTTTTTTCGTAGCTTATCTAAGGGAAAAAAAATGTTAGTTCTGTTTGATAAGAGGTGCAGGTTTTATGATACTAAATTCGTCTATCATGTTAACTCAATTAGACTGCTTTTATAACTTGCTTTTTCAGTTTTAACTGATGTATCAGTTTCAATAACTAATGTTGACATTGTCAATTGTTTTTCATGTTATGTTCATGTTTCCATAATAACTGTTGGTGTCCCCGCACAGCTAAAATGATCAAAACTCAAGTTTAATTTGCTCAATCATCATATACTTGCGTGACTATGTTTCTCTTCCATCCAACAGATCATGCGTTTCCAACCAAGTATTATCAAACTGTTTTCATTAAATCATATGTATTTTCATTTTTTTCCTTAAGTCACTTGTATTTACACATTTGTCACGGTCCGCTATCTTCTCCGTCATTTCGCTCACAGAAATTTAAACACGTGACCGCACGTGACCAACTTCCGTTAACGGCAGGACCACTTTAGTCAATTTCTCTCGAATAAAAAAATAAAAGAAAAATAACCTTAATAATGTTTTCATTTTATTAAAAAAAGCATTTATCAACATATACAAACATAAAAAACATCATCTCTGTTTGTATATGGGAGAGAGACGATATTTTTTTATATGAGAGTATTATAGCAGAGTATTATATGAGATAGACGATATTTTTTATTTTTTTATATGTTGATAAATGCTTTTTTTAATAAAGGAAAAACATTATGAAGGTTTTTTTTTATCTGAGTCATTTAAGAGAGAAAATGACTAAAGTGCCCATGCCGTTAACGAAAGTTGCTCACGTGTGGTCACGTGTTTAACTTTCTGTAAGCGAAATGACGGAGAGAGTAGGGGACCGTGACAAATGTGTAAGTATAGATGACTTAAAGAAAAAAAATAAAAGTATAGGTGACTTCGGTTTGATACTATAGTTGTACATGTACTTAAAAAAAACATAAAAAAAAAAAAAAAAAACACCTTCCAATGTGTAATGTCTTTAACTATTTGCACTTCTTTCTATAGGCACTTCACACCTAAATAGAAAAGAAAGTGTGTACTGAATCAACCACAGATTCACAATTCTTAGGTAACAGGCTCTCGTTACACTTGTCTAAAGAAGTAAGCAATTATAAACTGCAAGGCTTTTGCGTACACCAGTTACTGTTTTAGGCTCCATCACCACCCTGAACAGTTCCACCCAAAGCTTCAACACTCTCGAGATGACCACTTTATCTTACACATCTTCTCTCCAACTCCTCCCTCGGAGAAGCACACATCTCTTCACATTACAATGTCTGCTTATTAGAGTTAAGGACAGACACATCAATCATAGTTGGAAATAATTTAGGGAAAGTTAGCTGCAAATAATGCTATCGTACTACAGAGATACCCCATCAGAAAGAGTGCTATTGACAATTGTGTACACTTATGTATCGTTAGATTTCAAATTTGTAAACCAACCATTAAAAGTTGGTGACTACTATAAGAAACGTTTGATAAAATAGGGTATACAAGTTTTAAAAGGTGACAAAATAATGCAAAAATATTTGGTTTTCTTAATTAGTTAAGTATTCAACATTATGGGTATTTTTTATTAAGTACACTAGGTGTACTAGGCTAGGAAATGTAGCGTTGGTGTACTATTTGCTAATTTTTGTAGGCTGGTGTACAAAATGGAAATAAAGTAATAGGGTGTGTAAAAGTGAAATAAACCCTCACAAAGATGTTTAATCATTTCAGTAAATAAATAACGATTCTGAAAAGGATACCTGGTCAAGTCCTGCCATGTTATGCTTTCCTTCATAAATTCGTAATTGACCCATCAGGAATAACTTCTTCTGCACAGTAGCTAGCTCCTCCTGGCCAGACCTGTTTGAGAAACTAAAACAGCTTATAAATAATTTTCTGAAATAGTGTTCAACTATAAAAGTTTAATTGATAATCAGATCAACTTATTTGACTTTTTTATGAGCAATCCATGCTTCTTGACACTCTTTCTTGGCGGAGCTAGTTTCAGTGATTATTTTAGAAAGCTTTTGCTAATTCGAGCTTGTCAGCACTTAAAAGATAGAATGTGATTTGATGTTAGCCGTGTTTCAGATAAATTATTCTTTTAGAGACGAAAAGAAACTATATCTGCTTCTGATAAACTAATAGTTACCTTTAAAATAAAACTAGATAAGCATATATGTTTTGGGAAAGGTAAAAGTAGCATTGACAAGTTAAATGACAAATGAATTTCAGCAATCACAGTATATCAGCTATATCACTCGGCATTCACCGATTATAACGTAAAGATATTTGTAATGATCGTGGTGCTACTTTATATAATGAAGAATGCAAACATTTCCTTTGTTCATTTATAACGAATAAAGTAATACGCAAACCTTCGTCAGTTGAAGTTTTAATTAAACGCCTTGAATTAATTTTCCTTGAGATCATTGATCATAAGCTTGGAGCGTGATAATTTTCCTTTCCTGTTTGGTTTAAATCAAGATGAAGATGTCTCTTTGAGATTTACAAACAGAGGGCGTAATTGAAGATGGGAGTGAATTTTTGGAGTGTCCTTATATAGATAGAAGTAGTTGGACCAAAAGTGTAAATTGGTTGCACGTGGAGTGAAAAGGATATATCTGAGATGCCAAGAATTTTTACAATAAAAAAAAAAAACGTCTGGAATTAATGTAGGGCTCTGCTTAAACCATTTCTTTTCAGCAGTAAGTTATAAGCTCTGCAGCACATTAACTAATTGTTTCACAGTTATGGAAAGAATTTGGGATAATTCTGAAAGATGGAATAAATTTACCACATTTACTCAAGGTGAAAACCCCCTCAGGAAATAGCAAAAATAAGCAGAGACTCACTGATATGGACCTATATTCGACCATACACTAGAAACAAAATTTTCATTTCATAATGATGTAATAATGGGGGTTAGAGTATCCACCAGGAACCCGTCTTCAGTAATAACAAAAATTCATTTTTTGAAAACTGCTCGAGTATGAAGATCACATGTCTTCAGTAAGTTATGAAGGTGATCTTCATGCTCAAGCAGTTTTCAAAAAATTTAAATTTTTAAAAACTGTTCGAGTATTCTACATACTAATTACTAATTACTAAGTTTCTAATCCTACATAGATAAATAAAAATTAAGAATATTCTACATAAAATAGAAGAAGTCAGTAAAACAAAGACCATCCCAAATTATTCTACATGTGGGCCGGCTCGGGCTAAAATCCAGTTTTTTGCCATCTCTGTGTATCTCTTTCTCGTATGCTTAAAATATTTTAATTTTATATAGGATTAGAAACTATACGTGGTATCTTTAGTTTTGGTTAAACTGTGAACTTTAAGTTATGTATATGATCAACATACACACCAACCTCATATCAGCATTGAGACTTTGTGTGAATGACTTCCCGTGCCATGTTGCCTCATGAGTCATGAGGATTATGTATCTGCTGTGTCTGTTTATTCAGTATATAACACATATACAGTGTTGTACATGAAACATAATAACCCAAAAATCCATACACTCCCATCCTCACTCTCTATTTCTTTCTTTGCCTGACTATTTTTCGATCAAGGATTATAAGAAGGGGGTGTAAGACTAAACCCTACCACAAGACTACTTATAACTACTTTTTCTCCAAGTTAGATTATAATTAATCACAACCATTAAATGACATGAGATAAGATTTTGTGAAATTAAATCAAATTAGAGATATCTCAGTATCTCACGAATATAGTCTCGTTACAAAGCTGTCAGTTCCTTTGAAACATCTTCTTTAACATGTCTTTCATAATCAGTGTTTTAAAAAGTGATAAGTTGATCAAATCGTTTTTACGAGAGATGTGCTTAAAGCGTTAAAATTGTAGATTTGAAGCGTTACACGCTAAGTTTTTATAGTATAAAAATATACATCTTAGAAATATGTAAAAGAATACACATGTTTAATATATATTTTGAAAACATCATTTAACGATTTTCTATATAAAAAAAATTAAAATATTTCATAAATAGTAAAAAAATACAACTTTAAGTCTTTTAATACTTCAAATTTTCAAATGTTTTAGTTCGTCAAAATGAGCGATTAAGTATCACTAGCACATGTGGTAGAATTTGTTAGCAATTATGTTTTTCGTGAAATTGCTAACACTAAATCAATGTCATTTTCGTAGTTTTTTAAACAAATAATAATTAAAAAAAACTACAAGTCCTAAAAAAGCGTAAAAACCATGATAAAAACGCAAAAAGCGTGATAAAAACTCAAAAAGCGCACTAATAGCGATTTACCAGCCAAAAAACGAAACAACATAGGCATTTTTTTTAGCAAATAGTTTTACCGAGGTTTTAGCGTTTTAAGCGTGCTTTTTAAAACACTGTTCATAATTAAATATATATTAATATGATCTTATAAAAAACTGACGGTGTAACTTCATTAAGATAGATGTAAATTGACAGATAAGCTTCTCTGGACATAAACTAGTGAACAATGATATGCACACACCCCGTATAACCCTCTATACCACAGGCGAATGCAGGTGGAATTTTGTATAATTAATAGATTAATAGCAGTAGTTCACAAGATTATGTTAGCTCAGATGGTAAACATGTAGCTTAGGAAGTTAAAGGTCAGGGGTTTAACATTCCATCTCAGCCTACATTTTAATTTTTAGCGTTGGTATAATCACATGCTTGATCATTTAAACATTTGCTAAAAAAAAATTATTTGTTTGTTTATTAACCATTAATGAAGTACCTTTTTAAGAACTTCAAGCATATTTACATCTTGAATTTGTGTTTAGAAAAAAATATTGGCATGCAGTTCTTTGTTTACGGTGCAAATAGAATTCCAATTACAAAATACATTTGTATGGCCATCTTCTAAACATTACTACTTAATATATTTTGTTATGGGCTCGCTGAACCAAAATTCTGCATCCGCCCTTACTCTATACACACCCTCTTATGACATGAGTGAGAACGAAAACCCTACATGAAAAAAATTGTATTTTTATACTTACTATTCTCACAAATATTGTATAAAGTAGCGTAAGGGGGTGTGCAAATAATTATCAATGATGCTATTTACCAAGACAAATCAGCCGCACTTCTTACCCGATTTTTCATAAAAGTTATATATAACATTTTGAAAAACTAAATTTTAATGGCTCATCTCACTCCACATCATAAGTGTCCAGCAAATTCAAACATATTGTGGCAATTGAGAGCGGAAAAGTAAGAAAGTGGATAAAAAATTAAAAAAATAAAAGTAAAATTAATGCACCACATACAAAAGTTGGATATACATGTGAAATAGTCAAAATTATTACTATGAAGGCATAAAAACCGTTATAACATGCGCATAGTTGGTTTTGTTATAAATTGATTTATTTTCTTGTAAAGTCTGGTAAGAAAGATTAAGCTAGCCTGACTCATTAAAATTATTGAATAATTATTCTAAATCTAAACTAGTGTAAGGCACAAAGTCTTACACAATTAATATTCTAACATGATTAAATAATGGTATTAATTAGACCGAGCATGCTATGATACACTTTTTAACAAAAAAAAATAGTTTATACCAATTCTAATCTTATTTGATGTTACTGATAATGTCAATTACGTATATATCACACCTACTATTGAGTGGGGAGCTCGGTCTTTAAGAAATAAATTACATTGACAATCAACTGGTTGGGCCATTATCCAACATTAAATAAAATAAATAATTATTTGTAATATAAGTATTATTATATTAAATATTATTGACATAAAATTTATTTTATTTACATATTGAGTAGATCATCTTTTATTTACATATGCGTAACATTGTTATTTATTTATTTAAATTAATTTAGGACTTATGTTTTATGCAGACACCTTTTGATTAATACAGACGGTAATGGTACAAATCACGCCACGTAATAAAAACTCAACCTACTAAAAACCCAAATAAATATATTAAAACTCTAGTTTGAGTCTACCCTAAATTTAATTAATATTAATTAAATTTTTTTATTTTTATTTTTATTTTTAATAGATTAAGTTTTTATTACGTGACATGACTTATATCTCATTCCACTAATACAGTCGTCGTCTGCATCCGTATTTAGGATGAGTATTTAGCATATGACTTACTTTAGACTAAGCAATTATAAAGCTGCCTACATTGACATCCGTATTTAGGATGAGTATTTAGCATATGACTTACTTTAGACTAAGCAATTATAAAGCTGCCTACATCAATGATCTTGTTGCACGAGGTGTGACATTTTTTTAGTGTTATTTAAATGACTTCTTGTATTCTTGTACGATATACACGTCAAAATCACAAGTACGAAAGATTTTTGTCCCTTACCTTATTCATACCCCTTTTCCTTTTCTTTTTTCTTGTTTGCTAAACAAAAGTGTCAAATCAGAGAGTGCATAACAAGTTAAGAATTGGAACATTTGTAACAAGATTTGATCAAATAAATTCACCCAAAAAGTTTTGTACAGAAACTAGTACACTGTCACTTAAATGAAATTTAGTTTTCAATCTCGATACTTTTTAAGGTCAATTATCAGTTCACGTGTCAGTTGTCATATAAGTATACAACTCTATAGCAAAGCTATCAATTTTATTTTATTTCAATTTAAAAATTCAGCTTTTTGAGAGCTTCAAACCAAAATAAAATAAATATTGTTGTACTATATTATTGGACTCTTGGTCTTGTACTTTATGGGTCCAAGTGGACTTGTAACCCTACCCCTCTATCTATATAAAAAGGGTTCGGGGTCTTGTATTTCACATTCATTCACATATTCATTCATTAATAAAGACGATACTGTTCTCCCCTCTCTCTACTTCTGTCTTCCTAAATACATAGCTAATAGTTGTATTACAACACGTTATCAGCACTGCTCTCGGAGATCGAAGTACGGATTCTAGATTCAATAAACCTTGAGGTTTATCCGGATTTTTTTTAGGATTTTGCTATATCGACATTCACCAACATACCGTGCGTAAGGTATACGATTCATTTTTTATAGTACACCCACATGATACGTAAAATCACATGCTAATGCCAATCAAATAAATTATGTGTATATGTGGACCTGTTTAACTGTATGCGAATTATGTATACTAACAACTATGTTATTAAAACAATGCTAAATCACATGTCATAGTTTGTTTGTATGTTTTTGAACTACTAGTACTACTGCCATGATTACTAATCTTGAAGCCTGCATATATATGTTTTTTTTTTAAAAAGCTTATACTGCCATGATTACTAATCTAGAAGCCTGCATATGTATTTTTTAAAAAAAAAGCTTATACTGCCACTAATCTAGAAGCGTGCATATATATTTTTTAAAAAAAGTTTATGCTACTGAGTACTGTAACCTTGTTTTAAAACTTGTATAAACAGAAAAGTACTGTAACCTTGTTTTAAAACTTGTATAAACAGAAACATGACCTATGTTTTAATTTTGTTTATTAAACATACTAATATGCATCTGTCAGACTATATATGTTATATCCTGAAACGCATGTACTGATTTGTAATTCTCTGAAAGCTGTAAACTATTCTGTAAATTACTCAAGGACTAAACTGAAACTTGTCTGAAATTCTGGACTGTATATGTAATAATGCTGTAAATAGATATATAGTTTGCTGTAATTACACGCACGGTCCTGTAGTATAATACTTATACGAAAACAGTACATATGTTTGATAAGATATAATATTTGGTAAATATACACACGCATGCATATAATTTTTTTTATTAAAAGGCAAACGAATAAAAAAAAAATTGCATGTAAATTGATTTGATTTGAATGTTAGAATCTTCATGGATTGATTGATAATCTTAAATTGATTTGATTTGATATGTTAGAATTTTTATGGATTGATTGATAATCATATGTTAAAATCTTTATGGATTGATTGATAATCATATGTTAGAATCTTCATGGATTGATTGATAATATTAAATTGATTTGATTTGATATGTTAGAATCTTTATGAATTGATTGATAATCTTAAATTGATTTGTTTATAACACCAAATCTACTGCATGATTAGATAGATTCTAAAATATATTTACTGCCTGTTTATATATGTGTGGTTAATCTAGATAGATATTGTCTATATTGTTAATATTATTGTCATATATAAAAAGCGAAAATCGTATATATTCACATTTAAGTTGGAAAAATTATGAATCTTCCCCAAATAGGCTCACCTATTTGGATACGATGTCTAGGAAAGATAAAGGCGGAAGTCGTTCTCCTAATGAGGTCGGTTTTTAAGAGGCATTCGTGCCCACCCCCCTCACCGTCTTTCCTGGTCGTGTTCAAATAGAGCTACCGAAAGGGGTTGACTAAATAATAATTTCCCCGAGTGTGTTTATATAGCGATGGATGTTTCGCTGAATTGGTGTTTCAGTATCGACCCATCGTTCGATCAATGAGAACCGATTCACATGAAAAGCAAAACTAATCTTTTCGAACCTGTCGTTTCGAAAAAAAGTTTGTGCTTGTGCAAACCATAAACATATAAACCAGTCGTTTTATATGATAAATAATCCAGAACTCCCAACACATGTTGGATGCCATCTATGATGAGAAAAATCGTAAAACATACTTGCGAAATGACTGTTTAAATGTTGATTTTAATCCGTCACCACATGTTACTCACCCTGATATGTGAAAATATGATGCCCCATTTTTTTTGGATGCCATCTTTGATGAGTAAAACACAAATTTGTTGTTACCATCAGGATGAATCCTAAGGCGTTGATTTTATTCCCCCGCCACATTTGAGATGTGATGATGTCTATGGTGAACATATGTCTGAAATTGACATATTGGAGCAATCCTTCACCAAAAATACTAGCTTGGAAATTGTATTCCATAAGCAGTATCGTGAATTTATATTCACCATGTTCCTTTATCACTCATCTGTTATTCGATAAGAAAATTACCCCGGTGAGTAGTTTTAATCCTATGGGGTCAATGGCAAATTGTTTGCCTGATATTAATGCTCTTCGTGTACATTTTTTTTCCACGAATCGAGAACCGAGACAAGTGTTATTTGTCTCGAACTGTCGCGATCCCGATGAATCGCCTAGCCAAGCGAGATTTTAGACAATCGTCAAAATCAAAAACTTGTGGCTCCATGACAGTAATTGAAAGCAACAATATGGTCCGTTGTCACAAAGCAAGAGATAATGCTCAAGGAGCCAACTCTATGCTATAAAGACAAAGGTCATGCACGGTTACTCCTTAAATAGTTCAAAACTATTATAAAGGTGGAAAAACCGATGTTAATGTGGTTAAAGTTAATTGAAATGAAACTCTTGAGACCCCCGATTTTGTGGCTCAAGTAAATTTGATACCTTTCTTTATTGATTTTGATAAATCATTGAGCCATTTTTTTGCTCATCTGGATTATGTTTTTCCATTTGGATTATGATTTTTCCATTTGGACATACTTTTGGATTATGGTTTGCCTGTTTACGAAATTTCTCGAAATAATTTAAAGTGTTTTGAGCAAATTTCTTTGACAAATGTGACCAAACTTTAAATTATGAAATTTTAGGCAATACTTGTGGGGTAGTTGATTTTTTTTGGAAATAGTGGGTAACAGTGTACCACATAATTTCACCAACTACTTGCCTAAAAGAGTACTCAGTGACAATGATTCTGGACCTGTCGCTCCAAAAATCGAAATCTTTGGTAAAACCAAATTGATTTGTCAAATATGAGGTCTTATACTCATGTAGGTCCTGCCGTACCTTGTTGAGTTATAAAATATTCGAGAAAACTAGTGTTATCTGGTAATAGCTCATGAAAGAATTAAAATTTCTTTACATAGTCTCCATTCAATACGACCAAAAGCGTATTTTAGAGGAGTTGAAATGTCTTTCAAGTGGTTGCTACCACATTCTTTAAAGCATTTAAAGTTAACTTATCATTTCGCCTGTCGTCGAATGATAAATGATTTAAATGCTAAGACATGATTGTCTGTACTATCATTCGCCTGTCGTCGATTGATAAGAGCATTTTGATATTGTGGCATTGACCGGATGAGATATTCCCGGGTCAAAAGACGATAGTTGATTTATAATCGCATCGCATTTGGATTCTCTCTGAGAATATATTTCTCGATTAATCCGAAATTCATGCCATTCATTCTCACTTTGAAAGACTAGTATGTGTAAAGATCACGAAATGAACTCGTAGAATTCTTGTAAAGAATTGAAGGAGTTATTGTGGACTTATCCAATCATAAGACGGACCATAAATATAAATGGTTATGGTTGATGCATCGACAATATAGTCACATTTTAATGTTGTCCACATAAATGCAGCACTTTCCAAACTTTTAGCCCTATCATTAAGTTGATGGCTCATGATCCGGATTATCCTGAAAAGTCTAGTCGACTTGATAATTACGAAGAGTAAGAATCGAAATTTCGATTTGAATAGTTTGGAAATTGAAATTGAACATCCTGTCGATTATGTTCAGACCCAAATGAACTCACGGAAAGTTTGATGATGCGACTGCAAATGATTGCACGCATTTCTTGGTCTTGCGCACCAAGATTTATATTTCCGTGTGGGGTCATGCTATTTTGCTGCATTGGTCCGTCTGAGGCCCATAGTCACTCAAAACACTAAATGCGTACCAGTTGGTTACTGGTTATGAGCCAGACGCCTCATATGAGCGCGTGTTTAAGTGCTTAATATTTTGATTGAGCCGCTATAGCGTTCAAAATACGGACCTCTGAAGGGGACATAAGTCGATTATGAATCCCCTGCCTATCATTTGATAGAGTAACCTTGGCAAGCGATCTCTTTACCGCATGATGTGTGAAAAAGTGACATCGCTAAGACTGTTCTCCCCGTCGTTAGGGGGAGATTTGCACATTACCGTTGATAAGGAACGACGTGAAGTAACGTGGCATAACCCACTCGGTCTTAGCTTGATCCCCAAAAATGCACTTAGTGATAAGTAAGTGCATAGATTCCCTCAAGTCTAACTAAATGCCAGATGCATTTAATGAATTTATGAGATGTCACGAGATCATTTATACCTGCTGCAAAATGCTTGCAAGGATAGACGTCCCTGTCGGACGCCGTGTTCCTGTCGTAACACGTCGATTTGGCCGAACCCGCCAAGCAAAGGACGCTGCCGTCGGCCGTCAGTCTGTCATCCTTCCTAAGATATAAGGAAGTTGACCGGTTCTTAATTCGTTCAGCCCCAGAGGTGGTGAACTGAAACTCGTTCGTCGCACGAGATTATAAAGGATCTAGGAGATGTGTGATTCCTCTTCATCCTGAGAATCTTGAAATATCTGTCGATCATGATATCTTAGACGATATTGAAGCGAAACGAGACTGTCATTGATTAGTTATTCATATATTTAGTGACGACTGATAATCTGAGCAAATTATTACAGAGAATCATGTACCGTTGCCTGAAGTCAACGAAGAATAGACTTGACTAATGGAAACTTGCAATCCAAGTAGACTCCTTAGCGAAAGTGTGTTCGGACCTGTAGCTCCAACACCACCAATGTTAAACGAGTTCGTTTATTTGGTTATTCGTAAGGAAAAGTGATGAGAATAATGAGATTGTAGAATGCTCGCCTAGTAGCGCAAGACTTCTCTCACACCTTGGAATTGATTACGAGATGGTTGATTTCCTCGTAATGGACATTATAACAGTCCCCTACTTTACCAGTTTAGTAGTTTCCGAAAAACTGAGTATGCAGCCATGAATGTGGTCACAATTTTATCTCCATGGGGATTTAGACAAAGCGATATAGATGAAGGTCCCTGTGTGACGTCATGTGCTTAAATCAAATAGTTCCTGACCACGGAACATGATCTCAATTGACTGAGACGTTCACTATATGAATTAATATAATTCGAGCGGATGTGGTATAGCTGCCTACGTGAGTACTTGATTAGCTTGGGATACTTGAACAAGTATTATGCCCTTGCGTGTTTTATTACGCGATCTATTTTTGGATTTGCCTTCGAGATGAAGGATCTTGGGAAGACACGGTAGTGACTCGGCCTGATGATCGAGTCCCGTAAAGATTGAATCAAAGTCCATGATTCAGACTACACCCAGAAGGTGTTATGATGTTTTAGTCATTATGACGCTAAGTCGTCAGATTCTCCCATGATCGTTCGATCACTAGACATTGATATAGACCCGGTCCATCCCTGATGAGACGACAAAGAAATATTGAACCATGATGTTCATATCTATGTACAATAAGCGCATCATTGTACTTGGTCTAATGTGCTAGGACGAACATCTCGTATGTTGTGAATGGTATAGCTCGACACAACATTGCGCTAACACGCTGCCATCGAAATGGCATAAAAGACATTTTCCCATTACCTTAAGGTAACTGTGGATGAGGGCTTGTCTTAGCCCATTTTGCGTCATCGAGTGTACCTACCCCCTTCAATACTGGAATTAACGCAACCCTTTTTCGGTTATACGGATGCTGGTTACTTATCAGACCCGCATAAGAGATATTCCTAACATGGCCTGTCTTTACCATTAGGAATAAGGCAATATCTTGGAGGTCTTGGAATGACTCCAAACGAATCACTCTGATCTACCCATGCTCTATGAGACGACTAGAGAGTGTATATGGCTTCGAGCTCGTATTAGCCATATTTGAATTACATATGCTCTGTCTCACGATCTAGATAAAACACTTGTCTTATTTGAGGACAAATTGTTATTATCGATCAAGAGAGACATGACTATATTATGAAATTTAGCATTTCTTGCCAAAATAAATCTTCACATATGAAGTTTAAGAGCATCCTATCGAATGCTCGTTTTATTCCACGTTATATTTTCTTGCATACAGTCGTGTGCAAGTAAATGAAGCATCCAATTGTATGCTCATACTCTTTCTTGAAATATGAAATCCTTGCACCCAGTCGTGTGCAATTGAGGAGGAGCATCCAAGTGAATGCTTATTGCACTAATTACTACTTAGTCGAAATTCTCGCACCCTGTCGTGTGCAAGTGAGGGGGAGCATCCAGTCGCATGCTCGTGTACTCTTTTTGTCCTTAGACCAAGGTTTTTTCCCACTGGGTTTTCCTTAGCAAAGTTTTTAGCCAGACACGTTCCCATCATACCTCACTTAAAATTACCGAAATTAGGGGGAGTATCTTGTTGTATACTTCTTACCACTGTGTACTCTTTTGTCCTTCGACTAGAGGTTTTTCCCACTGGGTTTACTCTAGCAAGGTTTTGATGAGGCACATGTTTTATGGTTGATCCCTACTACTACCATTGTTGCACTCTTTTTTCCTTCGATCAGAGATTTTCCCATTGGGTTTGCTCTGGCAAAGTTTTGATGAGGCACATTGTTTTGTGGTTAGTTACTTACATGATATTTCGGCCTATATCATTCGGCTACACAGTTTCTCCTAGGTACCGGTTTTGTCCCACACTGGGTTTTCCGGCCCTAAGGTTTTTATGTGTTTAGCACTGCGAATGAACTCGACTCAGATCGACTGCATGAAGACGAAGAATTTAAGACGTCCAAAGGGAAAGTGTTGTAGGATATTATTGGACTCTTGGGCTTGTACTTTATGGGCCCAAGTGGGCTTGTAACCCTACCCCTCTATCTATATAAAAAGGGTTCGGGGTCTTGTATTTCACATTCATTCACATATTCATTCATTAATAAAGATGATATTGTTCTCCCCTCTCTCTACTTCTGTCTCCCTAAATACATAGCTAATAGTTGTATTACAACAAATATGAAGTTTAGATGACCAACCAAATTGACAATATTTAGATATGCCTTGAGCTTTAAAGTTGCAATGAGGCAAACCTTTAAATGATTATAGTTAAGATAATAATTTGATTTACTTGAGTCCCATTAGAACCTTAAATATATTTTTTTGAAATAAAGAAACTTTAATGTTTTTTCATACATATAACTGCAGAAAAAATAAAAAAATAATTGTACTTTATAAACATAGAACGTGACAGTAATAACAAGCCTTTTAAGTTACTAGTTACTATCCATATAACAATTAAAAAAGAGTGTACAAAATTAATCAAAATTTAAGTAAGATATAATTAAAGAAGAAAATATGTGGGACAGTCGAGTCCCCCTCCTCCCTTTTCAATTTTTTTTATCTAAAAAACAAATCTAGATTTTCAAAAATTAGCCTCCCAAAACTTATTTTTAAAAAAATTGTTTAGATAAATAATGGTATAGATAATTATTTAGTCCTCACTGAGAACGAGTGAGTTGGTACTCCATCCCATACATTAAGAGCCAAATGTAATTGTTGGTCATACTATTTCTATTTACTATTATAAAAATCAGATCTATTTTTTCTCTCCTTCAGAAATTGAGACCAACTTAGTA
The DNA here is from genome assembly GCA_963920805.1 of Primula vulgaris. NCBI lineage: Eukaryota > Viridiplantae > Streptophyta > Magnoliopsida > Ericales > Primulaceae > Primula > Primula vulgaris. Next base: position 10,982,586 of record OY987221.1, on the reverse strand, counting down.
CTGCATCCGTTCCGGTCCCATTATTCTCGTTAGGAAGTTTTCAAATTATTGTCCAATTTCCATTATTACTTCTCTAATCTTTTACAATTACACATATATCCATGATCCAAACATATTTTATAATTAAATGTTTGTTTTATAAGGGTAAACATTTGAAGAAACATTAAAAAGTTGTGTCATTATTTTATCCCATTAATATGGATAATTTCCAAAGCAGTACAATAATTTGAAAACGGATGTAATATTAATTTATTAAATATAACTCCTTCACCCACTTAATCACTCTAATACAAATACTAGTAAGCAGTAACACTATTAAATAAATAAACTTATCAACTTATGGTCACACAATAATGAGAAACGTAAAATCGTAAGTATTTTAAAAAAAAAACAAATTCAAATGTGCAAAATTTAAATGATAATATCATATTTGTTTTTTGATGTCCTTTTTTTTCATATACAAACTTAGCTTTAAAAAGGTGGAAAAAAAGTTAATTATTGTACTAATTTACAAGAATTTAAAACAAATTTACCAAAATTTTACAAGTATTAAATCGTCTATGTTGTCATAAAAAAAATATATAATATCACATATTTACAAGTACTCTTAATTTAACCTTGAATTATTCTATTTTTTTAAAATAACCAATTAATAGTTGGAATAAGGGTAACCCGTAAATTAAGCTCATATAAATACTAGTTTTTTTTTTTCTTAATTTTATCAAATCAAACTATAAATAAACTAGTTTTATTTTAGTATTTTTAATTTCTAAAAAATATGATGTTTTTATAACATTACAAATCCAAAAATAAAATAAGAGTGTTAAATTTTTTAAAACTAAAAATGTGGACGAGTAACTAGTGTATATGTTGCTTGATTTAATAATCTTTTTCTAAAAAAACTAATATATATATATATATATATATATAAGTTTGAATGCTCAAATTGTCATAATCACACATAATTTAAGGTGTCGGTTCCCTTTTTCAATATTTAATGTGACACTTTTTCTTTTTTTTTTCCAAGTTAATTAACATAATTACATAAATATCAAAATTTGATCATCTTATTTTTTTACAATACAAATTAATATATTACATATGTTAATATTTATTTTTTCAGTTATAGTATAATTAATTAAAGGGAAATAATATTATTTTTTTCACCTAATTAAACTTATTTGGTTAGGAAAATAGATTAAGAGAAAAAATATATTTAAAAAATTACAAAAGAAAATTTTAATTATTACCCAAAAAAAAATTACTTAGTTATTTATATAGTATGGTTTAATAAGTTTGCCATAGTGAATTAAGAATAAAAAGATAATGCATATTATTACTTTTGATGATATATGAATATATTTATTAATATAATAGACCCACTTTTTAAAGAGAGAGGATAACTTTTGATTTATTTATGAGATATAAGAGGTGTGGTCAAAAAATACAATTGTCATTTAATTTATGTAATGATGCAGAGAACCAACTCACTTGTCATCTAAGAGCAATCGCACACTTATCTTACATTTTTACTCATATTTAAGTTAATTAACATCACTTTTATATTTTTAGGGTAACAATTTAACTTTATAAATTTTTCAGATTGCTTATTAAATTTATTATCATAACTAAATATTACTATATTTTAATATAATTCTATCAATTTTTTTCAACTCAAGTTAATTTACTAGAGCAACCATATTAAATAACTTAGAGGTTTCCTCATATTTAAAGTAAAAAGTATATTTTTACAACTTTTAAGTAAACGTTTTGTTTTATATAAATTATTAGTTTTTTTAATCAATTTTTCTATCACAACTATACGACTCATCTTTTTGTTATTTTATTAATTTACATGTGAAAATTATAAATAGATGAGAAAGAATAAGAGAAAAAAAAGAGAGATAAATTATTATTTTAATTATAAGAGAATATTTTAATCTTCATATTTGAATGATATTTGAGTTTATATTTAAGAGAATGGATGATGCATATAAATTTAGATTTTATTAGGGAAGGTATTCGGTTGATACAGTACTAAATAATTTGCGGTAAATAATGGAGTAGTTTATATAACTTTGATTTATACTATCATTATTACTCTACTTTTGAGTCTATGAAAATTATACCCGATAATATGAAACAATCCTAGTCATTTTTTTTTGAATACGTATCAAAAAAATTATATTACTACTTAAAACGCATCGCATCTCATTCTCAACAGTAATTAATATATTAATTATTCTACTTATTCATTTATACATATTGTTTATTTGTATTCCTATTAAAAAATTTGTGGTCAAATTTTGACATTAACATGTATAAAAAAAAATGACATAACAGGTCATGTCACACACGTAATAAAAACTCAAGCTACTAAAAATTTAAATAAAAATATATTAATTAAGTAGAGTATAAGTCACGTCACGTAATAAAAATCCAATCTACTAAAAAAAATTAATTAATATTAATTAAATTTAAGGTAGACTCAAACTAGGGTTCCAATATATTTATTTGAATTTTTAGTAGGTTGAGTTTTTATTACATGACGTAATTTATACCATTACCGTCTGTATTAATTAAAAGTCGTCTGCATAAATCAAAATCCATTATATTATTGGTGGGTAAAATAAAATAGTGTGTCAGTTATATCCTAAACCACATTCCAATACTGCGTTTAATACCTAAATAGTAGTATGTGCATCCATTAAAACCCATGACAAATTATGGTCTCACCATCCATTAAACACTGTGTGTGACACATGATAAATAGTGGGTTTCAGTAGACCATCTATATGGTAACTCAGAACTGCAGTTTTGATCTGTGATAATTATAGACAGAGTGCATATGTTGATCTGTGATAATTATAGACAGAGTGCATATGAATAACAGGAGCATTTAATATGTAATCCTCTTTTCTTTTTTGAAAGAATAAAGAAAATAGCTTACCTTGAACGGAGCTCCTTTTCTTCTGTATCACTATCCTCCCACTATTAACTTCTTCATAAATTATCTCCCTTTATTTCTCTGTCCTTATTCTCTTATTAAATAACAATAGCCAAATTGTTTGTTACTTTGTTAAATGACTTGGGTCTTTTTCTTTTTCTGAAACTGAAATCTCAAATGAGCATTGTTACACTTACTATTTTCTTGTGAAAATATAACAATGGGGAGATATATTGTGTCTTTAGTTCTCATTTCTGTGATTTTATTTTCTGGGTTGTCATCAGCTTCAGCTACATCCCCTGCAAGTAAGTGTTTGTCAGTGTTTTAGAAAGCGAAATCTTAGCAAAAGCGTTTTTGCAAAAGCTACGTTAAACTGTAAGATTTTAGCGGCCTACAAAGCGGAAAATTAAGCTTTTTAAGTTTTTTTGATTTCGCTTTTTAAGGTAAAAATTACTTCAAGAAAACTATTTTGCGTGCTTTTTAAAACATTGGTATTTATCACCACCTCTTTATTTTCTTTGAAGTCATTTTTACTGATCTATAAGTTGCAGCTTTTGAGCAAATAACGTGGCTTATTTGCAGCATTTAAGCAATATCTGGGTTTTTTAAGGCCAGAAAAAAGACTAGAAAGTTGTGGTTCATTCGGGTTAAAAGACTAAGTATTCACTTATTCAGGCTAAAAAGTTTTTAAAAAAATGGTCAGCAAAGTGCAATAGGTGTACTATATATAAGCTAAGAAATTGTTAATAAAAGTATGAAAGCTGAAATTATCAAGGTTTTTTTTTTCTTTCTTCCGGTAAGTAAGCGTCAATTATCAAGGTTTGAGTATGTATCTCATGATAATTTACATATTGGCAGAAATTATAAGCGGAGTTGTCTCGAATGTGGTTTATGCTTTAGCAAAATGGTTATGGTCTCTCAAACCAGAAACAAAAACAAGTCCAGGTATTTACTATTTACCTAGCTCTCATTTTTTTAACATAATAATTTGGGGGGAAATATGTAGTTTTTTTAATTTTAGGAAATTATTGTTTCAGCTGTTTCGACCCGTTCGATGGTGAAATTCGAGAGTGGTTACAATGTGGAAACTGTCTTTGATGGGAGCAAATTGGGAATTGATCCATATTCTGTTGAAATAACTCAATATGGGGATGTTTTGGTTTTAGATTCTGAAAATAGCAACATTTACAAGATCTCAACTCCGTTGTCCCAATGTGAGTTCGATTATCTTTTTAAGGTTTAGTTTTTTATAAAAGACTAATTGCTTTGCCGGTTTTTATTTTCTACCATGTATTATTCTGGTTTCGTTGTAACTTCTGAACCCTTTTTTCTTCTTTTGCGCTTTTAAATCGTTTTCATTTAGCTGGGCAACTTATTTACTTAAAGCTACATCCAAACAAGCTTATGATTAGTTGGGGTCAAAGATTTTTTTCTAAAGATTAGTTAGCAATTTTATCTTGTTAGTAGTTGACTGCCTACTTGTTCTACATTGATCCTTAATTGTTAGTTATATGGAGCAACATAATCTTATTCAATAAATTTGCATTTTTCTTATAGAATCAACTGTTTTTAGGTTACCAGCCTTACCAGTTCTATGGTGATAGTTACCAACAACAACAAAAAAGTTGTTTACATTGGCTTGCATATTTGGATTTAGTCTTAACTCTTTTTTTAGTTGAATACATTATAGTCCTACCCTTTTCAGGTACTTATTACATGAGATCTAGGAAGCTAATTTTCTATTAGCGGGAACTTAATAAAAAAAGTGAAATTAACTTTTGTTTAGAAGAAGACTCAACTTTTTAGTTATTGCTCATGTGTTCGCAATCATTTCCATCTTTTATAAAGTCAATAACCATCTTTTACTTTGCTCCATGACCAAACATTCTCTAGTGAACTATTAGCTTTTTGTCCCTCTTGTAATCAGTCTACTATACCTTTTTATATAATTTTATTATGAAAAGATTAATAAGAAGGGATTATATTTTTCAGATAGCCGACCCAAGTTAATCGCGGGATCAGCCGAAGGTTACACTGGGCATGTGGATGGGAGACTAAGAGAAGCTCGCTTGAACCATCCAAAAGGGATCACATGTGACGAAAGAGGAAATATATATATCGCAGACACGTTAAATATGGCAATAAGGAAAATCAGTGATGCCGGTAAAACTTTATATGCAACATTCTAAGTTCTGTTGTTGGCACTTTTTAACTCAGTTTACTTGTTTTTGCCTAAAACCGGAGATGCATTTGACTGAACAGCTTGAAAAATGAGCTCTTTTGGTTCTTTGGCTTAAAAAAATTACAACTATTAAGCTATTGAAACTAACATTTAACTTGAGCGTTGTTCGGTTGCAACTTTTAAACTAAAAGATTTTGCTTTGTTGCGTAAATTTCTATAATGTAGTAAGATTCGAAAGTGTGGTAACACGGGATTGATTGAAAAAAGACAAAAGTCAACTACTTCCTGTCATAAACAGCTTAAAAACTGAGCCTTTCTGTTAGAATTAGAAGCTTTGAGCTGATTGAACCCAACTTTTTTTCTCAACTCTTGATGATTCAGCTTATTTGCTTAGAATATTCAGCTAAACAATCCCTCAAGACTCAAAATTAGCCAACTTATCTTCTTCAAAGTTGCCAGCAAGCAATTTCTTTTATGTAATAAAGAACCTAGCCCACAAAAAAATAATATTTTCTAATGTTAATGAATATCTTTTACTATGTTAGGGGTTGTTACTATAGCGGGAGGAAAATGGGGCCGAGGAGGAGGCCATGTGGACGGGCCAAGTGAAGATGCAAAATTCTCAGACGATTTCGATGTTGTATATATTAGTAGTAGCTGTTCCTTATTAGTTATAGACAAGGGAAACCAAGCTATACGCGAGATACAGTTGCATGAAAATGATTGTACCCACCAAACCGACGAGGATCTCCCCTTAGGTAAAAAAAAAAAGAGGTTATATTGTTAATAAATACTAATACAGTAATAATTTTCAGTGCGAAATGCGATAAATAATGCAACGAGTTCCAAATGATTACAGGAGTAGCAGTGCTTGTTGCGGCAGCTTTTTTCGGTTACATGTTGGCGTTATTACAGAGAAGAGTAACATCCATGTTTTCATCCAGTAGTGTGAGTTCAATCCATTTCAGTATTTTTCACATTTCTCAGAAAAGAATTATAGTATTTTATGGTTTTCAATAGTTAAAAGTAAATTTTATAACGATGTTACGTTTTTTTTTTACAGAATACTACTGTAAGACCAACTTTAGTAGGTTCTCAGAATGTTAATTCGGCCTATGTTTATTGTCCAGTCCGACCATTCGATTCCTACAGAAAAATTTAAGAAAATTCCTAGCAATCTATTGGAACCCCTTTCTTTAAACTAGGCCTAGTTTGGTTGCAACTTTTGGTTTTTTCTTCAACAGTTGAGGTTTTTCCTGGTTTTCTTGCGTCTTGCCTGTTAAAGCTAAAAAGCTGTGAATCAGCTTCTTCTTAATCTCAAATAGCCAAGTTCTTTGTTTAAAAGATACAATTGAGCAAGCCCATTACTGTGTTATAATTCAATCATAAGCCAAAATCGCTTGAAAATTAAATGTGAATAAGTTAAAATTGCTTCGTCCAATTTTTCAATTTCTTTACTTTTTCTTGCTATTTCCTTGAATCTTCCGAAACTTTCTCATTACTAATACCTAACTTTCTCCAAATTTTTTATTTTTGTTATTAGGATTCGGAAGCTCGAATAAAAAGAGACATACAACCGTCGCCTTATCAAAAGCCTTTCAAATCCGTTCGACCCCCTTTAATTCCACCTGAGGATGAATATGAAAAACCAGAAGATGGTTTATTCGGTTCAATTGGTAAACTAGTTCTCTACTCCGGATCATCCGTAGTTGAAATATTTAACAGCTTATTTTCAAGTAAAAAAGCAAACAATCAAAAGCAACCAATCAAGTACCAAGACCCTTGTCCTATGCAAGAGAGCTTTGTTATTCCAAACGAAGACGAACCCCCTTCACTTGAACCCCGAAGTCACACACCGAAAAGAACGTATCCAAATATGAATAAGGACATGGAATATAGCCATCGGTACAAACAAACCCGAGGCTCTCATGGGGGGTGGAATGGTAATTTTAACCACCAATACCAATACCAACAGCAACAACAACATCAAATGCAACATCATCAGAGACATTACTCATCCGAGCCTCAATCTTGCTACGAACAAAGCCGTGAGACGAATGAGATTGTGTTTGGCGCGGTACTGTTATAATTAGCTTTTATCTGTTACAAAATATTAGTAATTCATGAGTTATAGCTTACGAAATTCTAATCATTTAAGTTAAATACCTACAGGTACAAGAGCAAGAGGGGCGACGTGGCGCTGTTGTTATTAAGGCGGTCGATTATAGTAACTCTATGTATAGTGATCACGATATTCGATCTCGGTATAACTATATGGGCTACTCACATGGATATTGATCACCGTGAGGAGCTTTTGGTATTCGAATTTAACTTTTGAAGAAAAGATGTATCATGTATGAGATCTTAAGCTTGAAGGTTTAGTTTAGTGGAGTAAAATTTGTGTTCACTCCGTCCATCATAAAAGTTTTGCATGTTTCTTAAGCTTTTTCTTGCCATCAGTTTGTTTGGTTGTAGCTTTCGAGATTGCGATAACAACCCATCTGCATATATAAATTCCTTAATTTGAGATTGCGATAACAACCCATCTGCATATATAAATTCCTTATATATGCCTAATTACATTTTTCATCGAATCTTTCTGATCCGAAACGAAATAATATACTTACACATATATATATATGGAGACGCACACATACACACATATCGAACAAAGCCATCTTTTGGGGACGTAAACGGCACAACATGATACGATAAATGCTTTTTATTTTCTCCCTGAACTATGTCAAAAACGATCATCTATATATCCCTTACCTTGTTTAGGTTGCCTTATCTTTCAAGAGGTGCACTTATTGTACTACAAAATTTCTGTTTTTACGCAGAGACCGTAGATTAAATCTACGGTCTGTGTAATTTTTTTCAAAATTACACAGTCAATCCCTGCTTTTCAAAATTACACAGTCAGTCCCTGCGCGAAAATTACACAGACAGTCCCTGGAAAAAACAGAAACTTTCGTTTTTTTTAAAAAAAATAAAATTTTATTCTACACTCTCTCTCTTTCTCTCAAAAACCCCCAATTTTCAACCCAAAAAATCACCCAAATCAATCAACCACATTAACTATCAAATTTATTAACAAAAAACCCCAAATCATCAATCAAACTTATCCATAATTGAAGGTATATCTTTTATTCTCTAATTTATTATGTATTTTGTGTAATTTAAATTTGTAAAATAGGAAAAAATATATAAAATATGCAAATCCATAATTCACTTAGCTATATATAATTGTTTGTTGTTTGTTTATATTAATTATAGAAATTTTAATAATTGTTGATATTTGTCCCATTTTTGCATGTTTTTTTATTTTTTGTAATTTTAATTTGTAAAATAGGAAAAAATATATAAAATATGCAAAACCATAATTCACTTAGCTATATATAATTGTTTGTTGTTTGTTTATATTAATTATAGAAATTTTAATAATTGTTGATATTTGTCCCATTTTTGCATGTTTTTTTATTTTGTTTGGTTAATTTGAATTGTTGATAATGTGTTTGGTTATGATTAAAAAAATGAGTTATTATTGTTTGGTTTATGATTAAATGTGTTTGGTTATGATTAAATGTGTTTGGTTATGATTAAAAAATTGAATTATTATTGTTTGGTTTATGATTAAATGTGTGTTTGGTTATGATTAAAAAATTGAATTATTATTGTTTGGTTTATGAAAAAATGTGTGTTTGGTTATGATTAAAAAATTGAATTATTATTGTTTGGTTTATGAAAAAATCTGTGTTTGGTTATGATTAAAAAATTGAATTATTATTGTTTGGTTTATGATTAAATGATTGTTTGGTTATCATTGTTTGGTTATCATTAATTGGTTATAATTGAATTATCATTGTTTGGTTATCATTAATTGGTTATCATTGAGTTATCATTGTTTGGTTATCATTAATTGGTTATCATTGAGTTATCATTGTTTGGTTATCATTAATTGGTTATCATTGAGTTATCATTGTTTGGTTATCATTAATTGGTTATGTTATCATTTTTTGGTTATCATTAATTGAGTTATATTTGGTTATCATAGTTAGGATGGCAGACCCAGGTCCACATATTAAAGGGAGGTTGGGTATTTTACGACAGACTGGTCACATTTCTAATCAGACTTGGGATGCTGGCAGAGAAGCGGGTAGAGGAGATGCCAATAAGATTAGGGTTTATAATTATAGTTGGCAGATACCGACGCCTGAAAGGGTAGTTCAAAATATCATTAGGGCTGGTTTTTACGGTATTTACAGTATAGGTAATTATACCGTAGACCGAGGGTTGATTACAGTCTTAGTTGATAGGTGGCGTGATGAGTCGCACACGTTCCATTTTGTCGGGGGAGAGTTGGGGATATCTTTACAGGATGTAGAGATTATGCTTGGTCTGAGGGTGGATGGTCTTGCTGTGACCCGGTTGGAGCGGAATGACACGAAGGCGAGCAGGTTGGCTATGATGGAGAGTTTGTTGGGTGTTAGGCCGGCTGACAATCAAGTCGATCTAAACTGTCTGACAGTTAGACTTGATTGGATGTTACAGACCTTCGGTGAATTACCCCCCAACCCTAGTGAGGAGCATTTACTATATCAGTCTAGGGCTGCCATGCTATTATTACTGGCTGCACATGTGTTTTCGGATAAGAGGAGTGATCAGATTCCACTCTGGCCTCTGCCATTTCTGGAGGATTTTGACACATGTGCTGAGTATAGTTGGGGATCAGCTCTTCTGGCCTGGTTAGAGGCTAATCTATGCAGGGTGGTACGTTGTAAGACAACCGGAGTAAGCGGGGCGGTGATGTTTCTGGATATGTGGGCGATTACCAGACTACTGCCGGTTAGACCGTGTGAAGAGCTGCCGGAAGATGTCGAGCCACCGGAGGGATTGCCTAGGTTCCCCCTCGGTTACAGGTATGATATTTATTTAGTTTTTGAATTGGATTTGCTTTTTTATATTATTGTGTCATCTATCATTTACTTAGCTGCCGGTTATATTTATTGTTTATCGGTTTTTGTTTGTACATTACAGATGGAAGATGTGGAGGCAAACTAACCTTACGCCATATGTCTACGGACATAATGTGGTCCACATACGTGACCAGTTTGACAATATGTCGCCTGAACAGGTAAATTTTAATTTTCGTATTATATGTAACTTACGTATTATATGTTGTATATGTTTGCATTTGTCTTATGTTCGCAGAATTTATTACTCGTCTATTTTTAAACCATTGTTTATATATTCTAATTTGATGATTACAGATAGTGTGGCAACCTTACGGGGATCTCAATCAGTATCCGGAATACTGCACGCGGGGCCGTTATATGTGGCATTGTTCTGTGCCTCTCATTTGTAATGAGAAGATTGAGTACCACCCCGCGGACAGGTTCATGAGACAGTTCGGTTTTGTGCAGCGGGTCCCTATATATATTTGGAAACCAAGACAGGGTCACGGCAAGGATAGAAGATATGAGACTGGGCAAAAACACGACTGGCCTTTACTAACCGGAGAATTTATAGCCGTGTGGAATGACCGCCACACCCGTCTTATTAACGGCGAATATGGGTCAGGGACGTCACCGGATTACATGAGATGGTATAGAGAGAGGACCCGCATCTTCATAAACCCACCTGAACTTGCCCCGCCCCCTCACGGTTTCCGGGAGAATACGGGTGTTTTCAATAAAATGGTAACTACTAAATCGTTTTTTACTAATAAATCGTTACTTCTTTTTCTGTATATTTCAATACTAATAAATCGTTTTTGATTGTTTTTTTTTTCAGAAAGCGATGTTGCGCCGCAGTTTCAAATCGTTCAAACGGCTGAAATCTAAAAGGGACGTGGACTTACTACGTGCGGAGTTCGCTCAAATGGGTATGAATCCGTATGGGTCAGCTGATGAACAGTCGGAGGGGGATGACGACGACGACGACGATGGTGATGACGACCTACGTTACGACCCACGAACTTACACTAGGGCTTTAAGTTGTCGGCGTCCCGACGAAAGAGGCGAATCTAGTAGCGGGGGTAGAAGATCGACTGGAGGTCGACACCCGACTACAGATCAGGGTCCGGGTCCGAGTTCAAGCGGTCATCGTCGTCGTTCTTCTTTTGCTGGGTCGGACTACGTTCAGACCGATGTTCCGTTCGATCATCATAGACAATCATTTGGTTCGTACGAGCATCATCCTAGTCATCAGTCCACCGACAGTTGGAGTCGGGGGTTGACAATTACATCCCACGAGCGTGCGCCGCATCCAGAATCGCAGCAGCGACAAAGACGGCGTACGGAGCTAAACGAAATCGAAGAGTCTGCTGAGCCGTCATCGGATAGATTAACATCGGCGGGAAAGATTCTCCCTATGTCCAACTTTAAAACATTTAGTCGTTACAAAAAAAAATAAATGCACTGTTTTTGTATTTGATTTCTATGTTTGATTTGTACGTTATAATTTCGTAAGTTTAATTTGATTCGTATGTTTGATTTGTATGTTTGTAAAAAATATTATGTATTTTAATTGATAGGAGCAATATTGAGTTTTTACAAACCGTAAACCCTAAACCCTAAATTAAAAACCCTAAACCCTAAACCCTAAATTGAAAACCCTAAACCCTAAACCCTAAATTAAAAACCCTAAACCCTAAACCCTAAATTAAAAACCCTAAACCCTAAACCCTAAATTACAAACCCTAAACCCTAAACCCTAAATTAAAAACCCTAAACCCTAAACCCTAAATTAAAAACCCTAAACCCTAAACCCTAAATTACAAAACCCTAAACCCTAAATTAAAAACCCTAAACCCTAAACCCTAAATTAAAAACCCTAAACCCTAAACCCTAAATTACAAACCGTAAACCCTAAACCCTAAATTACAAACCGTAAACCCTAAACCCTAAATTAAAAACCCTAAACCCTAAACCCCTATCATATAAACCCTAAACCCTAAACCGTAAATATTCTGATATATACATACAAACCGTACATTTAATGTACGGTTTGTATAGATTTCATACAAACCGTACATTAAATGTACGGTTTGCATGTATTTTGTGCAAACCGTAAAAGTAATGTACGGTTTGTACCCCTGATTTAAGCAGCGCCATTTTACGAATGTACTTTTTGCACTGAATCACCGTAAAGAACGTAAAAAAAAAAAAACTACAAACCGTAAAAGTAATCTACGGTTTGTAGTGTAAATTACATTGGATACCATATCCATCAAATGCATCCGACAACACTTTATTACTTTTTAATTATTATGAGTTGACAACCCTATCGAAAATGACTACTCAATGCATTATTAAAGTTTGGAAATGACTACACCAAAAAAAACACTACAAACCGTAAAAGTAATCTACGGTTTGTAGTGTAAATGACATTGGATACCATATCTATCAAAATAAATCCGACAACACCTTATCACTTTTGAATTATTATGATTTGACAACCCTATCCGAAATTGACTACTCAATGCATTATTAAAGTTTGGAAATGACTACACCAAAAATTCACTACAAACCGTAAAAGTAATCTACGGTTTGTAGTGTAAACTTACACTATAAATATGACTCAATTTTGCCAATTCTAACAAACCATAAAATCAAACACAAACACATTTCGGAAATCTCTAAAAAAATCCTCATTTCTCCCCAATAAAATATACAAACAAACACTTTTCGAAAATGAATTACAACTATGGTTATGACAACAACCAATGGAATAACAACAACAATGCGAATTCATCCAGTGGCTCAAACGATGAGCTAACTGATTATTCAGAGCACTTTGAAGTTGATGAATTGACTTGGGAAACAAGGGATGAAATGCTTGCTGATCTTGCTGATGTGGCTGGAAATTGGAGTTTCATTCTTACGATTCGTAGGTCTGGAGGGGGTGATGGGAGCAAAACACCGTATGTTGATATTGTATGTGATAAATCGGGGGTTTACGAAAAAAAGAAACCATCTTCCGTAAAATCAGGTACAAAGAAAAAAGATTGTCCATTTTTCATTAAAGGTTACGTAGTTAATGGTGAATGGATGTGTCACGTAGAAAATTCACAACATAACCACCCACCTCCAACTTACCTCCAAGGGCAAGCACGACGTGCTCGTTTAACCCAAGATGAAAAAGAAATTGTTAAAACTTTAAGGCAAAGTAGTTTTAAAGTTGGTGCAATATTAGAGGCCATAAAAAATAGAAATCCTGACAATGTATCAAACGCTAAAACGATACATAATTTTTTGGCCGGACTGAAATTTAAAGAACGAGATGGTAGAAACCCGATACAGGAATTGTTTAATTTGTTGGATAGCCATCGCTACACGTTCTACTATAATATGAACCCATCAACCCATTCCCATGAGAACTTGTTTTTTGCACACCCCGATTCTATAAGGATGTTCAAAGCTTTTCCTGATGTCTTGTTAATGGATTGTACATATAGAACAAACCGTTTTAATATGTCATTTCTAGAAGTCGTAGGAATGACATCAACGAACCAAACATATTGTTTAGGTTTTGTTTTCATGAGTGACGAGACAAAGGAAAGTTATATATGGGCATTGGAAAAATTTAAAGTTACATTGGAGGGGTGTATACTACCTAGGGTTTTTGTAACCGACAGGGAAATGGCCTTATCAAATGCTTTGTCCGTTGTTTTTCCCGATTCTCATCATATTTTGTGCACTTTTCATATTGCAAAAAATGTTTTGAAAAACTGCCGTAAAAAGATCCCTGATGAGGAGTGGCAAACGTTTCTAGATGATTGGGGTTTATTGGTTGATTCTGAGTCGATAGAGGAGTACAATCATAACCGAACTTATTTCAATTCCTCTTACAAATCGTACCCTGCTGTGATTAAGTATGTAGACAAGCTTTTAAATGATTATGCTGAAAAGTTTGTTGCATGCTATACCAACCACACAACACATCTAGGTAACAAAACTAGCAATCGAGCCGAACAACAACATGCTAAGCTGAAAAGATCCCTTTCCACAAATACTGGCACGCTTGAAACTGTTTGGGTAGAGGTGAATAGAATTCTAGAAAAACAGTTTGAGGATATTAAGATGAAATTGGATAAATGCAAGTCTTATTTTCCACATTCTGAACGAACACCTCTATTTATAAATCTTAGGTCCTATATCACACACTATGCCTTTGATTTATTATTTCAAGAACACAAAAAATGTAGTGGCCAGCCTGATGAGAATTGTTCTTGCGGTTTCAAATTGTCTCACGGTTTACCTTGTCATCATATTATGAGTGAACATATTTTATTCGGGAAGCCTCTTCCTCTAGAATATATTCATCCATTCTGGAAAAAATTAGACGTAATTGATGATAATGGGAACACCGATGATTATGGGGTAGAGGGTGATCTAGAAGAGTTTAAAAGTGTTTATGCTAGCAAAACGAATGTTGAAAAACGGCGTATGAAAACACAACTCCGAGAGATAACCGTACCAGCCAGAACATCCATCAGTGACCCCGAAGTGAGAGTAAATAGGGGGAGACCTAGAAAAGGCGACAAATCTAGTAAGAGGGATAAGTCGGGATGGGAGTATGTGGAGGAACAGAGTGCTGGTGCTAGTAGGGACAAGGGAAAAGGCAAGGCGGATGAAACACCGGAGGTAAGGGTAAACCCAACTAGGAGGCCGCGAAACCAGAACCCTAAACCCACCCCCAATAGGCCAACCTTCCTGTACAGTGACCAAATATGGGTCATGTTACATAGTTACATCGAAACGGTTTATGATGTGTGTGGGGATGGTAACTGTGGGTTCCGGGTACTTGCAAATGCGACGGGTAAACAGCATGGGGAAGATGATTGGTACGCGGTAAGATGTGAATTGTTTCAAGAGCTGCAGCAAATGAAAGGTGTTTATTATGAGCTGTTTGAGAATATTGACTTTGAAGCTTACCGGTATGATTACATTTTATCAAGTTTAAATTTTTATCATGCTACAAATCCCGCACCTGCTGAGAAATGGATGAGATTTCCGTCGTATGATTTTTTAATTGCTTCTCATTACAATATGCCAATTGTATTGTTGTCCTTATGGGAAAATCAAAATGGAGGGGTAAACATGTGGAACTCCACTTTTTTACCTCTTTATACTGGTCCACCTCAGGGAACGACATATTACATCCCGACTGTAATGGTGTTCGTCAACAGTTGTCACTATGCTCAGGTTATTCCTAAAGAAGGGATCTTCCCAATGCCAGGAATTATAGCACGGTGGGAACAAACATGCACTGAGGCAGCTGCGCATGGAAGGAACTTTTTCGACCAAATTTCAAATTATATATGGCGCTGGAAAAGCAATCGGGAAAGAAAAAAGCAACTGAAGAAGCTATAGACCTAAGTCCATAATCGGTTTTTTATTTTTAATTTTATGTAAATTACTATTTTTTCCAATTTGTTGTAAATTTATATGATGTAAACAAATGTTTAATAAATTTGTTTTATGAAATTTAGTTCATGTTTGCATATTGAGTTAATTTCTTTTATGAAATTTATATAATTTATGATTGTTTCATTCAAGAAAATTGACGATTGACGCCAAATTGACGACTTATTTAATGTTTCATATTGCGTTATACAAGTGTTAAAAACAAACCAAAAAAACTTCACAAAAATTGAGAGATTGTCAGAATATTCGTAATTTATTTTATGTATAATTTTAAAAAGAAGTCATTTAGTTTTTTATTAAAAAAAAATTCATGTTTAATTTGAAAAAATTATTCAGTATTTTAATTTTAATTATTAGAATTTTAATTTATGTAAAAAGAGTAATTTACATAAAATTAAAAATAAAAAATTGATTATTGACACCAAATTGACGACTTAGTTAATGTTTCATATTGCGTTATACAAGTGTTAAAAACAAACAAAAAAACTTCTCAAAAATTGACAATTTAGTTAATCATTCAATAAATATCAACTTATACAATTGACAAAAATATAACATGACCCAAAATTATAAAATTTATCAAATAAACTTTTTTTTTGTAAATTTTGTGTAAATTTTGAGAGTTTGTTAGAATATTGGTAATTTATTTATGTAAAATTTTAAAAATAAGGCATTTATTTTTTTATTAAAAAAATCATATTTAATTTGAAAAAATTATTCAGTATTTTAATTTTAATTATTAGATTTTTTTTTTTAATTTTTAAAGCAATTTTTCTGAAAAACACACAGAGACCGTAGATTAAATCTACGGTCTCAGCGTTTTTCCAGAATTAATGCAGTTAAAAAAGTCACTCTCAATTAGAAACTGTATATATTTTGTCAACTAAACAGTAACCATTAAACATAAAATCATGGGTAATTCAGGAACCATTGTTTTGCATGAAATCATGGGTAAACATAAAAAGGGATTGAAATCATGATTACCTTAAGTATCAAAAACATTAAAATCTTATTACACCAAATTAATTGTTTAAACACAATCAAGAAGTACATACAAAACATATACACTTTCAAGATATACACTGGGCTTACATGAAATAGTATAAAACTGAGAAACGATAAACATAACAAACATAAGATTTCCTTTAAATCAGACACCAAACATGAAAGCAACGCCAAACATGAATGCCCTCCCAAAACAAACACCAAACATGAAAGCATTGAAACATAAACAACTGAACAAAACTTTTGATTTTAGTTTCGAACATCGGTAACGTAGGAATGCCCTGTCCCTGGACTTGGTCCTGAATATTTGTTATCGTTCACAGTGAAACTAACAGCGTAGATATGACCATTCGAAACTCTTCTATGACTCGAGTTATTCGTGATGTGATGTATGTTCCTGGGAACCCCAAAAGACCGGCTATCACCAAATATGAAGAACATGGTTAAGCATAAATAAAACAATACAAATGGGAATTTTGTATTGCCACCACACATGCTAGAAAACACAAAAGCTATTTTCACAATTTTGTAGTCGTACTAGAAAATCAAAAGCAAACAATCTTTAGGAAACATAGAAGGAGAGAAAATAAATATGAGGTTTTGATATTAATACTCATCAATGAATGGTTTTGGAGACTAATATGAACAAGGCTAGTTGTTAAAATTCTTGTTGCGTAGGGCATCACGCATAAAATCCAACTAATTATAATGTCTACTTGATTTTACCAATATTGAAATACTTGTAATTGGCTATCGTTTTGTGAAAGAGTTGAACTTTTTAAAATAAGTAAATAAAAATAAGAGTTGCAAAAACCATGTAGTATTGTTAATTGAACCAGAACAAAGATTGTGGTGCATGCTGAACAAAAAGGTCTATTTATTAATTGAGACTCACCCTAGCTTTACTTGGTATAAGAAAAACCCAATAGGCCACTCAAATCAACTAGTATTTTCTTATGACTCTCTTTTCTTGTGCTTTCCATGTTTCTGGTAAGTGAATTAAGTATTGAAAAAATAAAACGTCATGAAGGCAGCTGTTGCTTAGAAAATCCAAACTTTTACGTCCAAAATCAAGATTTTGGTTCATTTGATGTGACTGTAATATAAGTGAAGTGTGAAGTGTGTATATATATATACATGTAGCGCTGTAAATGAGACGAGCTGTTCATGAAATTGCTCGTGTTCGACTTGTTTAATTTCTATTCATATTGGTTCATTTATAACGAATATGATAATAAATAAGAATATGACGTTCGTCTATTAATTGAACTGAATATGAACACGACTCTGTTCGTTTCGTCTAACCTCATGTTCGTGTAACTGTATATAAATAAAGTTTGATAAAATCAAAAAATTAAATATATTAATGATATAACAAAAACTAGTTAGTATCACTACATATTAATAAACTTATTTATACTATAATAATATTAATGATATGTTTATATTATTTCAAACTTTTTAAAGTAGTTAATATCATCGTCCTATAAATACAATCACCGATTTTATTGTTAAGTGCTCGACTCGTTAAAGTAATTAATTATACGTATGTAAAAAAAAATTTATACATTAATAAAATATAGGATAAATTCACAAAACATACTACTTTTTAAACTAAATTAACAAAAACATAACCAAATTTTTCATTATCAAAAACATACCAAACAAATTTAATGTTGTTTATTGTCTTCTTTCTCTCTATCTCATCTTACTCGCTGTCTCCCCTATTCTTCTCTGACTCTTCCATTCTTCTCCATCTATTTCCTCTATTATTCTCTGTATCTTTCTTTCATATCCCACTCTATCTCTCTCCCCTCATTCACCACGAAAACTCGCCACTGACTACCGAACATCATCTAGATTATATAAACATCCATATACATATAAATACAGATATATACATACGTAATACACAAATATTACACTGGTTGATACCTCGTAATATATGAAACATATATGAAATTGTTGAGATTAATTTCTATTTATTGAGCTTTGAGACTATTGTAAACCTTGTGGGTTTCAATTTAAAAGAAAAGAATCCATATGTACAGTATTGAGAGAAATCCATATGTAGGGTATGAAATTTTAAAATTAGGGTATAAAATTTTGAAATTAGGGTATGAAATTTTGAAATTAGCGTATGAAGTTTTAAAATTAGGGTATAAAGTTTTGAAATTAGGGTATAAAGTTTTAAAATTAGAGTATAAAATTTTGAAATTAGGGTATGAAGTTTTAAAATTAGGGTATGAACTATTTTTTTAGATATTTGACTGTGATTAAGAACATCTAGGGTATGAAATTTTAAAATTAGGGTATGACGTTTTATAATTAGCATATGAATATTTTGTGAGTTTTTAGTCATTTTTAGAGAGAGATGAGTGATTAGCACGTGTTAGAAAGATGTGCGATTATCGTGTGTTAGAGAGAGAAGTTAGATTAGAGAGAGAGGTTAGATTATGGTCTGATTAGAATTAGAGAAATAATAAGTATATATAACTATGTTTTTGATAACTTAAATTATTAGGGTATGTTTTTGTTAATATAATAGAGATACATTATGTTTTTGTTAATTGCCCCTAGAATATATAAACTTAAAACTAAGAAAAATTGATGTTATAATGTCCAATAAATTAATTAACCAGCGTTTTATCTATTTGTAAACAATTTTGTCATAGTAAACAATAAATAATAAATGATAAAATTATAATATATTACACGTTCACGAACAACTTGTGTTCGGTTTGACAAATGTTCGGTCCATGTTTGTTAAATGTTCGTTCGTATTTAAATGAACATAAAGAAGTGTTTGAGTTCATGAATATAAACATAGACATGTTTTGCTGGTTTCCACTACTAGAATATGCAGAATTAGCTACAAAGGATTAACTACGTAAATGTGCCGTAGAGAAAATTGATGACTTAATGACGACTTAGCTACCACTTAAATCGTCCACAACAATAACTACAAATATTGCCACGACATTGCTACAAAGTCAGATTGTGAAATGGAGAAACTACAAATTTTGCGACGGCCTTGCTACAAGGTCAGATTGTGAAATGGAGAGTTGACTTGCCGTCACTAATGCGTAGGCAAACCGTAGTTAACTGTCGGTGATTTTGTTGGGAAAAACCATGAAAAAAGGTGTTTTCCGAATTGGTCACGAGTTCAAAATATTAATCAAATTCCATGCGAATAATCTAAAGTTTAGACTGCGTACTCAATTGGTTTGAGTAGCTTGTGTGACAAGTTTCGAAACGGTATATCGCATGACCTATTTGGTGAATGAGTATGAATGGAAATTAGCTCCGAAGTTGGACCATGGAGAGACGAAATCTGAAATTTTGGGAGAGGAAGTGGGAAATCAAATGGATGGGGAAGCCTATCAAATGATTATCCCACATTAAAGAGTAAAAACTATTTTGAATAGTTTATATACATATTCACCGCTAGAGAGTGGTAATAATGTGTAGCCTCATAGGTGTGTGTAGGCAAGTGTACCACACACGCACTCGCTCGGTCTCGGGCACGGACGCGGGTCTTGGGGAATGTTCCGGTTCCAAGAAAGTCTGAGAGTTTTGAATAAAATACAAAACAGTCTCAAAAATTCCAGCAAGTATCATTAATTCAGCAGTTTCGAATACTGAATTAAGTGACCATTATGGCTGAGATTTCAGCTTATAACATATTAGAAAGAGAGATAAGTGACCATTATGGCTGAGATTTCAGCTTATAGCACATTAGAAAGAGAGAGAACCACCCACCAACAGCTCGACCTTAACTCGTCGACAGTTTCCGACGAGTCATCTGAGACGTTGTTCCTTGGGATCGAAGCGCCAATGCCAACCAGAAACCTTAAAGTGGTTGAACGAATATCGGTTAAGGGCAGACTGTCTAACAGTCGTCTCGTCTTTTAATTTTTTCTGTCTTTTTCAATTCAGTATTTAAATTCTGCAATTTACATTTCTGTCTTTTATATTCAGTATTTTAATTTGCTGTACTTAACTGTAACTTTCAATTCTGTTTTTACCTTTCTGTAATTTTTTTAAAATACTGTTTCTATTCAGTCAGTCATGTAATTTCAATTTCAATTTCAATCAGAACAGTCCGGCTGTTAAGTTTATACTTTCCAGTCCGGCAGTTTTTATTTATTGCAATTCAGTACATCAGATTATTAATTGATAATAAGCTGAATAACGTTTGCTTTAATTTCTATTCAGTACGTACATGTTATAATCTGTAATTTCATTTTCAATTCTGAATTAATAAAGATTACACTGGTTTTTGATTATTTCTTTTTAGTCCTTTAATTATTGTTTAATTGTTATTTCGTACACGGAAACCAACAGATTTTTTATTCAATTTTGCGTAATCAATATATATATGACAAAATTTATAATTCAATTTTTATCGACGACTTGCCTACGACTTTACTACAATTTTCCTACGATTTTTTTGTTTTACACAAATCCCCATTTTTTATACTACATAACTTCACTTTGAAAACAAAGTTCATAATTCGATTTTTGTCATTGACTTGCCTATAATTTTACAACAGTTGAGGGGTTTGGGGCTTAGAGGTTACACATTTTAGTGGATACTGTAATTTTTTTTTTAAAAAAATCAATGGATAAATTAAATTATCTTTTGTATCGTGGTTGCAATCATACTAGATTGTCTATTAGAATACAATTGAGTATTATCAAATTACAAAATGGTTGGTCTCAATCATCTGATGATCAGGTTTTTAGTGTAATGGCTAAGAGAGTTCCAAATCATGAAGTTTGTTTAGTCTTGGGATTATCCGCTCAAACTACAGAGTTAAACCAGTTATGGTATAACAATGATTTGACATATGACAGCTCATAATGACAGAATCCCATGATTCAGCATATATAATGTTACTATGTCGACTATTAATGAATTTTCAGCATATATAATGTTAATAGGATGCTTGACACAAGGGCGTTTGACGGTAATTCATCAAAATTTAACAGAGTTGATACATAAAACAAACATGCATTTCAAGAATGCAAAGCAACTGGATATTCAATTGTTATTAACAACTTTTTGTTTGTTGATCTTGGCAACCTTATACTAGTTTCCAATATAGGAGAATCTAACTCTGATAAAGATTTGCAAATAGATGTAGACCATAGACAAGAACGAAATTGTGAGACGGTATGGGATATGTTAGATAATTCAGATGATCAACAAGTCATTGAAAATTACATTAATGACGATACATGTAGTGATTCAGAAGATAACGATGGAGATGACCATGAATAACCCATTCAAGGATGCTAGTAATAACATCGGTTAAGTAGAACTCTTGCCGAATTTATTTATTTTGTATAATAAATAATAGGATCGGTTGTAAAGTTCAAGTTATGACATATCTAGGTTGAAATTAATTATATTAATTTTTGGAGTCCAATGTGCAATGTCTAGTTTATTTTTTATTATCAGTGAAAAAATGTTATAAAAGTTTACATTTAATTTTTTTGAGTAATAATTTGAGTAGCAAACCAAAAATATTAATCGCTTTCGAGAGTGGGGAAAGCCTCATTAAATTTTAGAAAAATTGTTTAAAACATTATTATGTCCAAATGTTTAAAAAGTTGAATACCAATATAATATAAAAGTTAATAAACTTGCAGAAAAAAGTTATAAATTTTTAAATTTTAAGTGAAAATTAGAAAGGGGGATAGAAGAGGCTTGTACTCCTTTATGAGGGTCAGGCAAAAGGGGTTAATAATTTTTATTTTCTCGCTCTCTCTACAAGAGCGCCTCCTTCCATATCCACCGTCTCATCTCATATGTTAGTAACCCCCACTCCTTTTATTTCTCTCTCCCTCTCTCCCTTTATAATGTATCTATCGTTTTCTGCCTTCTAATTTTGGTTGGGAAATCAAATAGAGGAAAAACTCAGATTTAAGATTGTACACCAAATGCAGTGCAACTTTGAGTTATTTACCGACTACCACAAAAATGAGCAAATTTACATGACAACAGGCAAAAGTTAGTTGTTAGTTTTGTTCGTTTTGGTACTATTTCGAATACAATAATTGAAAGACAATAATGTAAAAGACAAAGGAATGAATGGAAATAACAATTTTATTTCTCACAATTGGAATATAAATTACAATTCCTGACTCAACAAATAAATAAACCGCAGGACTGTTATAAAGAAACTGCCGGACTGGTTTAACGAAGAAACTGCCGGACTGGTTTAACGAAGAAACTGCCGGACTGGTTTTAACAAACTGCCGGACTGGTTTTAAACAAACTGCCGGACTGGTTTTAAACAAACTGCTGGACTGCTTTTAACAAACTACCGGACTGGTTTTAAACAAACTGCCGGACTGGTTTTAAACAAACTGCCGGACTGGTTTTAAACAAAAATGCCGGACTGGTTTTTAACGAATAAAAAACTGCCGGACTGGTTTTTGTAAATACTGGAAATTACAGAACTGAAAAAATAAATTACAGAATAGAAAGAATGAAAGTAAACAGTACTAAAATGTAAATACAGAAAAGTAAATTACTGAAATGAAATGGTACTGAAATGAAATGGACAGAATGTAAATGACTGAAAAATAAATATAAAAGAAGAGGCAACTGCTGAGCAGTTTTCCTTAAACAATATTTCCCGAACCACATTTAAAGGTTTCTGATTTCGGGACTTTGTTCCCAAGGTACAACTTTTATCTCAGAGTGGCTCGTATGGAAACCGGCACCGAACCACAGGTCGAGCTGTTGGTGGTGCGGTTCTCTCTCTCTATATGATGCTTATGCTGTGTTGTGTGTATTCTGGTGTGTTGAAATGAGAGGGGGAGGGCTGCCTTTTATAGCCTCTAATGAAACCGCAGCCATAAATGTTGGTCTTTAATTCTGGGAGTTACACCCCCAGAATCCGCTCAATCAATTCTGAAACCGCATCATTTAATCTCATTCATTGCTGCCGTTTCTATTGCTGGAAACTCTAGGGACTACTTTTGTATTTTATACAAAACTCCCTATTCGGGTTTGGACCCAAGACCCAAGATCCGAGACCCAAGACCCAATACCCGAGACATTCCCCAAATCCCAAATCCCAATCCCAAATCCCAAGCCCAAGCCCAAGCCCAAATCCCAAGCCCAAGCCCAAGCCCGCGACCCGAGACACGAGACACGAGCGAGCGCGTGTGTGTGGTACACACTAATACTCTTAGGTGTATGTGGACTTTGTTTGTTTAACAACTACATGTGTTGGCCTTCTATATATATTGTAAAATTGACCCTCAATCTTCCAATATGGGATTATTCTAAATGTTTTTCTCATTAACCATTTCGTTTTCCAGATTTGAGCTTTCGATAGCCCAACTTTGAAGCCACTTTGTATTCACACCCATTCTCCGAATAGGTCATGCGATATACCGTTACGAAGCTTGTCACACGGGCTACTCAACCACATTGAGTATGGTATAAAAAACTTAGCGCTGTCGCATGAAAAAATGACTCAAAGTTGGTCCAGCGATCATTCGGAAACACCCATGTATTTCACATGTTTTTCCAACAATCCCCCACATGAATGCAATTGGCTGAAAATAAAAATTCTCCTAAATGCATACGAGAGAACTTCAAGAGTTCACTATATAAGGACAGGTAGCGCGCGCCTTGAACCTGCCGTAGTGACGTAAAATCTGATATGCTACTATTGGGTAGCATTTAAGCCTTGAACCCTTTAGCGTTTGTGCATACCAAGGTAATGCGCACACAGTGTCCTCTCTACACCACTTACTAAGCCTTTTGGTTGTTGTCCATATTTGGTTGTGGACTGCCTTGGCAAAATTCAACCGAGTGCTCTAGTGATTTAGCTCATGGCTCATCACATAGTATTGGCCATACACACTCGTCATAGGTGATTTCAAGTCAAGGGTGTCCTGACTCACCCCTCTCGACCTTCGAGATACTTGTTTTCATTAAGAGCCTCATGCTCACCCTTAATATGGTCTAGGTCTATCGCTCTTTCATCCTAGAAATGGGCTGGGAACTTAAGTTCCCGAGTGCTTTGTTCGGTCACCCCCATAATTCGGTTTTCCCGTTGAACCCGAGGCTGGAGAATCCAGTTCGGGTTGGGTTGCCTCTGAGGAGGTTTCCAGTTTGATGGGCTTCAACCCCATTCCCCTCGATGAAACTTCAACTCTTACCTGAGTCAAGCCTTTTGTAAATGGATCCGCTATATTGTCTTTAGATCTCACAAAATCTAATGACACCACACCGTTAGCTAACAATTCTCTTACGGATTTATGTCTCCGATGAATATGTCGGGACTTTCCATTATACATATGGTCATGCGCCCGCCCAATAGCCGACTGACTACCGCAATGCATGCTTATTGCTAGGACAGGTTTCGGCCACATTGGAATTCCTTCCAGAAAGCTTCTCAGCCAGTCAGCCTCTTCTGTTGCTAGATCCAACGCTATGAACTCGGATTCCATAGTTGATCTAGCTATGCAGGTCTGCTTGGATGATCTCCACGAGACAATTGCTCCTCCCAACACGAACACATATCCGCTAGTGGATCGTGTACTGTTGGAATCCGAGATCCAGTTTGCATCAGAATACCCTTCCAGTACAGCTGGATATCTGGTATAATGCAATCCTCGGTCGGCAGTGTATCTCATATATCTGAGAAGTCTCATGATGGCCTTCCAGTGTTCCTCATTTAGATTACTGGTGTACCTACTCAGTCTACTCACTGAGTTGGCTATGTCTGGTCTAGTACAGTTCATAACGTACATCAGACTGCCTATTATTCGAGAATATTCCAATTGTCTCACACTCTCCCCAAAATGTTTTTTCAGGGTGGTTGAGATCTCTATCGGAGTTCTGGATGTAGCTCTACTATCTTTATCAAATTTGTCAAGCATCTGCTTGACATAGTGAGTTTGAGATAGCGCATATCCGTCTGATGTCTTGGTAATTTTCATACCAAGTATTACATCAGCGACACCCAAGTCTTTCATCTCGAATTTTTGTGACAGCATTCTCTTAGTGGAGTTGATGTTATCAATACTCCCTATTATTATCATGTCATCTACGTAGAGGCAGACTACCACGTAGTCCTTTTCATTACCTTTCACGTAGACACATTTGTCACATTCGTTTATTCGAAAACCGTTTAATAGCATCACTCTATCAAATTTTTCGTGCCATTGTTTAGGCGCTTGTTTAAGTCCATACGAGGACTTCACAAGTTTACACAGCTTGTGAGCTTTACCTGGAACCACAAACCCTTCCGGTTGTTCCATGTAAATTTCCTCTTCCAGCTCACCATTCAAGAACGCCGTTTTAACATCCATTTGATGTATTTCCAGATCGAACAATGCTACGAGAGCAATGACTATCCGGATTGACGTCTTCCTGGAGACAGGAGCATAGGTGTCGAAATAGTCGACACTTTCGGTTTGTCTAAAACCCTTTACTACAACCCTCGCCTTGTATTTCTCGATCCTTCCATCGAGCTTTCTCTTCCTCTTGAAGATCCACTTGTGTCCTAGTGGCTTACACCCGGGTGGTAAATCCACTAGTTCCTAAGTGTGATTTTGTAAGATCGATTCAACCTCATTGTTGATCGCCTCCTCCCAATATTGGGCTTCCGGGGATGACATTGCTTGTTTGAAAGTCGCCGGTTCGCCTTCTATCATGAAGGTTACAAAATCTGGACCGAAAGTCGTTTCCTTTCTAGCCCTTTTATTAGGTCGAGGCTCTTCTTCTTCTTCCTCCAACGGTTCACTTGCCCCCACATTTTCCTCACTGTTTGACTCCTCAGTCTCTACAGTTATAGAAGACTTGCGGGGAAAGATCTCCTCGAAGAAAGAAGCTTCTCGAGCTTCGATAATAGTATCTACATGCACATCGGGATTATCCGACTTGTGCACGAGAAAACGATAAGCACTACTATTGTGTGCATATCCTATGAACACACAGTCTACCGTCTTTGGCCCTATTCTCATTCTTTTCGGAAGCGAGACAAGGACCTTCGCAAGATAACCCCAAACCCTTAAGAATTTATAGCTCGGCCGATGGCCTTTCCATAGTTCATAAGGTGGTTTATCATGCTTCTTATGCGGCAGATTGTTCAACACATAGTTGGCGGAAAGCAGAGCTTCCCCCCACATGTTCTGGGGTAACCCAAAACTTATTAACATAGCATTCACCATTTCCTTGAGCGTTCTATTCTTACGCTCGGCAACCCCATTCTGCTCCGGAGAGTATGAGGCTGTGGTTTGATGTATAATACCATTTTCTGCGTAGATCTGTGCAAACGGTGCCTCGTATTCACCGCCTCTATCACTCCTCAACATTTTAATCTTTTTATTGAGTTGATTTTCTACTTCGGTCTTATAAAGAGCGAATTTCTCTACCGCTTCGTCTTTACTTCTCATTAAGTAGACATAACAGTATCTAGTACAGTCATCTATAAACGTGATGAAATACTTTTTCCCTCCTCGCGTTTGTATAAACTTTAAGTCGCATACATCCGTGTGTATTAGACCGAGAGGTTCAGTACTTCGTTCAATATGTTGATACGAAGACTTGGTTAATTTTGCTTCAACACAAACCTCACATTTATGTTGTTTATCAAATACAAAATTAGGTAGTAGATTTAGTGATATTAATTTCTTCATAGAATTAGCATTCACATGACCTAATCTACCATGTCATAAATTAAATGAATCACAAGAATAAGCAAAGGAAGTTTTATTAGCCACTTGGGCAACATTAACGGTTACATTATTCTTGGTACTGGCCTCAGTCTTAGTACCCACAATAGCAGACTCGGCTTTAGGAGCCGGAGTACCAACATTTAATTTAAACATGCCGTTGGTCATATAGCCACGGCCTACATACATTCCATTTAAGGTGATTACAATTTTTGCAGATTCAAATACAAGTTTAAATCCTTTGTTCACCATAACAGACCCGGAAACCAGATTCTTGCGAATTTCCGGCACATGGAGCACGCCATTCAGTGTGAGCTCCTTTCCCGATGTCATCTTCAGCAGCACGGTTCCTTTTCCTTCCACCCTGGAAGTAGCCGAGTTCCCCATGAAGCAGCTCTCATTGTCCACGGCCGTATAGGTCTTGAACATCCATTTGCTGGCACAGATGTGACTGGTGGCGCCTGTGTCCAGCCACCATTCCTTTGGGTTGCTCCCCACCAGGTTCACTTCCGAAACCACAGCACTCAGGTGCATGTAGTCTTGTCCAGCATCATCTCCTCCCTCAGCCACATTTGCCTGAGCAGGTGCCCTCTTCCTCCATTTCCCTTGGAACTTCCTCTTTGGGGGGGGGGGTTGGGCTTGTCGATTTGGTGCACACAAAGCAATCTCCCAAGAATTTCTTCTGGAGAGAAGCACCGACTATGCCGTCAAAGCATTTCCGCTTAGACATAGCGTTCTCAACCACATGGGCCTTGGCAACCGCGTTGCCTGCTCCGCCACCGCCTTTCCTTCCGGATCGGCGGTTGCTTTGCTCAACGTTGAGCCTCTCAATGAGTCCCTCCAAGGTCATAGCCTTTCGCTTGTGTTTCAGGTAGTTTTGAAACTCTTTCCAAGAAGGTGGCAGTTTCTCAATCATTAATGCCACTTGGAAAGGTTCGTTGATAACTAGCCCCTCAACCTCAAGTCTATGGTATATGAGTTGGAGTTCCTCAACCTGCTCGATAACACTCTTCCCATCAGTCATCATATACTCGTGAAAGTGCGTGACGACAAAAGCTCCTTTGCAGAAGCCTTGGGCTCGAATACACTGAAGAGAGTGTCATCCAGAGCACACAGGATGTAGTTCCGGCATAGGTAGTCGCCGTGTTTCCACGCTTCCACCACCGAAACCGTCTGCACGTCCTCATCGTCCTCGCTTAGGACGGGTGCAGACTCCTTAAGAAACCGGGTCAGATTAAGGGCAGTTAAATAAAACAGCATCTTTTGCTGCCAACGTTTGAAGTTGTTGCCCCTAAACTTTTCCGGTCTCTCTAGTTGAGAAGTTGACAACATTGGCATAGACGGCGTTGCCGAGCTGGCTGCAGCCACAAGCGCTGCCTTGGCCGCAGCCTTGGCAGCAGCCTGTGCTGCGGCCGCAGCCGCAGCCATAGCATCGGCCTCTACCGCAGCGGCGTCGGCCGCAACCTTTGCCGCAGCAGCTTCGGCCTCAGCCTCAGCCTGAGCCCCCCCACTCGCAGCGCTCGCATTGTTATGGCTATTGCCAATCACAAGTGCGCCCTGCACGTTTTCCGAAGAAACGGTGGGTATTTGATCCTCATTAGTCATCTGAAATGACAATATAAAAACCGTTTAGTTTCTCGCAAGAAAACTAAAAATTCTTAATCGCAAATACTAATTATAACTTAATTAGTTTGCTTCAAAAGAATAAAACAATAAAAAGATATTCTAGCGTGAAAATCAAATCACTTTTGATTTCACTAAGAATTCTTTATAGTATTCTAGAATAAAAAGATTAAAACCAATTCGGATTTTATTCTATTTGCAAATTTCAATTTCTAGTAAACTAGCAATAATTTTGCAAGAATAAAACCGAGACGTCAACAACAATAAAATAAAAAAGAAAGTCCTTTTCTTTTCGAAAATAGTAAAACCAAAAAAGATATTGTTTAAGATTGTTGGTTTTGGTACTATTTCGAATACAATAATTGAAAGACAATAATGTAAAAGACAAAGAACTGAATGGAAATAACAATTTTATTTCTCACAATTGGAATATAAATTACAATTCCTGACTCAACAAATAAATAAACCGCAGGACTGTTATAAAGAAACTGCCGGACTGGTTTAACGAAGAAACTGCCGGACTGGTTTTAACAAACTGCCGGACTGGTTTTAAATAAACTGCCGGACTGGTTTTAAACAAACTGCGGGACTGGTTTTAATAAACTGACGGACTGGTTTTAAACAAACTGCCGGACTGGTTTTAAACAAACTGCCGGACTGGTTTTAAACAAAGCTGCCGGACTGGTTTTTAACGAATAAAAAACTGCCGGACTGGTTTTTAACGAATAAAAAATTGCCGGACTGGTTTTTGTAAATACTGGAAATTACAGAACTGAAAAAATAAATTACAGAATAGAAAGAATGAAAGTAAACAGTACTGAAATGTAAATACAGAAAAGTAAATTACTGAAATGAAATGGACAGAATGTAAATGACTGAAAAATAAATATAAAAGAAGAGGCAACTGCTGAGCAGTTTCCCTTAAACAATATTTCTCGAACCAGCTTTAAAGGTTTCTGGTTTCAGGACTTTGTTCCCAAGGTACAACTTCTATCTCAGAGTGTCTCGTATGGAAACCGGCACCGAACCACAGGTCGAGCTGTTGGTGGTGCAGTTCTCTCTCTCTATATGATGCTTATGCTGTGTTGTGTGTATTCTGGTGTGTTGAAATGAGAGGGGGAGGGCTGCCTTTTATAGCCTCTAATGAAACCGCAGCCATAAATGTTGGTCTTTAATTCTGGGAGTTACACCCCCAGAATTCGCTCAATCAATTCTGAAACCGCAGCATTTAATCTCATCCATTGCTGGGGTTTCTATTGCTGGAAACTTTAGGGACTACTTTTGTATTTTATACAAAACTTCCTATTCGGGTTTGGACCCAAGACCCAAGACGCAAGATCCGAGACATACCCCAAATCCCAAAGACCATGCCCAAGCCCAAGCCCGCGACCCGAGACACGAGCGTGTGTGGTACACACTAATACTCTTAGGTGTATGTGGACTTTGTTTGTTTAACAACTACATGGGTTGGCCTTCTATATATATTGTAAAATTGACCCTCAATCTTCCAATATGGGATTATTCTAAATGGTTTTCTCATTAACCATTTTGTTTTTCAGATTTGAGCTTTCGGTAGCCCAACTTTGAAGGCACTTTGTATTCACACCCATTCTCCGAATAGGTCATGCGATATACCGTTACGAATCTTGTCACACGGGCTACTCAACCACATTGAGTATGGTATAAAAAACTTAGCGCTTTCGCATGAAAAAATGACTCGAAGTTGGTCCAGCGACCATTCGGAAACACCCATGTATTTCACATGTTTTTCCAACAAGTTTGTTACTCATTCCTAGTTAATTTAATATAAGGAGGTAATCATTCTCTTCTGCATATCAAAATATCAAACAAGCTTCTACTTAATTAGTAGCATTTTAGCTTTGGGTCATGGTGCCGAGTTGAACAGTTTGTCTCACCTGTTAAACTTAGTTTGATGTACTTAATAAGCTGATATCAAACAAAAAAAATATTGGTTTTCCAATTAGTACACATGGTGAATGAATGTACACGAAAGCTAAAGCCAGGGATTAATTATCTATAGATTTTAGTAGCTAGATTAAAATAATGGTTGTCCAAGAATTGATTACTACGACTCTGTTTGGTTGCAACGAATTTTGTACAGTGCTCGTTTGCTTGCGGCTTTTATGCAAATAAGCAAATACTTTACAGCTTATAATAACTGAAGTGCAGTTTTTTGTACTGTGTTTGTTTTCTTCCTTTATTTACGATGTTTTATGCAGATATGACAAACATCAGGCATGGTAACTCTCGTTTTCAGGGCTCTGACGTTAGGGAAGCCTAAGTTATAGTTCAAGCGACAAGCGAGATGTGCAACTCGACTGCAAAAACAGCGAAAGTAAGAAAACAATGGTACACTTTTACCTTAACTTGCTCATCATTGCTTGATTTTTAGTTTTAATTCCTTGTAGTGACAGCGTACGTAATATTTTATTACATTGTATGGTTCTAATTTTTAAGCGATTGTAGTAGACATTTCTGCCTTTTGTTTGTTTGCTAGTTGGCTTCTTTGGGTTGTTTTGGTTTCAAGCTTTTTAACAGAGAAAAAATATTGAATTATTATGTACACTGTTTTTAGTTTTTATAACAAGTCAGTTGAAATTGATAACCAAACCATTTTAAATTTCATTACCAAGAAAAAGCGAAAATGAATGTATCACTTTAAAAAATGTTAAAATTGAAAAGCAGACTCTTATTGCATATGTAATAGAATTTCTGGTACAGCCTGCTATATGTTGCTCAATTTCTAAGTAATTCTCTGGTTCGGCTTGATTTCGCAAATTTCGATTCCGGCAAACTCTCATCTATACTGTTAAGCAAAATTATTTCATATAATGTCATTACTTTATATTTATACCTACTTCTAATCGACAACAGTTTGTTTCAAGCAAACCAAGATGTAACCTTATACAGTACTCCATATCAGTGTTTTAAATAGCGTTATCGCTATCGTAGCGTTTTTTCGAGAGAAACGCTAAAAGCGCTAATAGAGTTGCTATGTAGCGCTTTGCGGTGTATTTTTTTTACCTAAATATGACTAAACTTTAGAATATGTAACAAAAAAAAAAGAAATGTATAGTTATATTAGATAGTAATAAAATAAAATAAAATAAAAAATTTGTTATTCGTGAGTTTTGAACCTGGATTCGCTGGAAAACACAGCACTGTCTCAACCATCTGGACTACATACACTTTTATGAAAATTACACGATATATATTAATTATTTAGATCCGCTGTTTTTTTTAACTCGCTATTTACGCTTTTGGTCCAGAATTTCACGCTTTTTGCGCTTTTGGTCCCCTATAGCGTGATTTTAGCGCGATTCCACCCAAAATCGTGATTTTTCGTTGCGTTTTTTACCAAAAAAGCGCTATTTCGTGCTACGTAGCGCTACGTAGCGCGAATTTTAAAACAGAGCTCCATATGTATATAGGAATACCAAAAAAATAAGGTGTCATGAACGTAACAAAATAAAATAAATAATGCTAATTGGAGGAAATAAAGCAACAATACTTGTCATTAATAGTGCCACTGATTTATTTATTTTGATGTTATTGGAGGTCCGAAGAAGGGGAGATGGAATAGTTCCACTGATTTTCCATGGAGATGGCACGGGACGACACATTTTCTATGCTATATACGTGTACGGCGAGTAGAGAGAGGACAATAAGGATAGCAACAACAATGAGCAAAAGACTCAACCATGGTTCGATGATGTCAATGGCGAAGATGATTCTTTCAACGACGATGATGATATTCCAGAAAACCTCAATTCAAGTGACAAGCGAGCATAACTTAGTTTCTATGTTTTTTACTCAGGTTACAACTTTCGAACAATTTGGTTGTGTAATATTCCGATAATGATTTATTTGGGTTACATAGTCTTTCAACGACCTTTCTCTTGGATAAGTGTTTCTTTTAATATGAATAATTTTTTTCTGATCATCTCTTTGAAAGTTTTTTAAATTATTAATTGCCTATTATTTACTATTACCATTTCTTTTAAATCATGCTTTTATGAATATATTTTTTTTCAAAAAATAGTAAATTTTTGCTACGATTTTACTACAAATATTGTTACCTACGACAATCGATTATTGACGACTATATTGTTGTCGTTATTTTATTTTAAAAAAAAATTAATATTCTTAATAAAATATATGTATTTTTTGCTATGGCTTAATGCCGAGTTTGTCGTTGTTAATAGCTTATTTACACTAAACGTTGACTGAAATATATCGTAACCAAGCGGTAGTTAAGCCGTAGGTAAAATATTAATGACAGTCAATATGCCGACGGATTGTTGACAGTCATTTCCCGTAGCCAATGCTAATAGCGACCACTTACGTATTGTGGGTAATTTTTTGTTTTCTTGTTTCGTTTCATTTACACCCCCTATATATATATATATAGGCACCGCTGACGGTATCTCTTGTCATTTTAGTATTTTTTTATTTTATTTTACAATTTTCAGGTAATATAATGAATTTCAAAACAAATCATTTCAGAAAATACTAAAGGATGATGCACGATAGACCAGTTATGTAATAAATAAATCCAAAAATTGTGAAAAATTCTTGTTATTATTGTTACTCAACTTATATTCACAGACGTACACAAGCAATAATTTTTTTTTCCGAGTCAAGCGTATGTAATCTCGTCAAAATATAACTACCTCTTTTAATCTTTTAATTATTTTTCATCTTTATTTGTCCCTTATATTACCTGCACCATTTTCTTTGGCTCCTTTTGTCAACTGATTTCTAAAATGATATTTATATTTTTTATTTTAAAAATCAATGAATGTCTACACAGTCAGATGATTTATATAGCTTTTAGTAAGTAAATTTGTCTGCGAAAAAACTAAAAAATCTAAAAAACAGAAATCTGGATTTTCGTTTGATTTTTGAAACAGATTTTTTTAAAGATGATATTTGACCAGAATAACTATTACCAAAGTTTACCCCGTCAAGATTGATATGTAATAAATTTTAATAGTCTTATAAAAAAAACATCTTAATAGAAAACGTAAATGTCAACTACTTAAAATTAATACATATGTACTAAAAAAAAATCCTTCTTAAAAATTTGGAAACAAATTGGGTCACCTATCTAAAATATTAAAAAAAAATGATACCGCTAGTTTGTACTTCCTACGTCCCTAAATAAGTGTTAATTACGAAAATAAGTGTAATTTTGATCGACAATTTAAATAATGAAAAATTCGATGGTCAAAATTATTTTCGTAATAGACACTTATTTAGGAATGGAGGGAGTACAGAACATAAAATTTCCCATTTTACTAATAAAGTTTATAGCAAAATCTGTATCAATTTGCAAAATCTGTATCAATTTGCAAAATCTGTTAACTGTAGTACTTAACATAAAGCTCTGAATATTAAATATAACTTTCTCCAAAACATACAGCATCATGAGTGTAAATAATCCTTACAAGTTACACTTATCATGCACTGCGAATTTCCCGCTTAACCAACTCAACAAAAAGACACAACAAAGAAACAACTTTCAAACAAAGATACCAAACCAAACAAGGGTTTCAAAGGAAAATTAGTATACCCCCTAATTTTCCGGAAAAAATATATATACACATATATATACATATATATATATGGCATCCGAAGCCAACCCAGACTCTCCTAACCATCAGGGAGGGTGTTGTCATTGGATGTCACCGGGGTCTTGTTGGTGGGAGCGAATAACTCACGGACCGTTAGTAAAATACCAACTTAGTTGGTGGGCCAAAGGGGTCAGAGGGCTCAAGAAGGTTAGGGAATGGTCTGAGGTTGTCGCTGGTCCGAAATGGAAGAATTTTATTAGGCGGTTTGGAAAGAACCGGTATGGGACCGTGGGTCCGAAAGTTGGTGGTAAGTTCCAGTATGATCCGATGAGTTATTCGTTGAATTTCGATGAGGGTGTAGGGAAAAGCGACCATTTTAGCGACTCGTTTAGGGATTTCTCGTCCAGGTATGCATTTCGTTCACTCTATTATTAACTATTTTTTTATTGAATAGTTCGTAGACTATAGCGTACAACTACATTAATTTGGTAGCATATGCTTCGACATATTGTCAACGTAGTAATGGCAATGAAATCTTCGGACAAAATGGAAATATTAGGGCTTATTTGTTGATTTAGTACTTCGTTGTTAAATATTTTGACAGAAGAGTAGTCGGGTTGTCACGTATATCAGAACGTGTTCTAGTGTTGTTTGATGTTTGAATTTTGTTTTTTAAAACAAGTTTAGTATAGCGTCCTAATTAACTCAATTTTTCTGTTTCTGACGCGAAATTATTAGTTTTTAATATCTTGTTCGATATCCTGTCCAGGTACTCGGTCCCCATATTCAGTAAGGGTTCGATGGATTTGGGATGAGAAGAGTTGTTGTTCACGTGACCCGCAAGATTTAAAGATCACTAGAGGGATTGAGACGGTTTCTCTGTTGATGTAAATTTTGTTTTTGTGATCAAAATTTGGGTTCTAGGCTTTTTATACATGATAATCCTTCTTGGTTATGAAATATTCACAGTGCAATACTAATATTGTGTTCATATTACACATGATCAATGCATCTTATGACGTTTGCATGCCATGCCTACAATCGAAAGAGTCACTTATCTAAGTCTGCTTCGGCTGATTTAAGTTTATGCAGTTACTTTTAGAAGAGAATTTTTATGTCCTTCTGCGATGCCGGCATGATTGTTACGCCTTTTAGCCTTTCAGTTTAACCTTCTAACGTTGAGGTATGGTTTTGTTGATTCTGTTTTCGCTTTATCGACACTAGTGATATCTGTTGTCCATATCTGAATTCTTTTACTGTGAACATAATTGATATGAGCACATAGATTCTCGTATAGTGTGTTCGCTGTGCTGCACATTATTTGCCTAATTCAGTGAGACTATGTTGTAGATTAATGTACAAAATAATCACTTTCAGTATTGTCTTTCAGATTTTGACTCTAGAGGTTGTTTCCCCTCTACCTTGTTTCTGAGTTACTTGATATTCGGATGATGTTCCGAGGTCAAAACTCAAACCAATGGACAGAACTTAACAACCATATCGCCAGATCTGGACACATCGATCAACCTACCTTTTAAGCTTCCATTATTTACCATTGTAGCATTACTCTCTTTACAACGGGAGTGAAACCGAAACGAGTGAGTTTCCGCATTATTTCGAAGAATGAGAGAAAAAAATCATAGAAAATTAGAAATCACAAACAAGGACCACAACGGATCTTCAAGGCCTTAGTAGTGACGGAATCAGGATTACGAAATGGAGGGGATGATTTTCTATATAAAAAAAAATTATAACTTATATGAAGTTATTTTACGGAATTGGAGGCTGAAACACTAAAATTTAAACGTTTTGATCAAAATATATATAGTAAAAATCTATTTTTTTATAAATTTTTTCCAAAATGGAGGGACTCTATCCCGACTGTCTTTATTTAGTTCGTTACCATGAGCCTTAGCAATAGAAAAGGAAGAGGTTTTAATACGAGCCATTCCCCAAGATACAAACTTATCCATAAAACCCATATAATATATCACACATGTCTCATATAAAACTCCATTTAATTACCGAATTGTATCCTCTCTTTACATCAACTTTGCGAGCGAATCTAGGGACCCTTCATCATGGGGTTATATTATGGGAAAATTACTAAAAGATATAACTATTTTAAACTAATTATCAAAAAATTACACCCCAACACTTTATTTCCAAAACATACAACTAATTAAAATTATAAATACTAAATAATTTATATTTTCTTAACATCTATATATATATATATACACACATACAAACAAAAATGTCAACTACAATATTCGCCCTCCTCTTTCCGCCACCTATCTCCACCACCTTCCGTCGCAGCTCCCTCCATCTCCGATCCCGTCACCACCTCCTCAAATCCCAACCCTTCATCTTCCCCACACTCCTACTTTAACCTCAATCTCAACCGTCCGATCAAAACTCATTCCACCAAGAACTTCATTTTTATTTTTTTTCTATGAATTAGGATTTTCTTTTTCTTCGATCGGAACGATTCTCATTTTTTGGGCATAATTGGTAAGTAATTAAATAATTATGAATTTATCGCTTTCATTTTCACCATAGCCATATACAATATATTTTGTATTCATTAACACTTTCCCTTCTATGTGTTTTTATTATTCATACACAATATATCGTTTATACATGCTATTTAATACAGATATACACAATACACAATTATACATGCTATTAAATACAGGCATACACAATACACTTTTTATACATGCTCTTTAATACAGGCATACACAATACACTTTTTGTACATGCTCTTTAATACAGACATACACAATACACAATTTATACATGTTTTTTAATACATGCATACACAATACAGTATTTATACATGTTTTTTTAATACAGTAATACATAATAAATATTTTATACATGCTATTTAATACAGCCATACACAATACACAGTTTATACATGCTTTTTTAATACGGGCATACGCAATACATTATTTATGCATGCTCTTTAATACAGACATACACAATACACAGTTTATATATGTTTTTTAATACGAACATACACAATACACTATTTATACATGCTCTTTAATACATGCATACACAATATATCGTTTATACATGCTATTTAATACAGACATACACAATACATAATTATACATGCTATTAAATACAGGCATACACAATACACTTTTTATACATGCTCTTTAATACAGACATACACAATACACTTTTTGTATATGCTCTTTAATACAGACATACACAATACACAATTTATACATGTTTTTTAATACATGCATACACAATACACTATTTATACATGCTCTTTAATACAGTAATACATAATACATATTTTATGCATGCGATTTAATACAGTCATACACAATACACAGTTTATACATGTTTTTTTAATACGGGCATACACAATACATTATTTGTGCATGCTCTTTAATACAGACATACACAATACACAGTTTATACATGTTTTTTAATACGGACATACACAATACACTATTTATACATGCTCTTTAATATAGACATATACAATACATATTTTATATATGCTTTTTAATACAGGCATACATAATACATTGTTTATACACGCTCTTTAATACAATCATACACAATACATTCTGTATCCATTGACACTGTCCAATTTTATTTTTTTTCTTATTATTCATACCAATACACTTTTTATACATGCTCTTTAATACAGGCATACACAATACATAATTTGTACATGTTTTTTTAATACGAGCATACACAATACATTATTTTTATATATTTTTGTGATTTTGGATTTTTCTTGGTTTTTTTTTGTGCCACTTTTTTGGAGATTTTTCGGGTTTTCGACTTTTTAAAGTTTTTTTCAGCACTTTTTTGGTTTTTTCGGCTTCTCGGCTTTTGTGAACTTTTTTCATTCTTTTTGTGATTTTGGATATTTTTTGGGTTTTTTTACCAATTTTTTGGGTTTTTTCGGTTACCGACTTTTTTTAAAAGTTTTTCCAGCATATTTTGGGTTTTTTTGAATTCTCGACTTTTTTGAACTTTTTTCATTTTTTTTTTTAATTTTTTAATTTTCTTGTTTTTTTTTTGTTTTTTACCATATTTTTGGGGTTTTTTCGGGTTTTCGACTTTTCTGAACTTTATTTTTATTTATTTTGTGATTTTGGATTTTTCTTGGTTTTTTTTTTTGGCACTTTTTTGGGGTTTTTTCAGCACTTTTTTGGTTTTTTCGGGTTCTCGATTTTTGTGAACTTTTTTGATTCTTTTTGTGATTTTGGATTTTTCTTGGTTTTTTTTTTTACTTTTTTTAACCATTTTTTTGGCCTTTTTCGGGTTTCCGACTTTTTAAAAGGTTTTTTGAGCCTTTTTTGGGTTTTTTCGGATTCTCGACTTTTTTGAACTTTTTTCATTTTTTTGTGAATTTGGATTTTTATTGGTTTTTTTTTATTTTTTAACATTTTTTTGGATTTTTTCGGATTCCCGACTTTTTTAAAGGTTTTTCCAGCATTTTTTTGGGTTTTTTCGGCATCTCGACTTTTTTGAATTTTTTTTATTTTTTGTTGTAATTTTATTTTTTTCGGTTTAGAAGTCATTTTAACATTAAATAAGATAATATTTTGTGGGGAAAAAATGATGATTTAAAAAGAGAGAGGAGAAACAGAAATTTTTTGATAGCTGAGGAGAAATATATATTTTTTTCTATTTTGGGTCAATTGTATGTTTTGGGAATAATTTGTTTGGGTTGTATGTTTTGTTAATATTTCATAACACATTGTATGTTTTCGGCATTGACCCAAACTCTTTGATACCTCCCTCCATCTCCGATCTCGTCACCACCTCCTCAAATCCCAACCCTTCATCTTCCCCACACTCCTACTTTAACCTCAATCTCAATCGTCCGATCAAAACTCATTCCCCAAGAACTTCATTTTTTTTATATGAATTAGGATTTTGTTTTTTTTCGATCGGAACGATGCTCATTTTTGGGGCATAATTGGTAAGTAATTAAATAATTGTGAATTTTTCGCTTTCATTTTTCACCCTAGCCATACACAATATATTTTGTATTCATTAACACTTTTCCTTCTATGTGTTTTTATTATTCATACACAATATATCGTTTATACATGCTCTTTAATACAGGCATACACAATACACAATTATACATGCTATTAAATACAGGCATACACAATACACTTTTTATACATGCTCTTTAATACAGGCATACACAATACACTTTTTGTACATGCTCTTTAATACAGACATACACAATACACAATTTATACATGTTTTTTTAATACGGGCATACACAATACATTATTTATGCATGCTCTTTAATACAGACATACACAATACACAGTTTATACATGTTTTTTAATACGGACATACACAATACACTATTTATACATGCTCTTTAATACATGCATACATATTTTATAAATACTCTTTAATACAGGCATACACAATACACAATTTATACATATTTTTTAATACATGCATGCACAATATACTTTTTATACATGTTTTTCAATACAGGCATACACAATACACAGTTTATACATGTTTTTTTAATACGGGGATACACAATAGACTATTTATACATGTTTTTTAATACATGCATACACAATACACTATTTATACATGCTCTTTAATACATGCATACACAATACATATTTTATACATGCTCTTTAATACAGGCATACACAATACACAGTTTATACATATTTTTTAATACATGCATGCACAAAACATTATTTATACATGCTATTTAATACAAATATACACAATACACAGTTTATATATGTTTTTTTAATACGGACATACACAATACACTATTTATACATGCTCTTTAATACAGACATAGACAATACATATTTTATATATGCTTTTTAATACAGGCATACACAATACATTGTTTATACACGCTCTTTAATACAGTCATACACAATACATTCTGTATCCATTGACACTGTCAAATTTTATTTTTTTTCTTATTATTCATACACAATACACTTTTTATACATGCTCTTTAATACAGACATACACAATACATAATTTATACATGTTTTTTAATACGAGCATACACAATACATTATTTTTATATATTTTTGTGATTTTGGATTTTTCTTGGTTTTTTTTTGTGCCACTTTTTTGGAGATTTTTCGGGTTTTCGACTTTTTAAAGTTTTTTTCAACACTTTTTTGGTTTTTTCGGCTTCTCGGCTTTTGTGAACTTTTTTCATTCTTTTTGTGATTTTGGATATTTTTTGGGGTTTTTTACCAATTTTTTGGATTTTTTCGGTTACCGACTTTTTTAAAAGTTTTTCCAGCATATTTTGGGTTTTTTTGAATTCTCGACTTTTTTGAACTTTTTTCATTTTTTTTTGTAATTTTGTAATTTTCTTGTTTTTTTTTGTTTTTTACCATATTTTTGGGCTTTTTTCGGGTTCTCGACTTTTTTGAACTTTATTTTTATTTATTTTTGTGATTTTGGATTTTTCTTGGTTTTTTTTTTATTTTTTGCCACTTTTTTGGAGTTTTTTCGGGTTCCCGACTTTTTAAAGGTTTTTTCAGCACTTTTTTGGTTTTTTCGGGTTCTCGATTTTTGTGAACCTTTTTCATTCTTTTTGTGATTTTGGATTTTTCTTTGTTTTTTTTTACTTTTTTTAACCATTTTTTGGCCTTTTTCGGGTTCCCAACTTTTTAAAAGGTTTTTCCAGCATTTTTTGGGTTTTTTCGGATTCTCGACTTTTTTGAACTTTTTTCATTTTTTTTGTGAATTTGGATTTTTATTGGTTTTTTTATTTTTTAACATTTTTTTGGGATTTTTTTGGATTCCCGACTTTTTTAAAGGTTTTTCCAGTATTTTTTGGGTTTTTTCGGCATCTCAACTTTTTTGAATTTTTTTTATTTTTTGTTGTAATTTTATTTTTTTCGGTTTAGAAGTTATTTTAACATTAAATAAGATAGTATTTTGTGGGAAAAAAATGATGATTTAGAAAGAGAGAGGAGAAAGAGGAGAAAGAGAAAATTTTCGATAGATGAGGAGAAATATATATTTTTTTCTATTTTGGGTCAATTGTATGTTTTGGGAATAATTTGTTTGGGTTGTATGTTTTGGTAATATTTCATAACACATTGTATGTTTTGGAAATTGACCCTTATATTATTTGTTTATTAACGATCTAAAAATTGACTAATACTAGTAATCTACTAGATTATGGACGTACGATTGTCTTTCATAAGCATTTAACTGGTTTCTAAAATGGGATCGAAACTGGTTATCGTTGTTAGTCCTAACATGCATGTACGGTATAACTAGGATTGCAGCCGATGGCCGAAACACATAAAAGATCTAAAAGTTGACTATTACTAGTAACGTCCTAGCTAGCTACTTCTAGATTATGGATGTACGATTGTGTTTCCTAGGCATTTAACTAGTTTTCAATGAGTTAAAACGGGGTCGAAACGGGTTCCCGTCATTAGTCCTAGCATGCATGTACGGTATAAGTACTAGGATTGCAACTGAAACGCAATAAATAATGAAAACGAATACCGAAGCTGGAGTAAATAATAATGAAATTGAATATTAGGAAAAAAATATTAAAATAAATGAAGAACAAAGCAAAGGGAAAGAAAATATTGAGTTAAACAAACCTGTTGTGAAAAAAAGTGACAAAAATGATTGTAGATATATCACTACAAAAAAAAATGTATATAGTGAGAGAGCAGTTGCTCTTATCTTTTTATTTTTTTGTAGTGTATGAGGCTCGAAATTGTTTCTATTAATTTTGTATTGGCTACAAAGTTAATGTCAAGTTGGGGACATGGACCTCGTTATATGCTTCAATCACTTTGTAGCCCCGTTCGGTTACAAGCAGCTCAGCAATTTTATATTGAAATTAAATTATTTAAAACTAAAATTAACTAGTTATACCCGGCACGTGGGACAATATAATATAGGTTTATAACTAACTCTCAAAGATTCAAGAACAATACCAATTAATTGGAGTCCGGTATCAATTTAAAAGAATTATTAGCTTTTAGTAGCATTTGTATTTTTTATTAGCATAAATTTCCATATTCAAATATTTTAATTTGTTTTTGGTACCATACACTCTAAATATAAAAAGTGTACAGATTCTATTTTTTTCTCCATTAACCCAAAAACACTTTCTCTTTCTAAAATTAGCTCCGCCTAAAAAACGTCATGTCATCAGTGTCGCCAGAGCTCCGGTGACGGATTGGGCTTCTCTGCCTCACTCCTGCTGCTCCGCCCTTTTCTCTCTTTCCCTCCTTCTCACATGGAATCTCTCCCTATATGTATTTACATATTGTATATATATATATATATATATCTATTTGTATTTATATATACTGTATACATACATACATATACATATTTATATTACAGATCGCTGTTATACCAATTGTGGAGAAAACCACATGTCGCTTGATCTGGCGGCGGTCAAACACGACGTTGACCATGACTGGCGGTGGCGTTGTTATATATCGTTCTGATTCTCTATCTCTTTCTCGTTCGCTGCCTCTCACTCT
The DNA here is from genome assembly GCA_963920805.1 of Primula vulgaris. Taxonomy (NCBI): domain Eukaryota; kingdom Viridiplantae; phylum Streptophyta; class Magnoliopsida; order Ericales; family Primulaceae; genus Primula; species Primula vulgaris. Next base: position 10,939,567 of record OY987221.1, on the reverse strand, counting down.
CTCGTTTTGCGTGTTCTCCGGCACCGTCGATGGCAGGCATGCGGCGGTGTTGGTGGTAAAAGGGAGTGGCAGCGAAAATGGGGTGTAACTGTGGAAATCTTACCTATATGTACAGGGACCTCTACTTGGTAAATTTGATAAAAAAAACAACTTTTAAGTTTGTTACGTTCATGTCCTTAATATTGAATGTTTTCTAATTTAAGACTTAAAATGCTAACATCATGTAGATTTTCCCCAAAACATGTTTAAAAGTATTATAATGCATGATATTTTATTAAATTGTCAATTTTAAGTGGAAGCTTGAAATAATTAAGTGGAAGCTTGAAAGGTGTTTGTAAACTAAGTATTTTACTATAAATTAATAAAATATTAATTAATATATAAATTAATAATTATTAATTTATCGATTAATTAATAACTCTTTTAATTAATAAATTTTGGTGGTCCCAAGTGTATTATTTTATAGAGTTTCTACTGTAAATTGTTTTAAAATTGTACATGCATCAGTTTCTTTATCCATTAACTTAAATTTACATGAACTCAAATATCACTCAAATATAAGGGACCAATATGTTCCTTTATAATTAAAATAATAATTTATCTCTCTTACTTTTTTCTTATTCTCTCTCATTTATTTGTACTTTTTACATATAAATTAATAAAATAACAAAAATATGACTTGTATAATTTTGATAGAGAAATTGGTAAAAAAAGCTGATAATTTGTATAAAACAAAACGTTTACTTATAAGTAGTAAAAGTGTACTTTTTACTTTAAATACGAGAAAAATGATAAGTTATTGAATGTTGTTGCTCTATTAAATTAATTTGGGTTGAAAAAATTTGATAGAAATATATTAAAATATAGTAATATTTAGTTAAGATAATAAATTTGATAGGCAAGCTAAAAAATGTATAAAGTTAAACTGTTAACCTAAAAATATAAAAGTGATGCTAATTACCTTAAATATGAGGAAAAATATAAAGAAACTAGTGCACATTCTCTAAGAAGCCGATAAAATTCAAAAAATGCTCATAGCGGAATCAACTTTCCCATTGCCTATCTACTCGAACCGGTACTTATGTGAATTCTTTTTCTGATCAGGTTTGAAGCGCCTATAGACGAGGCGAACGTTTTGCTTGTCGAAGTTTTATTTTCTTCCTTGACGAAGCTTCTCAGAAAAGGAGCTAAATTCTTGCATAAGCCGCTTATTTCTCTGAACTAAAAAGAAAAAAAAAAGAATTCATAAATTAGGTAAAAGAGTCGATTTCGTAATACTAATTTTATTCTCATAATTCATGGCAAACTAAAAAGATAATTGACAACCCTCATAAACATTAAAAAGCTAATATTAGCTAACTCATGGCGTGATATCGTTCTGAAAAAAAAAAACCATTGGCATAATATGATAATGTGTCACTAAAAAGATGTTTCTTGGCACACTAAAAAGATAATTGTTAGGCCATGAGTTCTATGGGGCGATTACGGGATTGTGTCCTCCGACTAACCCAACTAAGGGTTGGCCGGTGGTCGAGCCTTGTTAAGGCCCTCACTAATCCCGATGAAATGTTTTCCTATTCGATTTAAATGGCTTCCAACTTGTGACAAGTTGGTTTACACACCATAGAATCATTAACACATTTCAATAACTTTAGTGCCCCCGCCTGGTTACAAGCTAATGCTGACTAGCTCGGCAATGTTATAATGTAATGTATCTTTTTATAATCTACAATAACTTACAATATTAAATCGATGTGGAAAAAAATAACTACTCAATATTCGAATTATCTTTAGATTACAATTTAGAATAAGCACCAACCTTTCGTATCTTGAAGTAATTAATTAAATAATGGTAATTAAGTATGAAAAATTTTCAAACTAGCTATTGTCCATGTTATATATTTAATACATTATACCTAGTTTGATCAGACAAGTCTACCTCCATACATATGACATATCTCTAAAATAAAAATAATGGAGAGATTATCAAGCAGGGGTGGAGTCAGAATTTCGATTCAGGTGGCACAAATTCAAGTAAAAAAATAAATTTATTTTTTATATAATGTTCATCCTTACGAATTTCATATTAAAAAAATGTTCCTAATAGTATCATTCAAAAATTTATAGTTCTTTTATTATTTTTATTCTAAACAAGAAATCAATCCAATCATAGGTTATGAAACTTAGCTATTCAAAGAACTCACCGCATAATGAAGCATATAAAAGTGAAAAATTAAAAAGAGAGTCGAATCTATCATATAATATCAAATAATTTTCCCGATTGTATAGTTTAAGTGGATAATATAGTAACACTAGTAATATTTTAATTTTTTCCGATTTCAGCACGATAGGGTTCCAAAATTTTGAGAATAAAATAAAAATAAACGACTTAATAATAATATAAAAAAAAGACAACCTAGATGATACTTTTCCATAATTTTTCATGATAGCTCCAAACTTTTTAAGAAATTAGGAACTTATAGTGTGAACTAAAAGTAGAAGGACCAAAAGGATTTTAGCTCTAAACTATAACACCACATATGTGCTAAACTTTTCCACCTCTTGTACTATAAAGATCTACCGAAAAACTAGACACCCTTTGGAATTTTATTGCAACTATGTAGATTTAAGTAAGTAATGGAAACACATAGGTAGTAAATATTTTGAAAAATCCAGAGGGGCACGTGCCCCCTCTCGTCTTACATTGGTTCCACCCACGCTATCAAGTATATATTTCAATCAAGTCAGTTATCTATACTTAAATTTATCAAACAAGTGGATCGGGTTCTATGTTGTTACTTGTTAGTGCAAATAGATAAAATGATCCAACTCATTATCAAGCATTCCGCCTAAGGTTGTCAAATTCACAACCACATTTTTTAAGCAATATAAGCATTAATTATTTATAGATAAAATTTAAACCCTGTAATTCCAGAAATAAGCATATAAACTGTTCTCTATAAATTTAGCTTCTAAAAACTGTAAATCACAAATAGAGCTAGAGAAAATAGCCAACAACAATAATTTCGTTCCTAAGATCACCGGTTTCGCTTTTCTTGCTATTTTGGCTGCAGCTGAGGCGAAAAACTTGCCAACTTGTATGTTTCTGGCGATATACAATTTTGGAGACTCCAATTCTGACACGAGCAATGATATCTTAACCGCTACCAAAAGCCTACAAGGGTATTAACTAATGATCATCTCATCGTGGATTTCATAGGTAATTATATATAATATTAGCGCCTTGGTCGACCCTAAAATCCAGCATCTATTTAACCTTATTGGAGAAAAAGGACAACAGTATACACACACAGAAAAAACGTTGCATATATCAAACAATGATATATATGTAACGATTTCCTGATAGAACAGAATATTGTCCAACAAATTATTACAAAGGTAAATTAAAAAAAGGATACGTTACTTTGATTAAATTATAAAAGCTTGTTGTCTTGGCTGATTTAAACTGTAGGTGGTAATAGTCTATATAATGAACTTTCATAAATAATAATTCTTTAAATCTTCCCCAACCATATATTAGTTCAACCTTACATGATCATCTTTGACATAATAAGTCAATTTGAAATTTTAAATATCTTATATCACATTTGGCTTATTTAAATATCATATTCTTTTATAATCAAATTACTAACAATATTTTTGATATAAAAAGTACCATAAAAGTCACACAGGTCTGTCATAACTTTCTGTAATTGTGATATATATGACCATTATGACGGAGTAGATATGAAATCAAAACTATGAGAACCGTTCGTATAACTAGCAAAAAAGTTTATAGGTATTTATTGTGAAATTATCTGAAAATTAGTATATACTAATTTGGTACTGTTTTCTTTCACCAGTTTTTTTTTTAAAAATTGACTTGATCAGTTCGTTCACCATACAAATAAGCACGGTTTTGAAGTTGTAAATTACTAACATGGGTTGCATGGTTTCAAGCTTATGGATCCGTTTGGTAACAAATTTTTTGGTCCAAAATCAGATTTTAAAAATTTGTTTTAAAAATCCATTGAAAAGTTAGATTTTAAAATTCTGAATTTTTTAGCTTTTTCAGCCTAAAGATCGGATTTTCATAAGTTAAAAAATCTAGCTACCCAAACAACCACAAATTTTTAAAATATAAAATCCAAAAATCTGCTAAAAAAATCTATTGCCAAAGGGACCCTATGTTTCAATTGATAATGAAAGATGCTCCATATTAATTTTCTTTATGGCTCATGCAGCTAAAAAGTTAGGAAAATCATATCTTAGTGCATATACGGACAAGTACATAACGAATTTCTGCCAGGGGGCAAACTTTGCTGTTGGAGGTTCAACAATCCGCTACATGACAAACGAAACGAGCATGTATCTTGGTCGTGAGATATCAAAATTTTGTCAGTTCAAGGCCAAAGCCCCCTTCCGAATATAGGTTATTTCATCAATTCTTCTTTTATGATATTTCAAGCCGATTTTTTGTAGAAAAAAAAAATCGAGGGTAATTTGGAAAGATTTTTTTTTGTTACGCTTGATCTTTGCACAATATTATCGATAGTCATTGATGACATCTTTTGGTCCCCGACTGTGTATATACAGGAAGAAATGGAAGCAAACTCCCCAAGTCAGATTATTTTTCGAGAGCCCTTTATACAATCGATATAGGTCAAAATGATGTAACCAGGTTGTTGAACCATGTGTTCAATAATTGATTTTGATTATAAGTTTAATTATGTTTTAATGATTTTACGATTTCTCTATTTCGATGATATAATGCTTTGTCTTTTCCAAAAAGAGAAAATGTATATTTAAGGACTTTAAAATGATAGAGCATTCGATAACGAAGCCAAAGGTTCAAGCGGAACCAAAATCGAAGCTAAAAAGAAGAAATTACAGCATTCGAAATAAAGCGGGAATACTGAAGATTGCCATAAAACGACCGATCGTCTGGACAAAAACGACCGATCGTTTTTGGTCCAATTTCTTCCAGTGAGGTCGTTATAAAAACGACCGGTCGACTGTACAAAATGACCGATCGTTTTCTGAAAAATGACCGATCGTTTTCTGCAGATTTCAAAAACAGCTTTTCAGCTTATTCTGGTAAATTGCTTAAAACCAATGGATAAAAGCATAACACCTCATACAACGGTAACAAGGCCATTTATCCTTCAAATACCTCCCAAATTCATTGTTTGACACATCCCAAGAGACACAAATCATAATCCTTCAACCTCTTTCCATCCTACACACTTAAAATCACCATTGGTGAGAAAAGGCTCAAAAAGAGGAAAATTGAAGAGAAAGCAATTCGAGCTCAAACAAAGATCAAACAAAATCAAACATAACAAATTAGCTTATTTAGAAGCAATTAAATTGTGAGTGTTGTTTCAATTTCAATAAAATTGTAAAGAGCAAATTATAAGCTCATTTGTGAGTGAGTGTTTGGGTAGAAGCTTTTAAGCCAAAGTGTTGGTTAAAAGTTCTAGGTTAAACACTTGGATACTCATAGATTGAGGGGGAGTCGTTGACTCGTAAACGTGTACGCTTGCACTTGTATCAAGAGTAGGAACCTCAGGTAGAGGGTGAGCCAATCGATTGATTGAGCTCGATAGGATTTGTAAAATCGGAAAGAAGATTTTTAGTGAAATACTCGGTAGCTTGAATACCGAGGAGATGACGTAGGCCGATTTGCCGAACATCTATAAATCGCGGTGTCAATTTCTTTCCTTAACTTTTACTTTCCGCAACTTATATTTTTATGATTGTGTGCATGTTTTCATTCGTTCATATATTATCATCGCATATTTATTGTCACAAATATATATTGAGCTAGTTAGGTTGTTAATCACGCTTAGAATTTTAATTTTGCGAAAAACGCCTAAAACCTTATTCACCCCCCCTCTAAGGTTTAGCCACACGGGCCAACAATTGGTATCAGAGCCGAGGCTCTTGCATATAGGAATCTAGCGATTTAAGAGTTAAGATCCCGATGGCTAATTTGTACAATTTCGCATCCGGCGTAGCTTTATCCCCCAATACTCCACCTTATTTTGATGGGATAAACTATAGTTATTGGAAAGATAGGATGAGTATTTTCCTACAAAGCTACAATGTTAATCTTTGGAAGATTATTAAAGTAGGATATTCCGCTCCTAAATTCGAAAATAGTGAGAACCCAATCCCCGTAGAGGACTTAGATGTTGCTCAACTAGAAGCCTACTCTACTAACGCCAAAGCGATGTACGCTATTGTTTGTGCCGTTTCTCCTAACGAGTACAACAAAATTTCCGCTTGTAAAACGGCTAAGGGTATGTGGGATAAGTTAGTAGTTATGCATGAAGGGACTAACCAAGTTAAGGAGTGCAAACTCCAAATTCTAGTGCACGATTACGAACTTTTTAAAATGAGCGAGGGAGAAACTATTTCTGATATGCTTGCTAGATTTACCACTATCACTAATGGATTAACATCTCTTGGTAAGTATTTGTCTTGTAAGAAAATGGTTTCAAAGGTGATTAGGAGCTTACCAAAGGAATGGGAACCAAAGGTCACCGCAATTCAAGAGTCACACGACATGAACACATACACTCTTGATGCATTGACGGGTTCACTCATTACTCACGAGATCACCCTCAATAGTCACAAGCCAATCTCGAAAAAGAAGGAGATAGCTTTCAAAGGAACAACTTGTGACGAAAGCGATGAACCATCCGATGACGAGAAAAATTCAACACAAATCATTCGAATCATCAAGGAAATACTAAAGCTTAAAGGCAAATGCAAACATAAAGGTAAATCGTCAAATACGTCAATTATTTCTAACGATTTTGTTTGCTATGCTTGTGGCAAGGAGGGACACATGGCGAGAGATTGAGTCAAGAATCGCAAGAGCAAAGGCAAGAAGAAGATATTCGCTTCAAGCTCTAGCGATAGTTCCGACCAAGATGAAGTCGCTCATCTTGGTTGCTATATGGCCATGGAAGATAACCATGAACAAAACCTCTCATCCTCAAGCGAAAGTGACAACGATGAGGTAAAAGATTTATCCCATGATGAATTAATTCATATGTGTGGAATCTATTCCGAAAAACTTCCTAAGCTTGTAGAGAATGTTAAATCTCTTAAAAGGATATATTCTTCTCTCAATGAAGAAATAAGATCCTTGAAAAGAGATAAAATTGAAAATGATTCTATTCCGAAATCGTAATTTTCTTTACATGATATAGATGACGAAAATGAAGACTTGAAAGATAAAAACAATGATCTCGCTATTCAAAACAAGTCTTTACAAATCGAGATCAATTTTCTTAAAAATGAAGTGTCTAGACTTCCTAAAACTCTTTCAAAATCCCCTTCTTTAGATTGCGATTTAGTAGAAAATTTCGAAGAGTTAAAGGATGCTTTCGATAAGTTAAAAGCAAAAACAAGGTTTTGAGTTCTTATGCTTTTAACTTAAATGACAAGGTCAAGCTTTTAGAAACCGAGAATGACACTTTGAAAAAAAAAAAAAACGAGCTTGTCATTTCCATTGAAAAACTTGATTTAACAATTTCAAAGTTTTCTAAAGGTAAAACAGTTTTAGATAACATTTTGAGTTGTCAAAAAGATTTCAATGATAAGAGTGGTTTAGGTTATGATTGCATTAGTTCTAATTCAAACAAAACCCACTTCGTCAAAGCCTCTAACATTTCTAAAACTCCTACCCCACCTAAACAAGAGGTTGTTTTTACCAAATGGAGTACTTCCAAGATTTTTCAAAAATCTTTTAATGATAGAAAAGGTTTAGGTTTTCAAACCAAGTTGGATACTCCGAAAAACTTTTCCAAAACTTCGTATAAATCTCATTATGCGAAAAAGTCTAGGCATTGTATACATTGTAGTAGGAATGAGCATATTTCTTCTAGATGCCCTTATCGCTTTCGTGTTAGTAGAAGCGATTTGAAATGGGTACTAAAGACCCATGTCACTAACAATGTCGGACCCAAAAGAAATTGGGGACCAAATGGCAAAACTTGTGTTGTAGGTATCTCCGTTCAAAAGGAGAAAATTAACAATTGGTTGACAACCCCGGTAAAATTCGAGGAAGTCACGAAAATCGGCTCCACCATCAAAAATGAAGTACCATTGATCGACAAAGGTGGAAGGCATACCAACAAATGGTACCACTTATTTGGACTTGGAAACGCTCAATACAAATGCCATTAGAGAGCGGACTCAACATCACATATTCGGTATACTCTACTCTATAATATTTACATATATGTGATTAGTTGGGGCATATGCATCATATAATATTTTTCATGTTTTGGTTTTTCTTTGAAAACCCTCCACATTACCCCGTATTTTTTTATTGCATTTTGATAATGCCAAAGGGGGAGAAAAATGATATTTAGAGAAATGCAATTTGTTAAAATGGAGGAGATATTTTTTAGATACTTGTAAAATCATCATTATTTTGTCATAATCAAAATGGGGGAGATTGTTGAACCATGGGTTCAATAATTGATTTTGATTATAAGTTTAATTATGTTTTAATGATTTTACGATTTCTCTATTTCGATGATATAATGCTTTGTCTTTTCCAAAAAGAGAAAATGTATATTTCAGGACTTTAAAATGATAGAGAATTCGATAACGAAGCCAAATGTTCAAGCGGAACCAAAATCGGAGCTAAAAAGAAGAAATTACAGCATTCGAAGTAAAGCGGGAATACTGAAAATTGCCATAAAACGACCGATCGTCTGGACAAAAAAGACCGATCGTTTTTGGTCCAATTTCTTCCAGTGAGGTCGTTATAAAAACGACCGGTCGACTGTAGAAAACGACCGATCGTTTTCTGAAAAATGACCGATCGTTTTCTGCAGAAAACGACCGATCGTTTTCTGCAGATTTCAAAAACAGCTTTTCAGCTTATTCTCGGAAATTGCTTAAAACTAATGGATAAAAGCATAACACCTCATACAACGGTAACAAGGCCATTTATCCTTCAAATACCTCCCAAATTCATTGTTTGACACATCCCAAGAGACACAAATCATAATCCTTCAACCTCTTTCCATCCTACACACTTAAAATCACCATTGGTGAGAAAAGGCTCAAAAAGAGGAAAATTGAAGAGAAAGAAATTCGAGCTCAAATAAAGATCAAACAAGATCAAACATCACAAATTAGCTTATTTAGAAGCAATTAAATTGTGAGTGTTGTTTCAATTTCAATAAAATTGTAAAGAGCAAATTATAAGCTCATTTGTGAGTGAGTGTTTGGGTAGAAGCTTTTAAGCCAAAGTGTTGGTTAAAAGTTCTAGGTTAAACACTTGGGTACTCATAGATTGAGGGGGAGTCGTTGACTCGTAAACGTGTACGCTTGCACTTGTATTAAGAGTAGGAACCTCGGGTTGAGGGTGAGCCAATCGATTGATTGAGCTCGATAGGATTTGTAAAATCGGAAAGAAGATTTTTAGTGAAATACTCGGTAGCTTGAATACCGAGGAGAGGACGTAGGCCGATTTTCCGAACCTCTATAAATCGCGGTGTCAATTTCTTTCCTTAACTTTTACTTTCCGCAACTTATATTTTTGTGATTGTGCGCATGTTTTCATTCGTTCATATATTATCATCGCATATTTATTGTCACAAATATATATTGAGCTAGTTAGGTTATTAATCACGCTTAGAATTTTAATTTTGCGAAAAACGCCTAAAACCTTATTCACCCCCCCCCCCCCCTCTAAGGTTTAGCCACACGGGCCAACACAGGTCAATGTATGGTGGTAATGTTAAGGAAATACCATCAATGATTAAAGATTTAGCCGTTGGAGTCAGGGTACTTACTGATAAATTGAATTTTTTGTCACAATGTTACCGATGAATTGAAGTTATTGTAAGCATTTATGTGATGAAATGTGACAATATTAAATTTTAAAGATCTGAATAATGGCAACAGCGCATTTCTCTGATTAACATCTTTCAAGTTTCTCATTGTTTTACTCTTGCAAACAATATATAGAACCTCTACGATGAAGGGGCGATATCATTTTGGATGCACAATACATGACTAGTTGGCTGCTTAGTTGGATTCCATAACGGTCGTCCGCCATATATGAGCGGTTGTCTCATATCTTACAAAAACGTGACAAAATAATTTAATAAACAATTGAAGAACAAAGTAGTGGAGTTGAGGGCTCAGCTCAAGGACGTCGCCATTACATATGTTGATATTTACACTGCCAAGTACAAATTGTTCACCAATGCCAAAAGTCTAGGTGAACCATTTGAAAACACTTTAGTTTTGAACTTTTCGATTTTCCACAATTTGTATTTATGTTTTCATTTTGATATACGTATGTTCCTTTCATATCTAACACGTCTTTCTTCTAATATAACAGGATTTACAAAGCCCTTAGGTATTTGCAAAACTGCGAACAGTACATGTCCGGTTCCTTCAAACTACTTATTATGGGAAGGTATACATTACACCGAATCTGCAAATCACATAGTTGCTCAAGCCATACTTGACGACGTATTGTCCGACCCTCCTCTTGTTAGGAAATACGATTAAAAGACATGTTGTTTTTGGTTTATTATTTTATTTATCAGACGTTGTTACATTTTTATGAGATTTTATATTGACAATATGTTATTTATTTTATTTATTAATGCGCAAATAAGTTTCTAACATTATAATTCGTAAATAGTCTAGTGTGTAGAGTACGACTTACATACGGAAGATTAAACTATCAGTTCTTATATAATATAAGTAAATTGTTTACAAGTTTAGATGGAAATGAACAAACCATCGGTACAGTTGTAGTGTATAATTTTAGTAGGTCTGTCTTGACTATAGAAAATGGAGTATTCCAACTTTATACGCTAGTGCACTCTGAGTGTATTAAACATCACCGCAATAAGACAATTATTTTTGTACTGACTAGATGAAATAATTAACGCATTGGGTCATTGAATTTGTTTAAACTTTTAATTCTGATTTTATTAATTAAATATGTACGAGAAATGATAATCATTTTAATTCATAAAAGAGTGTGATTATTTACGAGTCATAAATTCAGTGAGTTGGACGGTGACGTTTCAAGTATAGTGTTTATTAGTAAATGAAGAAATTCATGTCCCGGTATTGTGATTGATGATACCCACTTAAAAGCTTATACGTATTTTTGTATCAAACTTTGCAGGTGGATCTATTAATCTGATACATTAATTAAGTTAAGTGATATTTATTAAGGAATAAATATGCTTAATAAATATAAATCGTCAGTGATTTAAATTGGTAAGTGCGTGTCTTTTTAATCTTAACGTGTGGATCATTTCAACATAATAACATGGAACGAATTATCTTATAGAAGATTTGAAATATAGGAGAGAGATTTCGGTTAGAGTTTTTTTTAGTGGAATGGACCATAACTTACTCAGATAAGAAAAGATTCATGTTGATAAGTTTAAGTTCGAATCTGATTAGGATAATCTATTATTTATTCAACCTATCAGATTTCTAACGTAGCCTATATAAGCATGCTTCGTATCACTATGAAAAGTGAGATTTTTAATATACATTTTTTTTAGTGAGAGAGAGTCCACCATCTTTCCAGAAGCAAGACGTTTTTTTTAGGAATACGTTATAAGACCCGATTCTTTCAAAAAGACAAGATCGGCATCACTGTAACATTCTAAACATAAAGGATAAAATAATAACAGTTTTAAATAGTATTGTACACAAATTTAATAAGGTTTCTGAAAATATTTTTTTCACTGCTATAAAACTTTCACCCCTAGCCATCACGCATGCTTGCTACAGAGATGTTTTTGTGTAATTTAAGCTGTGTAAAAGGGTGCTTATTATTGAATGAGTTATGTTTTTGGGTTGAATTTTTTTATGTAACAAATAAGGTTAAAATACACATTAGAATTTTTCTTACTATCCTATTCATTTTCGCTCCTACATCATGAAATAAATATAAAGTGTTTGCTATATATGTGGAGCCGATAACGTATGCAGTCATACTTATTACCATTTTACCGGCTCTAATTAAGTGTGTATAGAAAATAGAAAACTTCTAAACTGTGCATGATATATGGGTTTGGTTGATAAAGAAATGAGAAACTAAACCCTAATATTGAAGCTAATTTATGTTGCATGAGCGGGACACATCTAAAGTGCGAGAGAAATTAAGGCGTGATTTAGCTATCTTGTAAAAATAGTTCTTGCTTTTAGGCTTTCCGAGCGTACATCCTTATACTGTTATACAAGTTATGATATCCATAATATGGAAAATACGAGAATTGATTGAGGTAAAAAAAGGCAAGGCAACAATTTTTTTTATTGGATTTTCAAATATGTGCTAAGTTTATACAAACTTATGTTTAATTTCATAAATTAGGTTATTACAATGTTCCATTAAGTATTTCGGTGTGTTAATCACATCTTTGACGTATTGATTTATTTTTTGGGTTTATTAATCAATTTTGCTTTTAGGCGGCGCACCTTGCAAAGCATTTAATCTTATCCCGGTTCAAAATTTTCAATTGCGTGTTTTTTGACCGACCATGTTTGTTTGCGGTATAAGAGATGTTATAGGATTATTAGTAACATGAGACTCATGTTATAACTTTTTTGTTTACACAAATGATATTTGGTATTATATAAAAGATAGTACCAATTATACTACAATTTATATTAATAATAAGGTATAACTAATACAACCTATATGGTGATATTATCTATCCCACTAATAATAACTAGTTATTATAAACTATATTCTTTTATACATACTATGCTCCCAAAAAAAACTCACAAAAGAAATACAAGGATAACTTCATTGCACATGTATAACCGCACACGGGATATTAAATATGGAAGTTTCAACTAAGCTTTAAATTCTCCCTATGGTTTAGTTTAAATCTCACCTAGCATCCTTTTTTGTTATATAAAAAGAATTTACGTACGGTATAATAATAACTTTAATTTAGAGTCATTTTAATTCTCAAGTAAAGTTTGCTTATGTTTGAAAATCTGACTCAATTTTTTCCTTTTCTTTTGTAGATTTTGATGTATTCTCAAGTAATGTGTATTACCTTATTTTACATCTTCTTTCATTTCTATGTATTATTTGCCATAAGTACAAGTGAAATAGATGTTATGTCAATGCCACCAGAATTACAAACTCCAATTGAACCAAACTCAAATATTTATGCATTTGGAGATTCTAATTTCGAAACCGGTGATATCCGTAGCAAGCCAAGGGATCATGTGTCGTGGATGAAGACAAACTATTATCCCTATGGTGAATCATGTGAATATATTAGTGGAAATAGATTTTCAGATGGGAAAACTGTTCCAGAATTTATTGGTGAGCCATTTTTCGATTAGATTTTTTCAAGACTGAAAAATGAGAATAGCTAAATTTCCAATTCTCAGAACTTACTATTTACTCCTACAAATTTATTGGCCCACTTTATTATCAAATCATTATACTTAATTTTTCAAAGGGCTAGTGTGCGAAAAAAACTATAAAATTTTATTGAAAGTTTATTTAAAATTAATTAGAATTTGTATTTGATATTGATTGGAATTGTGTTCCTTCCCAAGTTAAATCATGGCTCCATCGAGCTTCCTAATTTTGCTAAATAACCTCTAAACCTTACTTTTGACCGATAATAATGACTCTAAAATGTATCAAAATGAAATCGTCTCTACTTGCTGCAGTGCGGTTAAATATGACAATATTCGCAATAATTCTTTTGAAGTACTATATGATATTGTTATATGAGGTTTCAATTAAGATTATCTTCTCGCCTCTAAGAAGTTAGTTTATGACTATTTTGATATTTTTACTGATGCCAAATCTTAATGCAGCTTCTTCGCTCCCCTTCGATGGCATAGATGCAGTTGGCGATCCATCGTGGTCAACCCTACGTGGAGTTAATTATGCATCTGCAGCAGCTGGTATTATTCCAGAAACGGGAACTGCCATCGTAAGTACACACATAAAATTAAAAACCAAAAACAAGGAACATTTATAAAATGAAAAAAAAAACCTTGACCCTCTACTACACTTCCCTAGTTAATTAAAAAGGTGAGATAGGTTGACCAAATCTAATTTATGAACACATTAAAAATTATAGTAAAATTGAAAGGACAGTGGTAATCTATGGTTCTTGAATTTCCCTTCACTGATAAGTGTCATTAACTCATTGTAAGCTAATATTTAAAGAACAAAAAGATGGTAGAATTTTAAAGTCATTGCACAATTTAGAAAACAACCTATTGAAATTATTCTAAGATCACATTAATTAGGTTACAAAATTATTGCTCATGCATCGTGTGGCTTGTGAGCAACAATTAGTATATATACCACTTTACAGGGAAATACCAACAGGAAGTTTTAATTTTCTTAATTTATTTCGGAAGATTGTATTGCAATCTTGACCAATGGGATCAGCGTGATGAAGTGATCCACTTTACAGGGAAATAATCTGTGTCTCAAGGAACAAATCGGTGTTTTCAAGGAATATATGCAAACGGAATTAAAGAACAAATTGGGAGAAAAACTTTCGAATTATCTGTCGAAATCAATATATTTGATTAACGTTGGCGAAAGTGACTACATTTTCAACTATTTGCAACCTAGATATTATAACACGAGTAACCGCTACAATGAGGAAGAATTCGCCGAGCTACTTTCTAAGGAATACAGTAACCACATAAAGGTAATTACCACTTACTATATCTGTCCTTATTGTCATATTCTGTATTTACCATCTGTTTATACCAAAACATATATTTCCCCAGGATTTGTACAAGCTCGGTGCAAGAAAAATGGTAATTTTTGAAATTCGTCCACTGGGTTGTTTGCCGTACATGATAGAGAAACTCAAACCAAGAACCAAATGCGCAGACCACGTGAACAAAATGGTATCTAAATTCAATAAGAAGCTCGATATCAAGATTAGGGATTTAAGAAATGAGCTTAAAGATTTACATTTAGTGACTGCAAGAATGTTTTCTCTCATTAAGAATATGGTTGAAGCTCCAGCCGATTATGGTGAGTAGATTTTTAAACCCTCTATGTTTATCATATGCATTCATTTACGAACATTGGAAACATTGTTAGTTCAGTGTAATTGCCAACCTGTTTCTATAAGCTTATTGCATAAAGTGCTAAGATTTGAGGTGGAATTTTATATTTATTTATTGTTATTAATGACTCTAGGATTTGAAGAAACAAGATGGCCATGTTGCCCTATTGCTAAAAATGGGACAGGATTGTGCGAAAAGACAATATTTCGAGATATTCCCCCATCTGAACAACGTATAGACTTCGTTAATCCAGATGTAAAACAATGGACCCATCGCAACCGATATCATTGTGAGGACCCCACGATGCCCAAGGAGTGGAAAAAAACTCAGAAATGGACCGGACAGAATAAAGAGTATGTATGTTTGTATAAGCGAGTGTACTTGTTTTTCGACGAACTTCATTTTACACAGGCTGCGAATAGGGTCATTGTGGAACGATTGGTTGCCGGTACAGGTGGCTCATGCTCTCCTTTTGGACTTTATGAACTTCTTTTAGAATAATATTCATAAGAACAATAGTAATAACCTATTAATATTATGATTCCCACACTTTCATTTGTATAAGTTAATTATGAATAACATGTTGTTATATGTGAAGACAGAAAACAGCAGTTTTTTACTATGAAACCGAGAGTAAGATAAGATTTATAGGATGCTCTTTAACAATTTCTATATTTACCTGTTAAATAATTCATGAAGTTTGTTAATTAAGGATATTAATGTAAACTACTCCTATTGTTTTTTCCTATCCCACTCTTAGAGACACAAGTGACGGATAATTTGAAGTAGATGAAATGCTTAAGGCTTTCAATCATCAATACTGAGGCTTTCTGTGATGTTTTTTATTATCTGATCACTAGTCAAGTTCCAATTTTTTCAAAATTTTCTGTTGTGAGAAATTGAAACTTTTATTTGAAATCGGAAGATAAAGGTATGAGTCTGTTGTATGTTAGATGAAAGAGTTAAATCTTTTGTTGGGACATTGGTAAGTGTTGTAGAATTCGGTAATTGAGAAATCTGGGAGATATGCTAAGTGTTCGACTGTTCCTTAATTTGGTAGTTTTCGTCATAGGGTATTTCTCATACTTGCCACCAAAAACCATTTATTACGGTTGCAATCAATCGAGAACACCTTTTAACAAGAGCACATCTGTTTCTAGACAGAAGTCTTAAGGTAATTTCAAGATAAATTTCTATCGAATTCATCTATCTTACCAAAATACCGAATACAACCTAAGTTTCTCGAGTTGCACAATCCTAATCTTCAGCTTTGCTCTCTGTTTTTGAAAATAACACCAACAGTAGCCTAGTAGGCCTTCAATTTATAGCTTTTAAATGTTGTGTTCACGTTCATTCGCAAGATTACAATATTACTTTGGTGACTTTCTGAATCTTCTTCCAGTTTGGGGTTAATTCTCTTTACTTAAATACAAAACACGCGATAGTGTTTGAGAAAGATAATTGTTTCTCTATGTCTGATGAACATTGCCTTTTTGGATGAGGGTTATTAAAAATTTAAAATCAATATAACTTTCTGATGAACATTGCTATTTCGGATGAGGGTTATTAAAATCAATTTAACTTTATAACTGAGAAAATAATTTTTTTTATGAGATTGTAGAATCTAGTCTTTCCGAAAAGTTTCTCAACAATAGGGTCCTTCTAATATCAAAATCAATATTCTAAATAGAAAAACTCTTTTTACTTATTATTGTAGCTCTCTTCATTATTTTGTCTTATGAGGCAGTGCAATACGATTTGCGTACACATCATGCAAGTTGAGCTACGCGTTGTGCATTTCACATGTAAGATTCAATTGCGCATCATGTTCACAAGTGTGTTTAGAAAGAGAATATCGGGAATGAAAACTGAATATATTATGTTGATATGCATATTACTAACTATAAGGAAAGGCGGCATCGAAAACTGAATCATACAACAACAGAAAAGAGATTTAGAAACACACATCCATTCCATTACTGATATTTTTCTGAAATTTGACAAGCGATATTCAAGGGACAATTTTATTGACAGACACTTCTTTCAGCTTGTTAATACAATACTAGAACCTGAAAACAACATACGCCCCACTAGCCTTTTAAGCGCCAACCAGCTCCAATATATTCTTCGGTGAACACAGGGTCGTTCCATTAAAACACTCCAAGGCAAACAAGCGATTCGCGGCCTGAGTTGGATGGATTGTGTCGAAATAAAGAAACATGTCTCTATCAGGGCAAAGTATTTTCTTCTCATCATCCCAACAGTACCCGTAAGTATTTGTGATTCCTAAAGTGAAAAGAAAGGAATAAAGTGTGGTGAGCAGGTGACGATATTCGTCAAAAAGATAATATTTAGTAATCTAGAGAAACTTTTGATTGTTCATGAAAGATAAAATTCAAATGATTTGGTTAATTAACTAAGATGAAAAATAATTTTGGGACAATTATTCTTGCAACTTTTTGGCCAATAAAGCTAATATTCAAATAATTTTATTATTACATACCAGTTAAGTCAGTATTGAGGTTCAAAGATTGGACAAAATAGAAATCATCAGAGTATGCATACTCGAAACCATCCAGATCAGATGCCAAATCGTTCAACACGTCAGGTAGTGAGTTGTTGTACATTTTAACCAGGTCGTTGACTCTTTCATTGCAAGTGTGTAGATAATTATTGTAATATGGCATGCACCCCAGTGGCCATATACCCGTCACTACAAATTTTCGTGCACCAGCGAGATATAACGTCTGCATCATGCATATACCAGAAAAAGAGAACAAAAATCAGCATCAGTAAAGTATTTCCTGTTAAAGAAATCTGTAATAGTTATTTTAGGTCATTTCTGCAATCGAAGAAACTTATGATTTTGCCTGATATTGTGTTTTGCAATGCTAGTAGTAAGGGATTAATACAGTTGCGGAGTCTAGTACAGTTAGTAATAAGGTTTACTTATGTATGGTTACATTTTTCCAAAATTACTTACAGTCAATCGTTCTGCGAACGAATTCAGGAGATACTTCGAAAATAGTATAGGTTCCAATAACAAAGGCTTTCCTGAAGTCTTCGGGTAATCAATGTAGTTCATATAGTCATTAATTGGATATGAAACCAGGAAAATCGATTGCTGAAGGTGATATTCGATTTCTTTACCGAAAACGTGAGAGAGGTTATCAAAAACTGTTTTTTCGAACTTTCGTATCTGTTCGTCAAAGTTCCATGAAGCAAGCTGCGCAAAAACTATTTTAGTAACTCAAAACTAGTTGCAGAATCTTTCAGGTTTATCAATTTCTCTGTGCTTATAAAACTGAACCACATATTCCTCCACCTATTTATAAAATTTGTAATTATAACTTGTCATTGTAAATACTACATGTGTCTGAGGTTGAACTGCGGAGCCACCGAAAGCAAAGTTGATCCCCGTTGTTGAATTTAAAGATCTCGAATTGTTGTACGGAGGAACTAAGGGTAGTTCTAGGCACATAGCTGAAAAAAAAAAGAAGCAATTAGAACTCGGAATTTTCTATCTCCATATTTTATGATGTCTCTTTTTTTTTTTATGAAAAAAAGATTCCAGAGAGGAAAAATGCAAAAATTTATTGTGAAAGAAGTGGTCAAGAACCATAATCATACCGATGTAGTCCGCAATATTTAGACCATTTGTTCCACGGGGGTTAATTTTCTCATCGAGGTCGACACCATATGGATAGTTTGGACGATCATTCCCACCATCGACAATGGAATCACCAAAAACGTATAGAGCAGGAACAAGTGGCGAAAGGTTTTGTGATTGGGAATGGGAGAAAAAGAGTGTAAAAGCAACTAGGATGGGAATAATTGTAACAAGTTTGAAGTTAATCTCCATAGTGAGGGAAGTAGCTAAAACGATAAGTGAATATGAAAATGAATATGAATATGCCGGCATTTATAGAACTCAAATGTTAGTAAATCACATGAAGTATTAATTATTGGTCTCTAAAATAATTACCAAATGCAACATTTCACATATGTTATACAGGAATACATATCAAATTAAAAAAAGTGTACCAAATAAAGAAAAGTATACCTAGACTTAGAACCCTATAAAAAATTAATGTGCACCTAAAATTTTACTAACAATTAACTCCCATGTGTTATGTTAAAGTCATGTAATAGCCCTTTTGTTTTACCACAACTACCTCTTAGGCTAAAATTAATAACATGTAATAAGTGTTTGGAAATAGCCAGATTGCGATGTGCAATGGTTGAGTAAAGTTTTATAGGGTCTCAATTTTGTGAAATCTTTTGTGTTGTTAAAGGTTTTATTTATAAGTTTCAAGTGTTCCGATATACTCCTATTTGTTATTCCACATAGTCTTCATTTGTGTTGTTAAAGGAAGCAAAATTTCAAAATCTTCTAAGACTCGAACGTTTTTTAGTTAACTTATCAAGCTGAGTTCAAAACCTGCAACTAGATCGTTTAATTTCTTAAGCTGAGACAAGCTAAACTTTCTGCAGACATATCGTTCAGTGTGGGATTGTAATTTGTAGATGATACATTTATAGTATCATTTAAGAAAAAGGTACCACAATTGCAAACAATTTGAATTTTGAATAATTCTGTGTGTGAAATACAAATTTAAGTTCAAATAAACTTTATCCTTCAAATTCGCGCTACTTAGTTTTACATCATTTTAGTACTAGTACCTTACTAGACTAAATCAGATTTTTGGAATTTATAGTGGAGATTTTGCTATCAAAATTGTTAGCAGACTACATTTTTATATCTTCCCACTATTTGTACATTCTTTCCACACAAAAAAATGGAAAATTACTTTTTTTTTGTTCTGAGTAGACTTCCTGGTACTTTAGTACCTCATTGTTAACAATCAAAATGTTAGTGCGTAGATGTTACTGACTGGATCCAAATCTCCGAGAAAAAAAGAAGCTTTTCAGGCGCTCAGACATTTCTATAACAATAAAACGTATAACAGTCTAAGTTTGAACTAAGAAAATCGTCGGACAACCAAGTGTCGCTTGGAGAGTTCAGTAATCATGATCCTATAGGCATATTTTTCCTGAGAAACAAACCTATTAACCAGTTTTTTGGTTTTCATCGCCTTATGATAAGTTACTATCTAGGCTTCTTGAACAAAACTTCCAAGTAGCGGCCTTATCATGGTGGCATTTCTCCAAAAAATTAGCCCTAAAATTATTGACAATTTCGTAGACCAGCTATCAAACCAACTAATGTGTCAATCGGTATGTCAGACCTTCGTTCATACAAACGGTTCTCTGGAATTATTGAATTTATACTCCTTTTATTATTATTAGCTTTTTGACTTTAAAAACGTGTCGACGTAACTTCTCCTTTTCCCTTTTTTTTGGAAGTTAAAAAATATATTAAGAAAAGAACGACGTAACAGAAGGTAAAAAAATATTTTTTCTCTTTTCTCCCTTATAAATATTTATTATAAAGAAGAAAAAAAAAGGAAAACAGAAGGTGGGATAGGGTTTAGTCAGATAGATATTTATTTCTTTTGCGCATTATTTCTTACACCGGAAAACAACAATATTGTAGTATTTGACTCTTTGTTGTGACATATCCAAATTTAATCACCTAAATGAAAACTTTCAACGTTGTATTCTATTTTAAAAAATAGAATACTATTGTGTGACATATTAGCTCACATAAATATCATGCTATTAATATAAGCAAACACAAGAAAATTTGAGGCTACCCAATTTTGCCAATTTTTTTCAAAAATACACTCACTCTATTTTAATAATTACTAATATGCATAATCTAATTAATTAACTATTTGTCCTCACTCTATTTTTCTAATTACGGATGTACAATAAATTAATTAACAATTCGTTTAAACCTCCATAACTATAATAAATTATACCAAATCTGAATATTATGTTAAAAATAAAATATATTACGAGATTTATGTCATTACGTGTCTCACACGCAACGTTTGAATAACTTTTACTAGTGTATATAGATATAGAGAGAGACAACAAGACGGTTCTTTATTCATTAATAAGTGTGTGAAAGATACATTAAGAGACCCCTAACCCTCTTTATATAATAAAGGCTAGGGTTACATATGCTACGAAAGATCAAGATAGACTCAATAGAGTAAGCCCCAAGATGACCAATAATATCCTACAACACTCCCCATTTGGACGTTTTGATTTCTTCGTCTTCATACTGTCGATCTGAGTCAAGTTCATTCGCAATGCTAAACACATAAAAACTTTAGGGCCGGAAAACCCAGTGTGGGACAAAACCGGTACCTAAGAGAAACTGTTCAGCCGAATGATATAGGCCAAAATACCATGTAAGTAACTAACCACAAAATAGTGTGCCTCATCAAACCCTTGCCAGAGCAAACCCAATGGAAAAATCTCTGATCGAAGGAAAAAGAGTGCAACAGTGGTAGTAGTAGGGATCAACCACAAAATAGGTGCCTCATCAGAAACTTGCCAGAGTAAACCTAGTGGGAAAAACCTCTGGTCGAAGGACAAAAGAACACACAGTGGTAAGAAGTATACAACAGGATGCTCCCCCTAATTTCGGCAACCTTAAGTGAGATATGATGGGAACGTGTCTCGCTAAAAACTTTGTCAAGGAAAACCCAATGGAAAAAAACATTGGTCTAAGGACAAAAAGAGTACACGAGCATGCGACTGGAAGCCCCTCTTCACTTGCACACGACAGGGTGTGAGAATTTTGACTAAGTAGTAATTAGTGCAATAAGCATTCATATGGATGCTCCCCCTCACTTGCACACAACTGTGTGTAAGGATTTCATATTTCAAGAAAGAGTACGAACATTCGACTGGATGCTTCATTTATTTGCACATGACTGTATGAAATAAAATTTAACGTGGAATAGAACGAGCATTCAACTGGATGCTCTTAAACTTCATATGTGAAAATTTATTTCGGTGAGAAATGCTAAATAGCATAATCTAGTCATGTCTCTCTTGATCAATGATAACAAGTTGTCCTCAAATAAGACAAGTGTTTTATCTGGATCTTGAGACAGATCATATGTAATTCAAATATGACTAATACTAGCTCAAAGTCATATATACTCTCTAGTCGTCTCATAGAGCACGAGTATATCAGAGTGATTCGTTTGGAGTCATTTCAAGACCTCCAAGATATCGCCTTATTCCTAATGGTAAAGACATAACCATACTAGGAATATCACTTATGTGGGTCTGATAAGTAACCGGCATCGGTATAACCGAAAAAGGGTTGCGTTAATTTGAGTAACGAATGGGGTATGTACACTCGATGACGCAAAATAGGATAACACAATCCCTCATCCACAGTTACCTTAAGTTAATGGAAAAATGACTTTTATGCTATTTCGATGGCAGCCTGTTAGCACGATGCTGTGTCGAGCTATACCATTCACAGCAGACGGGATGTTCGTCCTAGTACATTAGACCAAGTACAATGATGCGCTTATTATACTTAGACATGAACATCATGGTTCAATATCTTTTCGTCGTCTCATCTGGGACGGACCGGGTCTATATCAATGTCTAGTGATCGAACAATCATGGGAGAATTTGACGACTTAGCATCATAATCACTAAAACGTCATAACATCTTCTGGGTATAGTCTGAATCATGAACTTAGATTCAATCTTTATGAGACTCGATCATCAGGCCGAGTCACTACCGTGTCTTCCCAAGATCGTTCATCTCGAAGGCAAATCCAAAAGTGGATCGCGTAATAAAACACGCAAGGGCATAATACTTGTTCAAGTATCCCAAGCTGATCAAGTACTCACTTAGGCGGGTATACCACATCCGATCGGATTATATTAATCCATATAGTGAACGTTTCAGTCAATTGAGATCGTGTTCCGTGGTCAGGAACTACTTGATTCAAGCACATGAAGTCACATAGGAACCTTCATCTATATCTCTTTGTCTAAATCCCCATAGAGATAAAATTGTGACCACAATCGCATGCTACATAATCAATTTTTTGGAAACTACTAAACTGATAAAGTAGGGGACCGTTATAACGTCCATTACGAGGAAATAAACCATCTCGTAATCAATTCCAATGTGTGAGAGAAGCCTTGTGCTACTAGGCGAGCATTCTACAATTTCATTATTCCCATCACTCTTTGTTACGAATAAAATTTGTAAAGATCAAGGGACCGTTTAACATTGGTAGTGTTGGAACTACAGGTCCGAACACACTTTCGCTAAGGAGTCTACTTGGATTGCAAATTTCCATTAGATTGGTCTATTCTACATTGACTTCAGGCAACGGTACATGGTCTCCTGTCATAATTTGCTCATATTATCAGTCGTCACTGAATATATGAACAATTAATCAATGACAGCCTCGTTTTGCTTCAATATCGTCTAAAATATCATGATCGACAAATATTTCAAGATTCTCATGATGAGGAGGAAATCACACATCTCCTTGATCCTTTATAATCTCGTGCGACAAACGAGTTTCAGTTCACCACCTTTGGGGCAGGACGAATTAAGAACCGGTGAACTTCCTCGTATCTTGGGAAGGATGACATACTGACGGTCGACGGCAGCGTCCTTTGCTTGGCGGGTGTGGCCAAAATAACGTGTTACGACTGGAACACTGTGTCCAATAGGGACGTGTATCCTTGCAAGCATTTTGCAGCAGGTATAAATGATCTGGTGACATCTCATAAAGTCATTAAATGCGTTTGTCATTTATTTAGACTTGAGGGAGTCTATGCACTTACTTATTACTAAGTGCAGTTTTGGGGATCAAGCTAAGACTGAGTGGGCTATGCCACGTTACTTCACGACATTCCTTATCAACGGTAACATGCAAATGTACCCCTAATGACGGGGAGAACAATCTTAGCGATGTCACTTTCGTATGTCATGCGGTAAACAGATCGCTTGCCAAGGTTATTCTATCAAATGATAGGCAGGGGATTCATAATCGACTTATGTCCCCTTCAGATGTCCATATTTTTTGAACGTTATAGTGGCTTAATCAAAATATTAATTAAGCACACCAAACACGCGTTAATATGAGACTTCTGACTCATAACCAGTAACCTGCTGGTACACTTATATGGTGTTTGAGTGTCTATGGGCATCATAACGGACCAATGCAGCAAAATATCATAGCCCCACATGGAAATATAAATCTTGGTGCGGAAGACTAAGAAGTGCGTGCAATCATTTGCAGTCGCGTCATCAAACTTTCCGTGAGTCCATTTGGGTCTGAACATAATCGACGACAGACGAATGATAGTACAGACAATCATGTATTAGCATTTAAATCCTCTATCAATCGACGAGAGACGATATGATAAGGAAACTTTAATGCTTTAAAAAATGTGCTAGCAACCACTTGAAAGACATTTCAACTCCTCTAAAATACACTTTTGATTGTATTGAATGGAGACTATGTAAAAAAAATTCAATTCTTTCATGAGCTATTACCAGATAACACTGGTTTTCTCGAATATTTTATAACTCAACAAGGTACGGTAGGACCTACATGAGTATAATGCCTCATATTTGACAAATCAATTTGGTTTTACCAAAGATTTCGATTTTGGAACGACAGGTTCATAATCATTGTCACAAAGGACTCTTTTAGGCAAGTAGTTGGTGAAATTATATGGTACACTGTTACCCACTATTTCAAGAAAATCAACTACCCAACAAGTATTGCCTAAAGTTTTATAATTTAAAGTTTGGTCACATTTGTTAAAAGAATTTGCTCAAAACACTTTAAATTATTTCAAGAAATTTCGTAAACAGGCAAACTATAATCCAAACGTATGTCCAAATGGAAAAATCATAATTCAAATGGAAAAACATAATCCAGATGAGCGAAAAACCGGCTCAATGATTTATCAAAATCAATAAAGAAAGGTACCAAACTCATTTGAGCCACAAAATCGGGGGTCTCAAGAGTTTCCTTTCAGTTAGCTTTAACCACATTAGCATCGGCTTTTCCACCTTTATAATAGTTTTGAACTATTTAAGGAGTAACCGTGCATGACCTTTGTCTTTATAGCATAGAGTTGGCTCATTTAGCATTATCTCTTACTTTGAGACAACGGACCATATTGTTCCTTTCAAGAACTGTCTTGGAGCCACTGGTCTTTGATTTTGAAGATTGTCTAAAACCTCGCTTGGCTAGAGGATTCGTCGGGATCGTGATAGTTTAAGACAAATAACACTTGTATCGGTTCTTGATTCATGGAAAAAAATGTACACGAAGAGCATTAATATCAGGCAAATAATTTTCCATTGATCCAATAAGATTAAGGTGCCGTTTGGAAATCAAGTGCTTCCCTAAAAAGTGTTGTCTGGAAAAGTGCTGTTGAAAAGTGACTTATATAAAAAGTACTTTAGAAAAAATTAGCGTCTGGTGGGAAAGTGCTTTTGATTTTTATAAGTTTTGTCTGCGTTTGATATGTATAAGTTCGAAATGACTTAATACCACAATAATTGATACAGTACGAATATAATATAATATACATATTTTATCTTTCTATAAATCCAAAAAAATAGTTTTAAATTACAACAAAATAAAAAAAAACACAAAAAAATTATAAAAATGAAAAAAATCACAAAAATTTATAAAAAATTATAAAAATAACAAAAAATCAAAAAAATTATAAAAATTATAAAAAATCACCAAAAATTATAAAAAATCACCAAAAATCACAAAAACTTATTAAAAAAATACAAAAATCACAATTTTTTTTTATAAAAATAGAGTTTACAGAGTGAGAGATAACAGTAGAGTTTTGTGATTTTTTGTGATTTTTTATGATTTTTTTCATTTTTTATATTTTTTTTTGCAATTTTTTTATTTTCTTTGTGGTTTTTTTTATTTTATTTTAACTTCCCGAGTAAGTGGATTTCTCCAGAAGCATGAAAAACCAACTTTTACAAAATGAGCTTCCATTACCCCCTGCTTTTCGGGAAGTGGGTAATTTTATGTTACCAAACACACAAAAATATCTTAAATGGGCTTCTTAGGCTAGGAAGCACTTCTGGCCTGTCCGCCAAACACCCCCTAAAACTGCTCATCGGGGTATTTTCTCATCCACAAACAGATGGGCGGTGAAGAAACATGGTGAATATAAATTCACGATACTGCTTATAAAATACAATTCCCAAGCTAGTATTTTGGTGAAGGATCGCTCCAATATGTCAATTTGAGACATTTTTCACTATAGACGTCATAACATCTCAAATGTGGCGGCGAAATAAAATCAACGCCTTATCCTTCATCTTTTGATTAACAACAAACTTATGTTTTACTCATCAAAGATGGCATCCAAAAAAAATGGGCATGACATTTTCACATATCAGGTTGACTACCATGTGGTGACGGAATAACATCCACGTCTAAATAGTTATTTCGCAAGTATACTTTGCAATTTTACTCATCATAGATGGCATCCAGTATTTGTTGAGAGTTCTGGATTAGTTATCATATAAAACGACCGGTTTATATGTTTATGTTTTGTACAAGTACAAACTTTATTTTGAAACGACTGGTTCGAAAATAATAGTTTTGTTTCTCATGTGAATTGCTTCTCATTGATCTAACGACGGGTCGATACTGAGACACCAATTCGGCAAAACATACATCACTATATAAACACACTCGGGGAAATTATTATTTAGTTAATCCCTTCTGGTAGCTCTAATCGAACACGAGGAGGAAAGACGGTGAGGGTGGAGGGCACGAATGCCACTAATAAATATTTAGAGGGTGGAGGGCTCTTATTAGGATATCGACTTCCGCCTATATCTTCCCTAAACATCGTATCCAAATAGGTGAAGCTTCATAATTTTTTTAACTTAAATGTGAAAATATGTGATTTCGCAAATTACAATATTGTAAACATGGTACTAATAAATATTTAGATTGTACCTGTTGCCATGATTAATAATTCTAACATGGTAGCACATATTGCTAATAAGAAAATTAATTAAGGTTATCAATCTAAATCTATCAAGTTACACTAGCAAGATATAACTCAATCTTTTATTATTTCTGTCGTATGTGTATATTTTATTAATGTTAATTACAACATGCATAGATGCAGTATATTTAATTACTAATTTACCATATCACATGCGGGAGAATTTTTTTTAATAATACGGTAGCACTAGAATTTGTTTCTATGTCCGTTTAAATCCTTACTGTTTACGTCAAATACCCATTCACTTTTACATAGCAAAGCATGCAATTACAGATTGAAGCACGAAATTACAAGTTTGTTCTAAAACAAGATATGAACCTAGATAGTGGCCATACAATATGGGATATATAGCAAGACATGTTTGTATACGCTTGAAACCATGGATGTTCCTTTTCTTTTCAGTAAGTATATCTATATATTTATTTCTTATGCAATGATCCATCTGACTTTTACAAAGTCACAAACAGAAGACCTGCATACATGCGTGGTTGCTACACCCAAAATAATCACAAGAATCACATATTATATATATGACTCATGCTGTTTTTTTTATGCAGTAGCAAATTAGGTCCTCATGCAATTTTCAACCTTCACAATTTATAAAAATAGGTTTGTCTATGTACCATACTCACATAGTATTTTGGTGAAGACCGGGAGATTTTTTTTTTTCAAACTTTGGCCGTATATTTATAACCCATCTTCGAGCATATAAACCATGATATTCAAATAAATAGCTCAATCTTCTAGATTTTACTCCAATCTCTGCGAGAAAAGTGCTGATAACGTGTTGTGTGACATATTAGCTCACATATATATGTATATAGATAAAGAGAGAGAATATAGAGAGCGACAACAAGACGGTTCTTTATTCATTAATAAGTGTAGGAGAGATACATCAAGAGACCCATGACCCTCTTTATATAATAGAGAGTGGGGTTACATAGGATAGAAAAGCACAAGATAAGCACAATAGATTAAAGTCCAAGATGGTCAATAATATTCTACAACAATTACCATAAATTATAGGGTAAATTTTGGATTGTTACCTTATCTACAACTTAATTAAGAATTGGTACATGAAACTGAAATTAATTAAGAATTGATCCATTTTCCCAAACTAACCAATAAAAATGTAAAAAATAAGAAAAAATGGAAAAAATCTTGAAAATAAAAATGGAAAAAAAAAACTTTAAAGAGGCTAAATCCCGAAAAACACGAATAAAATTTTAAAAATCACAAAAAATCTAAAATCAACAAAAATCCAAAAACACAAAAAAAATAGTCCGACTCGTCTTAATTCATATTAAAAATAGTCTGAGTAATTTTAAAAATAGTCTGAGTCATTTTAATTCATTTTAAAAACAGTCTGAGTCGTTTTAATTCATTTTAAAAACAGTACGAGTCGTTTTAAGTCATTTTAAAAATAGCCGGGCTCATCTTAAGTCATTTTAAAAATAGTTTGGGTAATTTTAAAAATAGTTGGACTCATTTGAAGCATTTTAAAAACAGTCAGAGTAATTTTAAAAATAGACTGAGTCATTTTAAAAATAATATGAGTCATTTTAAAAAACAGTCAAAGTCGTTTTAAGCCATTTTAAAAATATTTTGTGTCGTTTTACGTCATTTTAAAAGCAGCCTGAGTAATTTTAAAAACAGTCTGAGTCGTTTTAAGTCATTTTTAAAACAGTCTAAGTCATTTTAATTTATTTTAAAAACAGACTGAGTAATTTTAAAAACAGACTTAGTCATTTAAAATAATTTTAAAAATAGTCTTAGTTATTTAGAAACAATGTGAGTCATTTTAATAATAGTCTGAGTCATTTTAAAAATAGTCTGAGCCATTTCAAATAATTTTAAAAACAGTCCGAGTCATTTTAAAAACAGTTTGAGTCATATTTAAATCATTTTAAAAATAGTATGAGTCATTTTCGGTAACTTTAAAAATTGTCTGAGTCATTTTAAAAAACATATCGAATAATTTCAAAAAAACAGTGTAAGTCATTTTTAAGTCATTTGATGAAGTCATTTGAAAACAATTGCAAGTTATTTTAAAGTTTTTAATATTTTTTGGACTTTCTGGTTTTTTCCGACTTTTTTGAACTTTTTTTCATTTTTTTGTGAGTTTGGATTTTTTGATTTTTCTTGGTTTTTTTAATTTTTTTTTTTAATTTTTCGGAATTTTTTCGGGTTCCTGACTTTTCTGAACATTTTTTAATTTTTTTATGATTTTGGATTTTTCTTGGTTTTTTTTTTTAATTTTTTACCACTTTTCGGGTTTTTTTCGGGGTCCTAACTTTTTTGAACGTTTTTTCATCGTTTGTGATTTTGGACTTTTTTTGGATTTTTAGGGTTTTTTTATAATTTTTTTTTACCAATTTTGGGTTTTTCCGGGTTCCTGATTGTTTTGAACTTTTTATTATTAATTTTGTGATTTTGGTTTTTTGGAATTTTCTTGGTTTTTTTTACCATTTTTTCGGGTTCACGACTTTTTTAAAGGTTTTTTCAGTTTTTTTGGTAATTTTTTTTTTAGTTTTTTTAGTTTTTTTTTTTTTTGAAGTTTTCCCTATTTTTTCTATTTTATTTTTATTTTTACTGGGTAATTAGTTGGGTGACCAATTCTTAATTAGTTTTACAAATAATTGATCGATCTTTAATTAAATTTTGTATGTTGGCCAATTGTTAAATATCTTTGTTTTTATTGACCAATACTTAATTAACCCTTTATGGGTTTCGATTTGGGATACCGAGTCATTACATATCTGTAGAATTTCACCATCAACTTAGAGAATATTATCTATATTAATTATATTACAGGTCCATTGAGGGCGTGTAGTTATAAATTATGTTCCTATAGCTAGGCATTAATAGGTGAAAAATGGACATATATAGGTGAAAAATTAATTTACAGAATGGACATATATATGGGTGAAAAATTAATTTACAAAATGGACAAATATAGGTGAAAAATTAATTTACAAAATGGACATATATAGGTGAAAAATTAATTACGTACAAAAAGAGTCGGTGCAAATCAAACTCAATTATCCATGGGTACAATAGGTTGTACTAAATAATTATTAATTTTGCTGTTTTAATAGATTTGTGGATTGGTTTTATGATGTATGAGAAACTTCATGTGAATGAGTATATAGTTTTTAATGAATTTACCAGTCTTGTATCGACCAGTCCAGAACAATGGGTTAGCGGGGCACAATCGCAAGAAAAATAACTATAAGAAAAGGACTAATATTAGTTACATAGTTTACAGTCATAGACAATTAGTTCCTCCCCTTCTCATTATAACCATCTTCAATACACAAGTGTAATATGTACCTTAAACCTCTTTAAAGTTTTGTATATTATTGAACTATTGGGTCTTACTCATAGTGACTCTAAATTTGACTTTCTACTTGAATAACCCTAATCTCTAGTATATAAACAAAGTTAGGGTCCCATTGTATTCATACATTCTGATTAATCAAGATTCACTGTTCTCTCTCTATATGTATACATATCTCTATATATATCTATAACGAGCTAATATGTCACACAACACGTTATCAGCAATTTGCTCGCGGAGACTACGATATACGCTCGCGGATATTGGAGATATTTGGTAAACGCACAGATATTGGGTATCTATAAACCTTAGGTTTATCCTGGTTTTTAGGATTTTGTTATATCGACCTTCACCAACATACCGTGCGTAAGATACCGAATTCAAAACTTAATTTATTCCATATATGTGATCGCACATATTATTTTATGGATAACTAAAACATGATAAAAATACCGTAGTATATAATCCATGTGTATTAGAGTTTGTTACTTGTATGGATAACTAAAGCATGATCAACCTGTCTATAAAAAACTATTGATATGTAATATGTAGTATGTATCGTGTATTGTAAAATTGTATTTTCATACAAAAAAAAATCAGTAAAAAACATATAATGGGGTTGTAAATTGAAAATCATGTAATTGTAAAACATGTATTAATCTGTGAGATTAAATATGTAACAAACTGAAAACAGTAGGACTGTTTTGTAATTCGCTGAAACTAGTGACTGTGCATGTTAATTACTAAAGGACTAAACTGAAACTTGTATGAAATTATGGACTGAAACTGTAATAATGCTGTAAATAGATATATAGTTTGCTGAAATTACACGGATAGTCCCTATAGTATATTACATGTATAAAAACAGTATATATGTGTTATAAATGTCAATATCCGGTCTAAATATTCACTCACATGCATATATATATTTATTAAAAAGGCAAGTGAATAAAAAATTGCATGTTAATCGAATAAATTGATATATTTTCATGTAAATTTAACCACTTTGCATGTTAAAAATTACCATATATAGAATTAATTGTTAATTAAAAATATACTGCTTCCTTGCATGTTAAAACTACCATGTATAGAACTTACACATAAAAGCAATAGATTTGTATAATATTAATTTAGATCTTGCTAGTGTAAAATTGGTAAATAAAATATATTACTAACATGCATGATTTAGTTACAATGTATTAAATTTACACATAAAAGCAATAGATTTGTATAATATTAATTTAGATCTTGCTAGTGTAAAATTGGTAAATAATAATCTGGAATGGTAGCGTTAATTTGATTTCCTTATAAGAAAATATGTACTGCCATGTTAGTTAATCATGAAACAGGTACAATCTAGATAATTGATCACTGTCATGTAATATTTATTTACTGCCATGTGTAAAATATGTTAATTTGCGAAATCATATATTTTCACATTTAAGTTGGAAATATTATGAACCTTCCCCAACTAAACTCACCCATTTGGATACGATATCTAGGAAAGATATAGGCGGAAGTCGATATCCTAATGAGGTCGGGTTTTAAGTGGCATTCGTGCTCTCCACCCTCACCGTCTTTCCTGGTCGTTTTTCAAGTAGAGCTACCGAAAGGGGTTGACTAAATAATAATTTCCCCGAGTGTGTTTATATAGTGATGTATGTTTCGCCGAATTGGTGTCTTTGTATCGACCTGTCGTTCGATCAATGAGAACCTATTCACATTAAAAGCAAAACTATTTTTCGAACATGTAGTTTCGAAATAAAGTTTATGCTTGTGCAAACCATAAACATATAAACCAGTCGGTTTATATGATAAATAATCCAGAACTCGCAACACATGTTGGATGCCATCTATGATGAGAAAATTCGCAAAGCATACTTGCGAAATGACTGCTTAAACGTTTATTTTAATCCGTCACCAAATGCTAGTCACCCTGATGTGTGAAAATATGATGTCCAAATTTTTTTTTTGGCTGCCATCTTTGATGAGTAAAACACGAGTTTTTGTTACTCCCGAGATGAATGCTAAGGCGTTGATTTTATTCCGCCGTCACATTTGAGACGTGATGGCGTCTTTGGTGAACAAATGTCTGAAATTGACATATTGGAGCGATCCTTCACCAAAATACTAGCTTGGAAAGCGTATTCCATAAGCAGTATTTTGAATTTATATTCACTATGTTCCTTTCCTTAATCGCCCATCTGTTTGCGGATGAGAAAATTACCTCGATGAGTAGTTTTAATTCTATTTGGGTCAATGGAAAATTGTTTGCCTGATATTAATTCTCTTTATTGACATTTTTTTCCATGAATCGAGAACCGAGACAAATGTTATTTGTCTCGAACTGTCGCGATCCCGACGAATCGCTTAGCCAAGTGAGGTTTAGACAATTGTCTAAACCGAAGATATGTGGCATCTATGCAATTTTGAAAGAAACAATTGGCTAAGCGAGAGACAATGCTCAAGGAGCCAATCTCTGCTATAAATGACCGATGTCATTCCAGGCTACTCCTTAAATAGTTCAAAACTATTATAAAGGTAAAAAACCCGATGTTAATGTGATTAAAGTTAACTGAAAGGAAACTCTTGAGAGTCCCGGTTTTGTGGCTCAAATGAGTTTGGTACCTTTCTTTATTGATTTTGATAAATCATTGAGCCATTTTTTCGCTCATCTAGATTATGTTTTCTATTTCGATTATTATTTTTCCATTTGGACCATACTTTTGGATTATAGTTTCCCTGCTTATGAAATTTCTCGAAATAATTTAAAGTAATTTGAGCAAATTTCTTTAACAAATGTGACACAACTTTAAATTATGAAATTTTAGGCAATACTTGTAGGGAAGTTGGTTTTCTGGAAATAGTGGGTAATAGTGTACCACATAATTTCACCAACTACTTGCCTAAAAGAGTACTCAGTAACAACGATTCTGGACATGTTGTTCCAAATCGAAATCTTTGGTAAAACCAAATTCATTTGTCAAATATGAGGTCTTATACTCATGCAGATCCTGCCGTACCTTGTTGAGTTATAAAATATTCGAGAAAACCAGTGTTATCTGGTAATAGCTCATGAAAGAATTAAATTTTTTTTATATAGCCTCCATTCAATACGACCAAAAGCTTATTTTAGAGGAGTTGAAATGTCTTTCAAATGCTTGCTACCACATTTTTTAAAAGCATTTAAAGTTACCTTATCATTTCGCCTGTCGTCGATTGAAAAAGGATTTAGATGCTAAGACATGATTTTCTGTACTATCATTCGCATGTCGTTGATTGATAAGAGCATTTTGATATTGTGGCATTGACCGGATGAGATATTCCCGGGTCAAAAGACGATGCTTGATTTATAATCGCATCGCATTTGGATTCTCTTTGAGGATATATTTCGTGATTAATCCGAAATTCATGCTACTAATGCTCACTTTGAAAGACTAGTATGTGTAAAGATCACGAAATGGACTCGTAGAATTCTTGTAAAGAATTGAAGGAGTTATTGTGGACTTATCCAACCATAAGACGGACCATAAATATAAATTGTTATGGTTGATGCATCGAAAATATGGTCACATTTTACTGTTGTCCACATAAATACAGCACTTCCCAAACTCTTAGGCTTATCATCAAGTTGATGGCTCATGATCCGGATTATGCTAAAAAGTCTAGTCGACTTGATAATGCCGAATAGTAAGAATCAAAATTTCAATTTGTATTACTTGACTTTGAGAATTGAAATTGAACATAATGTTGATTATGTTCCGACCCAAAATGGACTCACAGAAACTTTAAGCGGTTGCAAATGATTGCACGCGTTATTTGGTGATGCGTACCTATATATTTCTGTGTGGGGTCACAATACAGTGCATATTGCTGCATTGGTCCGTCTGAGGCCCATTGTCACTCAAAACACTAAATGCGTACCATTTGGTTACTGGTTATGAGCTGGACGCCTCATATGAACGCGTGTTTGAGTGCTTAATATTTTGATTGAGCCGCTAAAGCGTTCAAAATATGGACCTCTGAAAATCGGGGACATAAGTCGATTATGAATCCCCTGCCTATCATTTGATAGAGTAACCTTGGCAAGCGATCTCTTTACCGCATGATATGCGAAAGTGACATCGCTAAGACTGTTCTCCCCGTCGTTAGGGGGATATTTGCACGTTACCGTTTATAAGGAACGACGTGAAGTAACGTGGTATAACCCACTCAGTCTTAGTTTGATCCCCAAAACTGCACTTAGTGATAAGTAAGTGCATAGACTCCTCAAGTCTAACTAAATGCCAAGTACATTTAATGACTTTATGAGATGTCACGAGATCCTTTATACCTGCTGCAAAATGCTCGCAAGGATAGACGTCCCTGTCGGACGCCGTGTTCCTGTCGTAACATGTTGCTTTGGCCGAACCCGCCAAGCAAAGGACGCTGCCGTCAGCCGTCAGTCTATCGCCCTTCCCAAGATATGAGGAAGTTGACCAGTAGTGAACTGAAACTTGCTTGTCGCACGAGAGTATAAAGGATTTAGGAGATGTGTGATTCCTCCTCATCATGAGAATCTTGAAATATCTGTCGATCATGATATCTAAGACGATAATGAAGCAAAACGAGACTGTCATTGATTACTTGTTCATATATTCGGTGACAACTGATAATATGAACAAATTATGACAGGGAAATATGTACCGTTGCCTAAAGTCAACGAAGAATAGACTGGACTAATGGAAACTTGCAATCCAAGTAGACTCCTTAGCGAAAGTGTGTTCGGACCTGTAGCTCCAATACCACCAATGTTAAACGAGTTTGTTTATTTGGTTATTCGTAAGGAAGAGTGATGAGAATAATGAGAATGTAGAATGCTCGCCTAGTAGTGCAAGGCTTCCTTCACACCTTGGAATTGCTTACGAGATGGTTTATTTCCTCGTAATGGACGTTATAACGGTCCCCTACTTTATCATTTTAGTAGTTTCCGAAAAACTGATTATGCAGCATGTGATTGTGGCCATTGTTTTATCTCTATGAGAATTTAGACAAAGAGATATACATGAAATTCCATGTGTGACTTCATATGCTTTAATCAAGTAGTTCCTGACCACGGAACACGATCTCAATTAAATGAGACGTCCACTATATGGATTAATATAATCTGAGCGGATGTGGTATACCCGCCTTAGTGAGTACTTGTTTAGCTTGAGATACTTGAACAAGTATTATGCCCTTGCGTGTTTTATTACGCGATCCATTTTTGGATTTGCCTTCGAGATGAAGGATCTTGGAAAGAAACGGTAATGACTCGGCCTGATGATTGAATCGCGTAAAGATTGAATATATGTCCATGATTCAGACTACACCCAGAAGGTGTTATGACGTTTTAGTCATCATGACGCTAAGTCGTCAAATTCTCCCATGATCGTTCGATCACTAGACATTGATATAGACCCAGTCTGTCCCTGATGTGACGATGAAGAGATATTGAACCATGATGTTCATATCTAAGTACAATAAGCGCATCACTGTACTTGGTCTAATGTGCTAGGACGAACATCTCGTATGTTGTGAATGGTATAGCTCGACACAGCATCGCGCTAACACGCTACCATCGAAATGACATAAAAGACATTTTCCATTACCTTAAGGTAACTGTGGATGAGGGCGTGTCTTATCCCATTTTGCGTCATCGAGTGTATCTACCCCCTTCGGTACTCGAATTAATGCAACCCTTTTTCGGTTATACCGATGCCGGTTACTTATCAGATCCACATAAGAGATATTCCTAACATGGTCTGTTTTTACCATTAGGAATAAGGCGATATCTTGGAGGTTTCGGAATGACATTAAAAATGAACCACTCTGATCTACTCGTGCAATATGAGACGACTAGAGAGTATATATGGTTTCCAGATAGTATTAGTCATATTTGAATTACATATGCTCTGTCTCACGATACAGATAAAACACTTGTCATATTTGAGGACAACTTGTTGTTATCGATCAATAGAGACTACATTATGCTATTTAGCATTTATTGTCGAAATAAATCTTCACATATGAAGTTTAAGAGCATCCTATCGAATGCTCATTCTATTCCACGTTAGATTTTATTGCATCCAGTCATGTGCAAGTAAATGAGGCATCCATTCGAATGCTCGTACACTTTCTTCGAATATGAAATCCTTGCACCCAGTCGTATGCAAGTGAGGGGGAGCTTCCAGTCGCATGCTCGTGTACTCTTGCTTGTCCTTAGACCAAGGTTTT
The DNA here is from genome assembly GCA_963920805.1 of Primula vulgaris. Lineage (NCBI taxonomy): Eukaryota > Viridiplantae > Streptophyta > Magnoliopsida > Ericales > Primulaceae > Primula > Primula vulgaris. The sequence continues at coordinate 10,902,909 of OY987221.1, read as the reverse complement.
TTCCTACTGGGTTTTTCTTGGCAAGGTTTTTAGCGAGACACGTTCCCATCATATCTTACTTAAGATTGCCGAAATTATGGGGAGTATCATGTTATATAATTCTTACCACAGTGTACTCTTTTGTCATTCGACTAGAGGTTTTTTCCCACTGGGTTTATTCTGGCAAGGTTTTGATGAGGCACCTGTTTTGTGGTTGATCCTCTACTACTACCACTGTTGTACTCTTTTTCCTTGGACCAGAGATTTTCCCATTGAGTTTGCTCTAGCAAGGTTTTGATGAGTCACATTGTTTTGTGGTCAGTTACTTACATGATATTTCGGCTTATATCATTCGTCTACACACTTTCTCCTAGGTACCAGTTTTGTCTCAAATTGGGTTTTCCGGCCCTAAGGTTTTTATGTGTTTAGCACTGCGAATGAACTCGACTCAGATCGACAGCATGAAGACGAAGAAATCAAGACGTCCAAAGGGAGAGTGTTGTAGTATATTATTGAACTATTGGGCTTTACTCATATTGGGCATAAGTTGGGCTTTCTAACTTGTATAACCCTAACCTCTAGTATATAAACAATGTTAGGGTCCACTTGTATTTATACATTCTGATTAATAAAGACCTACTGTTCCCTCTCTCTATATCTATACATATCTCTATATATATCTATAACGAGCTAATATGTCACACAACATTTAAGATATATTAGGTGTAGTGTTTGATGTCCTGTCCAGGTATGCGTCGATCCCGATATTCAGTAAGGGTGCGATGGGTTTGGGATGAGAAGAATATGTTGGTTTCCGTGTACGAAATAACAATTAGACAATAATTAAAGGACTAAAAAGAATAAACAAAAAACCAGTGTAATCTTTATTAATTTCAAATTGGAATAGAAATTATTGATTACAACATGTAGGTACTGAAAAGTAATTAAAGCAAACATTATCAGATTATTATCAATTAATATTCTGATGTACTGAATTGCAATAAATAGAAACTGCCGGACTGGAAAGTATAAACTTAACAGCCGGACTATTGTGATTGAAATTGAAATTACAGGACTGAATTGAAACTATTCTAATTACTGAATTAAATTACAGAATTGAAATTACAGCAAAAAAAAAAACAGAACTTTAAAGAAATTACAGAAAGATACAAACAGAATAGAAAAGCTACAGCTAAGTACAACAAATTAAAATACTGAATTAAAAAATACAGAAAAGTAAATTGCGGAATTAAAATAAAAGAATTGTAAATGGACAGAATTGAAAAGACGAGGCTACTGTTTAACAGTATGCCCTTAACCGATATTCGCCCAACCACCTTGATGTTTCTGGTTGCGTTGGCGCTTCGATCCCAAGGTACAAGGTCTCGGATGACTCGCCGGAAACTGGCGACGAGTCAATGTCGAGCTGTTGGTTGGTGGTTCTCTCTGGTTTCTAATATGCTATGAAAAAAAATAATGCTGTTTAGAGAGAAGAGAGATTTTTCGTGTATGGATATGTGAGGGAAGGCTGCCTCTTTATTGAGAAATTCTGAAACCGCAGACTTAATTGTGGTCATTTAATTCTGGGAGTTACATTCCCCAGAATCCGCCTCCATTACTGCTGGAGTTTCAAACTTTCTGGAACTCTAGGGACTTCTCTTGTAAATATACAAAAGTCCCCTTTTCAGTTTAGTACGAGACCCGAGACCCGAGAAAAATCCCAAATCCCGCGGCCCGAGTCCCGAGACCCGAGCGAGCGCGCGTGTGGTAGACACTAACCCACTCATGGGTATGTGGACTTGATTAGTTTAACAACTACATGGGATGGACTTGTATATATAGTGTAAAAATCACTCATGATTTCACAATGTGGGATAACCCTCATGGTTTAATCCCACTTTTTTTTCCATTTTCCAGATTTGATTTATTTTCCTCTTTCGAGTACCAACCTTCGAGTCCAATTATCATTCACACCCATTCTCCGAATAGGTCATGCGATATACCGTTACGAAGCTCGTTGCACGAGCTACTCAAACGTTTTGTACGGCTTCAGAAAATCTGAGTAGTCGTATTGAATATTGATTCAAACATGGTCCCTGACCACTCGAAACAACCATGTATAAATACGTGTTTTCCAACAGAATATCTGTTGTTCTCATGACCTGTGAGATTTGAAGATCATGAGAAGGATTTAGACGGTTCTTGTTGTTGTATATTTTGTTCAGAACTTGGGTTATAGGCTTTTTATACTTGCAAATCATTTTTGGCTATGAAATATATATTCACATTGTAATTAATACTAATATTGTGTTAAGACAATTAAAATAAAATTGAACGTTAAAAATCAAAGACAATTAAAATAAAATTAAACGTTTTATTAGCAATTTTGGACTCTGAGTCACCCTGACTCAGAGTCAGACACACTGCTTCCCATTATAAATTAACCTTTCTGCTCAACCTATCCTTTTTACACTTCACCCTTATCTCATAACATAATGACTTTACGGAGGATCATCATGTCATTGGGTTCTCGTATTAGGAAACTTAGAATGATGCCACTTTTTCTAACTCCCAAATTATCGCTCCTTTAAAAGAACATACTTGGCGAGGAAATATGTCGGTATCCCCTTGTCCGAGACCTCTTCATCACCAAAACAGTTTGTCCGGGCCTCTAACAGAGATGTGGCGCGCTGCCCCGGAGCTTAACAGGCCGAACCATGCCTACGCCGGTCTAGAGAAGCGTATCGAGCACGCTTCTTTAATTAATGCTGCTGCTCCCTTAAGAGGCCCCCGGCGTTTTTACCGACGTGGCCCAGTCGCAAGCCGCCAATTGTAGGCACTGTTCAAGGATTGTACACTTGTCAGAATCTTAAATAGCTCTGACGCCGTTAGATCAATATCTAACGGTACAGTGATCTAATGGCTGATATGCCTTGAGTAATACTATAAATATCCCCACCAACACGACATTAAAGGGTACATGAAAACAGAAGGGAGAGAGAACAAAAAGAATCCGGCATACACACCCTATCAAACCTGACTTCACCATACGTAACCGGTCCGATCCAGCTCTCCCTTTAGCTACATATTTGTATCAAGCTTTTGGGTCCCCCTCCACCGTACTGACTTGATCGTCGGAGAGGAAAATCTTGGGATCAACTCGGGCCCCCTGTTCGTTGCTTGTGCAGGTACGACAGACATCCGTTGCTGAAGCAGACCATATTATCACCGGATCTCCTAACAACACCGGAGCCGACGCGAGTTATAGAATAAGCCGAGCCTAGGAAGAAAAATAGGCTCGCCAATACTAACCTTATAGAAAAAGTATGTCGAGAACGATCGTATTAACTTTGACCTGTTCACTTCGGCTCAAGAGGATCTGGTTTCTGCCCAGCAGGAAATTGACACTCTTTCTGCTGAGGTCGATCGCCTTAAAATTGAAAATGTTGATCTATTGATTGCAGTAGCCGCCGCCCATCGATCTGAAAGGGTGCCTACCAGGCCTAGAAGCCCTTCCTCTAGTCCTTGCCGATAAATTTGTTGCAGTTCCTCTGACATGTCTACTGGTCCTTCACGACATACTTCCTCTAAGTCCCTAAAAGGGTTAAGTATAACCCCCTGAGCCGTCGCTCCCATGATCCCTAGTGATTTTTACATAGTCTTTATTATCTTTTGTATCGTGACTTTCCGGTATTAATCTATAAAATACCTTTTAGTCATGTTTTGTCTTGCTTTCCATTTTGACTTATGTTTCGCACCTTTTATCTTTTATGTATCCTCTTTGTTTGAATTATTAGTAAATTTTGTAAGGTCTTTTTCTATTCTCTTGAAAGCGGTTGGTTCACCCCTGCTTTTGACCTTTCTTGGATAAGATTTTAGCTCTTGAACAGTTGTAAATATAAACTTAACGAAGTGTCCTTCATTCCTCATTACCTTTTCTTATAAAAAGGATTATCCTTCTGTTAATCAGGCTAGCTCCCCTATAGGTTTAGGTAATTTCTTCCTAAACAAAATGGATGAAGCCCTTAAAATCGCTGCCCTTTACCAAGAGCTATCTAACCTTCAGTCCGAAAAGGTTTTGCTCTTAAAGGATAATGATTCTCTAAAACTTAAAGTAACCACCTTAGAACTAAAAGTTTTCGATCTTGAAGCAAACAATTCGAAACTTCAAGATCTCGTTGATCACCTGACCTCTGCAGAGTGTGGAACCAACTCTCACCCGAATTATATTAGCGTTAATGTTCTTGATTCCCCTGACGCGTCACCTTGTAGAGATGATTCACATTTGTCTTGATCTTTATTTATTTATTTTTTCTCTTTTTAAATGTATGTATGCTCAAGACTTGTGATGTAAACCTTTAGTCTTTCGATGTGACTGTGGTTCATACGGTTGTCTTTTAAGAAAATTTCTGATTTTACATATAAGCCCTTATGTGATATAATTCGTAATGTTTTGTGTTTTTTAATTGACACGGTGTCAATCTTAGCAAAAGGTATATTAACCTAAATCATCGCGTCTCTTTGGTTTGGACCAAAACAAACCTTCTCATCTATATAAATACCACGGACATACTTTGTTTTCAATATCTCTTACTACCTTTTGCGATAATGGACAAAAATCAGGCTTCTGTGCCCCTCGACCCTTGTTCCTCCCCCTAATCATCCAATGAACCTTCAACCACTGTTACGCGTAACCCTCTGGCTGTCGAAATAGCCATCTTGAAGCGTGAAAACGAGTTCCTTGCTGGCGTGAATTCTCGTCTCGAGCATGCCAACATGTTGCTGCGTCTTGACAAATTGGAGTTGAAAGCAGAAATTGTTCGTCTTAAGAGGAGGATTGCTACCCAACAATCTCAGATCCAGCATGTGGACGACGCCAACTCAGCTTCTTAGATTTCTTAGGGTTTTTTGTTGTGTCCCTTTTATTTGTAACCTCTTTGATTTCATGGCTTTACAATGTTTCTTCTAGGTTGTGACTGCTTGTTATATTTTAGTAATTACAACGTTGTAGGGTTTATTATACCCCCTTTCTGATTATTTTACGTGTTTAGCAGTTCTATTTACCTTTTATTTTGCCCTTTTAATTAATCACTGTGGTGTTAACCTTTAGGCTTTCCTTGGGTGGTACATGTGACTACGACTTGGACCAAAAATACCTGGGTCGATTCCCTCATAGATCATTTTAGCCCCCACATATATTTCGAGGTCTCCGACACCTATTGTGTTAAAACGCAACCTGGCCATATAGTATCGGGTTTTATCCTCTTTTTTAGCCCTTTTAACTTCTTGGCTTTTTACTTCATGACATCTTAGGCACTCATATTGGTCCCTGCCATTGAACTTGTTTGTTGTTTTTCATTCCAGAATGACCAACTCGCTTTGGATCTTGCTCCTTTTCGGGTTTTCTCGGTCCTGGTCCTGGTCCATGTCGTCAGAGTACAACCTCGATGATTTCGGGATATCCAATGCTATGCCCCCTATCATTACCATGTTAACCTCTGTTTCTGAGAACGGGTTTCCGTCGATGTCCATCCGATCAACCGTTGTTAGATACCGCAATAAACATTTATTAATTAGGTCCTGAACATTATTCCTAAATGTCATGCAATTCCGCGTCACATGTCTAAAGGTGTTGTTGTGCCATTTACAGTAATCTTTTCCGACTAGTTCTTCTTTTTTCGGGAATTCATGTCCCTTTGTTAAAACGAAAAACTTTTGTTTGATTAATTCATCGAAAAGATCATCTGATTTATTGACGTCAAATGAATAAGGCCTTGTAGGAGGTGGTTTATTCTTATTCATGGTACTTAGATGGTAAATTAATTGGTTTTTCCAATTCAGTTAGCGTATCGCAAACTATGGGATTTTTCCCTATCACTTGCGCCACGTCCACCTCTAAATCCCCATCTAAGTCATGGTAATAAGTCTCATATACTTTCTTATGTGCCCGTTGTTCTTCTAAAATAACTTCCTCGTAATTAGTTACGGTTTTAACAAGTTCGAATAGGTTATTTATCCTTGTATTGTTGAACTTTTTCTTATATTCAAAACTTAAACCTTCTAAGGCTAGTTCGATTACAACTTTTTCCGGTATCTGGGTATGTACCCTACTCCGTACTAGTTTAAAACGGTTCATATATGATTCTGCTGTTTCTCCTGCTTTCATTTTTATTTTAGCCAAGTCTGCCATCGAGACTTCCGGTTCAAATTTATGAAATTGGGAGTGGAACTTTGTTTCTAGTTCGTGCCATGAGTCAATTGTTCTGGGAGGTAAATTCATGTACCAAGAGAATGCACTTTTAGTTAGCGACGCTAGGAACAATTTGGTTTTTAAATCTTCCTTGTTCCCGAATTCTCCTACGTTTAAAAAAAAAAACCTATGTGTTCAAGCGTAGACTGATTATCCTCTCCAGAGAACAAACTAAACTTTGGCATTTTAAAACCCCGAGGAAATTCTGTATTTTCAATCCTCCGGGTCAGTGGGCTATGATAAGCCGGAACATTAGTCCTTTGCATACCAGATCCTAATTCCTCTAGTAATACATCCCTCACTTGGCATCTTAATGCCTCAACGTCTGGTCCCCTTGGTCCATCACAAAATGTTTCATCAACAACAGGTATCGGAATAACATCCGGTTCGGGTACTTTTTATGCTGGGTAACATGATTGACCAGTATTATGTTGGAAAAACATGTTAAAACATGCGTGTTTCCGAATGGTCGCTGGACCAACTTCGAGTCATTTTTCCATGCGACAGCGCTAAGTTGTTTATACCATACTCAACGTGGTTGAGTAGCCCGTGTGACGAGCTTCGTAACGGTATATCGCATGACCTATTCGGAGAATGGGTGTGAATACAAAGTGGCTTCAAAGTTGGGCTATCGAAAGCTCAAATCTGGAAAACGAAATGGTTAATGAGAAAACCATTTAGAATAATCTCATATTGGAAGATTGAGGGTCAATTTTACAATATATATAGAAGGCCAACCCATGTAGTTGTTAAACAAACAAAGTCCACATACGCTAAGAGTATTAGTGTGTACCACTCGTGTCTCGGGTCGCGGGTGTGGGTGCGGGCTTGGGCTTGGGCTTGCGATTTGGGGAATGTCTCGGGTCTCGGGTCCAAACCTGAATAGGGAGTTTTGTATAAAATACAAAAGCAAGTCCCTAGAGTTTCCAGCAACAGAAACGCCAGCAATGAATGAGATTAAATGCTGCGGTTTCAGAATTGTTTGAACGGATTCTGGGGGTGTAACTCGCAGAATTAAAGACCAACATTTATGGCTGCGGTTTCATTAGAGCCTATAAAAGGCAGCCCTCCCCCTCTCATTTCAACACACCAGAATACACACAACTCACAGCATAAGCATACATATATAGAGAGAGAACCGCACCACCAACAGTTCGACCTGTGGTTCGGTGCCGGTTTCCATACGAGCCACTCAGTGACAAGAGTTGTACCTTGGGAACAAAGTCCCGAAACTAGAAACCTCTAAAGGTGGTTCGAGAAATATTGTTTAAGGGAAACTGCCTAGCAGTTGCCTATCTTTTTCATTTCAGTCCTTTACATTTCAGTACTGTTTACTTTCAGTCTTTCTTTTCTGTAATTTATTTTCAGTTCTGTAATTTCCAGCATTTACAAAACAGTCCGGCAGTTTGTTTTTTCTTACAAAACCAGTCCGGCAGTTTCCGGCAGTTTGCTTTATTACAAAACCAGTCCGGCAGTTTGTTTTATTACAAAACAGTCCGGCAGTTTGTTTTTTGTTAAAACCAGTCCAGCAGTTTCTTTTATTACAAAACAGTCCTGCAGTTTGTTTTTTTGTTAAAACCAGTCCAGCAGTTTCTTTTATTACAAAACAGTCCTGCAGTTTGTTTTTGTTAAAACCAGTCCAGCAGTTTCTTTTATTACAAAACAGTCCTGCAGTTTGTTTTTTGTTAAAATCAGTCCGGCAGTTTCTTTTATTACAAAACAGTCCGGCAGTTTGTTTATTTGTTAATTCAGTCCAGCAGTTTAATAGTTTATATTAATCTGTATGGTTTAATTAGTGTATTTTAAATTCTGTACGAGTCAGGAATTGTAATTTATATTCCAATTGTGAGAAATAAAGTGTTATTTCCATTGCGTTCCTGTCTTTTAATTTATTGTCTTCTCTATTATTGTTTTTCGAAATAGTACCAAAACCAACATATTATAGGACCTTGATGTTATTTCGTGCATCCTATAATGACTGTTTTGGGGTTTGTTATTGTAGTTAAGGCCGTGCCCTCCTTGCGTGGGGTTATAATTCATACCAGTTGCGTTTCCCGTTGGGCAACTGCCATTTACAGGATTCGGGTTTGGACCAGGCACGTATCCCATATACTGCCATCCTTGCGTTGGGTTTTGGATTGAGGTTGGTGTGCCACCCGTATACTGCCCCCTTGCGTTGGGTACTGACTAGTATTGGGTGCGAAACCCCTATAGTAACCCTCTTGTGGTGGGTTATAATTCGGATCTGGCATGTAAAAACTGTGTTGTGGCCCGGGGTGACTAGTGTAGGGAAAACGGCCTCTAGACCCTTAGGGATGCGTTTTTTGGATATGACACGATTTCATTAATAGGTGTCGTGTACCAAACAGGGATTCCTTTTTCATCCGGGAAATTTTTGTTTTGATAGTGTGGTTTCACGTATGTTTCACTTTCATTATTTTCTTGATTTTCAAAATTTACTTCTTTGTAAGTTGCATTAGTGAAAGGATCAGTATGTACCTGTTCATGCGATTTAGCCCTGTCCTGCCTTGCCTGCTCCATGTTCCCGCGAGTTGTCTCCACTAGATCCTGTAGCATCGCTTTTAACTCCTTTGTCCCGTCGTTATCTGGGTTGATTAAAGCTTGAGCAAGTTGCCTCAACAAGTCACTGAACTCTGGTTGTGTCTGCCCTTGCGATGGGCCTTTCCTCGGGTTAGTATCTTCCCGATTGGTTTCCTGACCCCTTGATGGGTCTTTCATGGGGGTTTTTCCTTGAGATGTTAACATCTCGAGACTTTCCTGAGCCTCACCCTCATCTGGGTGATTGTTTCTCTTACTTTTGCGAGTAGTTTCTGACATCCTGAATTATAAGTTAACCCCCTCCTTTCAGCGCCAAAAGATTGTTACTGGGGAATTTGCCAACTTATAGGAACAATATCAAACCAAGCGTTACTCACGCAATATAGATTTGGTTAATAGAAAAATGCCTTAGTTAAGGACTTATCTAGGAATTTTGCCAAGAACGGATAGATGGCAAGCGTAATTAAATGTAAAATCACTTGATTAATAACTGAACTTGGCTCGAATACAGATAGACGGTACATCGTAAATGAAGTGGATTTCTAAATTATATCTACTCCTAGGAAATAACTGGAAATAACGGGATAATTAAGATAAAATGCGTAAAAGCTTTGATAATATAATTTGTTTGATCTTCGTTGATGCCTTATGTGGTCGGACTTAAAACGTGTTATTAAAATCCTTTTTACCTAGCAAGAGTAATAGGGCCGACCATAGTTTTAATGTGATAAGTAAGATTTGTTCCACGGAGACAATGTTAAATTGTTTTAAATATTATTTAAGATACGATTTTATGGTTTTCTATTCGAGATATGGCTCGCGCCTTTGTTTTTAACTAAACTAAGCCTAAACTTACATGCAAAGATGATAAATATATTGAAACAAGGGTTGTCAATCCTTATTCAAGCAATGAACTAACAAGCATGCAATTCATAACGTAAAAATAAATAAAAGACGAATAAAAATAAAAGGATAGATGTTACTTGTGAAGTAAATCACAAGTAGAAGGATGTAAGAACTCAGCAAATTGATAATGGAGGAAAACACTAATACTCAGCCAACAATGGTAAATAAATTATAAAGGAATAATTTTTTAGAAGGATTATTTTTAGAGAGAAGGAAGAAAGAAAAATAAAATGAAAAGTAATGGCTCTCGTTGATGAAAATTGCCTACAAAATTACTGTAGGCTTAGCATATTTATACAACTCAGCTCCCAAAATTTCAGAAACTAACCCCTAATATTTGTTTATTTGAATAAGCGGGTCTTATTCAAATAAGGTATCATTCGTCCAATAGAATTCTGACACATCATAAATTTGTGGCGGCGGAAAATCTTTTTATTCGAATAAGCGAGCTTGATTCGTATCATGTGACGGAAAACAAAATTTCTTTTCTTTTTGGGTAGATTTATTCATTTCTCCCCAATTCTAGCTCTTTTGACTGAATATAATTTTATTATTCTCTTCTTTTAGATCGTTTAACTCCTCCAACTTGCGTCTTGAGCCATTTCATTTCCTTTTTTCACATATTTGCACCTAAAAAGGGCAATTTTCACATAAAATAGACAAATAGCTCCAAAACACATAAATATGGTAAATGGGCATAAAAAAACTTATTTACGCAATGTAAAGTTGGATTTAATGCTATAAATAAGGCCTCGAAATGGCATATTTCAGGTCGAATCACACACCCCAACTAGCTCGATACTCGCACTCGAGTATCGTAAGCGGTAACTAGGCCAAATTAAACTGAGTATCTAAATACTAAAACAATAAAAATAACATGCTTACTCACTTCCGTAGGAATAATAAGGTTTTTTAAAAAAAATAATAAAAAATTGAGTAACAACACTACCTTCCCCACTCTTACAAGATCAAAGAAAATGTAATAAGTTTCATACTTATATCAAATCATGGTAAGACTTCTAAATATACCTAAGTTTTATTATAAAAATGTCTCTCGCCACAAAATAGCTTATGAATATTTTAATTAAGAAAGATTTTATTTTAATTAAGGAAGTTTAACAAGTAGGAATAATGTTTTTTTATTACTAGATTATATTTATTTTACTGATTTGGATCCTCTAACCAATACACCACGGTTACGAGGTAATCTCTTCCGTGTCGCATGGGATAAGTGAATGCATCCCGTACCGCATAACGTAAACTAATGAAAAAAAGACATCTATATTTATTTATCAATAACGTGATCTCGTTTGTGAATGCAAGGTTGCATTAATATTTACAATAATTAACACTCGTCAAACCTCATTGGATCCGTTGAAATGTGAATTACTTAACGTGAACTATAATGGTCTCACAAGTGGAGGCCAAGAATCTAGCTAGTTTTTTTTTTTTTTTTACTTGACTATAATTTTTATTTTAGTTTTTATACATTTAGTCTAAATTACAATGGGAAAATATAATCAATGTCCTATTTGGTTAAGCTATGATATTTGTTGCAACGTGTTATTTGTAGTAATTTCTTGATAAGATTTCCACAATGTGAATAAATCAAATATATATATTTATATTTGGAAACCCAAAATGTTATGCTATAATTGCAACAATATTTACACTAAATACAACTTGAATTTGGAAATAAATTTAATACTTAAACGATGTCTTGGAGGCACTCGTTAGCCAAACCCAATTACAATTACGGTTTTGCTAACGATTTCCACCGGGGGAATCGTTTAAGCATTACATTAATTTACTAAAATGAAGTTACATTTACTACAAACATTACCATATATAACATTAATGCATTAGCAATTATACGCATTTAATATATCAAATGTATGAAAAATAAACAAATATCATACATACTTAACCAATGAGGTTACCTTTTCCCAATTACAATTTGGTTAAATTACACCAACACTTGGAAGATTTGGGTCTTTGAAATATGTATTACTCCGTTAACAACCAAAGAAGCAACATTACAAATTTCCCTACAACACCACCTAGCTAGTACTTAAGAAAATTGGGTTCAATGACCATTTATTCATTACAAGATATCAAATTGACCAACAAAACTAAAGAATATCGAAACTAAATGAAGCGAGACAAAAAAAAAAGATGAACAACTAGGTCAACAATAGATTTATTCCATGTATTTTCCTTTTGAGAAAATAAATTATGGGCACACGACTTGAACACCGTGATACATGATCTTGTCCCAATTCACACTCGGACCTGACCCGATGACTGGGAGATATTTACACTCATCGCAACACACTGAGCAAATCTTCTGGCAACTTCTTTTGCTTTTGATGCCTGGTTTAGTTGCGCAATACGTCACACAACCCCTAGCACAAGCTGCACGTATTGTATCACATTGTGGTTTAGACATTGATATTAATCAAGATGGGATCGCCAAATACATAAAAACAGGGCTAGTTGTGGATAAAACTTCCTAAGTCCAACCTAAGTAAACCAAGTAGCACCAACCTAAGTCCAAAAGGATCCAAAACTAGCCTTGACATCCTCATTATTTTCTTACCCATAGCACACATAAATATCCACAACTAGTAGTTATTTAGCATCAGTACCAAAGAACCTACATTCTATATACCCTTACTAGTACCAGCTTCTGAACCATTTCCATACCCCGAAATTTTCTTTTCTTTTTTCAGAGCCTTATTTTCTTTCATCAAAGCTTCCATTTCATTCTCCAAATTTGCCCTGAACTCAAGTTCCCCTGAAACCCACTCCTCCAAATCTGCAACTCTTTGCACATAACATTGTGAATAAGTATTTGCATGTCTGATCTCCTTCATGTCTTGTTCAGTCTTAGCCATTTTCTTTTCGTTCTCTAAATTTTTCTTCTGACTCTCGGCATTTTTTCTTTCTAGCTCTTTCATCATCTTTTTTTGAATATATATGATTTCCTCCATTATTTTAAAAAAATACATATACAAGAAATGCCTTAAATTTGGAGCTTATGTCGGGTCTCGTAATTACTGGAGACGGATCTGGTGTTTGTAACATGAAAAATTGATGGAAAAAGTAAAATGATTTCATAAGAAAATATTTTTTTGTGTTTGATTACACAAGAAAACCAATGGAAAAGAATATTAAAGAAAGTATGGAAAAAATTGTGTAGAATGAGGAAAAGCATTTTACTTTCATAATTGGAGCAAAAGTAAAACAAATAAGAAAAGTGAGTCTAGCCTCTCTTTCCTTTCTTTTATTTTCAATTTCATTTATTTTCCCAATATTTCAAACACATGAATGAAAAATGATTTCATTTTAATTTTTAATTCTCTTCATTTATTTTTCTTTTCTTTTCTTTTCCCCTCACATTTCTGGGTTCCAAACACACCCTAATTAGTGTCTGGAAAAAATGGAAAACTTCCAAAGTGTGCATGATATATGAGTTCAGTTGATAAAGTAATGAGAAACTAAACCCTAATTAATACCGAAACTAATTTATGTTGCATAGGTGGGACACATCTAAAGTGTGAGAGAAATTTAGGCGTGATTTAGCTATCTTGTAGAAATAGTTCGTGCTTTTAAGCTCTCCGAGCTTACTTTCTTATACAAAGTATGTAAACCGTAATATGGAAAATATGAGAATTGACTGCACGAGGTACAAAAAAGCAAAACAGCAATATTTTTTATAGGATTTTCCAATATGTGCCAAGTTTTATACAAAATTTTTGTTATTCGTTGGTGATGTTTAATTGTCGTAAATTAAGTCATTACAATATTCCATTAAGTACGGTGTGTTAATCACATGATGGTTAATGTTTTGATTTATTTTTTGGGTTTATTAATCTATTTTGTTTTTAGCAGAATGGTTGGTCTAAATAGTTGAGACACTAATATTCCATGCTCACTAATATTAATTGTACATTTAAATCTTGACCAATCAACGGAGTTATGACCATATATATTATAAGTTTGTAAAATAACTCAAATTTTTAAAATAAATAAATATGGATAACTTTATTGCACATATATAACCGCACATATTAAATGATGCAAGTTTCAACTAAACCTTAAATTCTCCTTAGCTATGGTTTAGTTTAAATCTGATCACCTAGCATCATTTTTTGTTAAAACAAAAGAATTTACATAGGGTATAATGTATTCTCAAGTAATGTGTATTACCTTATTTTACATATTCTTTCATTTCAATGTATTATTTGCCATAAGTACAAGTGAAATAGATGTTATGTCAATGCCACCAGAATTACAAACTCCAATTGAACCAAACTCAAATATTTATGCATTTGGAGATTCTAATTTCGAAACCGGTGATATCCATCGCAAGCCAAGGGATCATGTGTCGTGGATGCAGGCAAACTATTATCCCTATGGTGAATCATGTGAATATATTAGTGGAAATAGATTTTCAGATGGGAAAACTGTTCCAGAATTAATTGGTGAGCCATTTTTCGATTAGATTTTTTCAAGACTAAGAAATGAGAATGGCTAAATTTCCAATTCTCAGAACTTATTATTTACTCCTACAAAGTTATTTTCCCACTTTATTATCAAACCATTATACTTAATTTATCAAAGGGCTAGTGTGCGAAAAAAACTATAAAATTTTATTGAAATTTTATTTAAAAATTAATTAGAATTTGTATTTGACATTGGTTAGAATTGTGTCCCTTCCCAAGTTAAATCATAGCTCCATTGAGCTTCCTAATTTTGCTAAATAACCTCAAAGCCTTGTTTGTGACCGATAATAATGACTTTGAAATGTATCAAAAAGAAATCTTCTCTACTTGTTGTGCGGTTAAATATGACAATATGCGGAATAATTCTTTTGAAGTACTATATGATATTGTTATATGAGGTTTTAACCAAGATTATCTTCTCGCCTCTAAGAAGTTAGTTTATGACTGTTTTGATATTTAACTGATGTCAAATCTTAATGTAGCTTCTTCATGGCTCCCCTTCGATGGCATAGATGCAGTTGGTGATCCCCCGTTTGAAACCCTACGTGGAGTTAATTACGCATCTGCAACAGCTGGTATCCTTCCAGAAACGGGAACTGCCTTCGTAAGTACACACACATAAAATGAAAAAATAAAAACAAGGAACATTTATAAAATGAAAAAAAAAAACTTGACTTTCTGCTACACTTCCCTAGTTAATTAAAAAAGAGAGATAGGTTGACTAAATCTAATTTGTGAACACATTAAAAATTATAGTAAAATTGAAAGGACAGTGGTAATCTATGGTTCTTGAATTTCCCTTCACTAATAAGTGCCATTAAATCATTGTAAGCTAATATTTAAAGAACTAAAAGATGGTATAATTTTAAAGTCATTGTACAATTTAGAAAACAGCCTATTGAAAATATTCTAAGATCACATTAAGTAGGTCACAAAATTGGTGCTCATGCATCTTGGGGCTTGTGAGCAACAATTAGTATAACACTTTACAGGGAAATACCAACAGGAAGTTTTAATTTTCTTATTTTATTTTGTATTGCAATCTTGACCAATGGGGTCAATATATGAAGTGATCCACTTTACAGGGAAATAATCTGTGTCTCAAGGAACAAATCGGTGTTTTCAAGGAATATATGCAAACGGAATTAAAGAACAAATTGGGAGAAAAACTATCGAATTATTTGTCGAAATCAATATATTTGATTAACATTGGCGAAAGTGACTACATTTTCAACTATTTGCAACCTAAGTATTATAACACGAGTAACAGCTACAATGAGGAAAAATTCGCCGAGCTACTTTCTAAGGAATACAGTAACTACATAAAGGTAACCAATTAATTACCATAACTGTCCTTACTCCTTATTGTCATATTGAGTATTTACCATCTGTTTATACCAAAACATATATCCCCAGGATTTGTACAATCTTGGTGCAAGAAAAATGGTAATTTTCGAAATTCGTCCACTGGGTTGTTTGCCGTACATGATAGAGAAACTCAAACCAAGAACCAAATGCGCAGACCATATGAACGAAATGGTATCTAAATTCAATAAGAAGCTCGATATCAAGATTACGGAATTAAGAAATGAGCTTAAAGATTTACATTTAGTGACTGCAAGAATGTTTTCTCTCGTTAAGAATATGGTTGAAGCTCCAGGCGATTATGGTAAGTTGATTTTTCAATCCTCTATGTTTATCATATGCATTCATTTACGAACTTTGGAAACATTGTTAGTTCAGTGTAATTACCAGCCTGTTTCTATAATAAGCTTATTGCATAAAGTGCTAAGATTTGAGGTGGAATTTTATATTTATTTATTGTTATTAATGACTCTAGGATTTGAAGAAACAAGATGGCCATGTTGTCCTATTGCTAAAAACGGGACAGGATTGTGCGAAAAGACTGTACTTCGAGATATTCCCCCATCTGAACAACGTATACCCTTCGCTAATCCAGATGTAGAACATTGGACCTATCGCAACCGATATAATTGTGAGGACCCCACGATGCCCGAAGAGTGGAAAAGAACTCAGAAATGGACCGGACAGAATAAAGAATATGTATGTTTGTATAAGCGAGTGTACTTGTTTTTTGACGAACTTCATTTTACACAGGCTGCGAATAGGGTCATTGTGGAACGATTGGTTGCCGGTACAGGTGGCTCGTGCTCTCCTTTTGGACTCTATCAACTTCTTTTAGCATAATATTCATAAAAACAATAGTAATAACCTATTATCATGATTCACAGGCTTTCATTTGTATAAATTGATTATGAATAACATGTTGTTGCATCAATTTTATCAATATATGTGAAGCCAGAAAACGGCAGATTTTTACTATGAAGCCGAGAGCAAGATAAGATTTATAGGATGCCCTTTAACAATTTCTATATTTACCTGTTAAACCATTTATTACGGTTGCAATCGATCGAGAACACCTTTAACAAGAGCACATCCGTTTCTAGACAGAAGTCTAAGGCAATTTTAAGATAATTTTTTATCAAATTCATCTATCTTCCCAAAATACCGAATACAACATAAGTTTCTCGAGTTGCATACAATCCTAATCTTCAGCTCTGCTCTCTGTTTTTGAAAATAACACCAATAGTAGGCCTTCAATTTATAGCTTTTAAATGTGGTGTTAACGTTCATTCGCAAGATTACAATATTACTTTGGTGACTTTCTGAATCTTCTTCCAGTTTGGGATTAGTTCTCTTTAGTACTTAAATACAAAACACGCGATGATAGTGTTTGAGAAAAATAATTGTTTCTCAATGTCTGATGAACATTGCTATTTCAGATGAGGGTTATTAAAATCAATATAACTTTATAATTGAGAAAATAATTTTTTTTATGAGATTGTAGAATGTATTCTTTCAGAAAAGTTTCTCAACAATAGGGTCTTTCTAATATCGAAATCAATATTCTAAATAGAAAATCTCTTTTTACTTATTACTGTAGCTCTCTTCATTATTTTGTCTTATGAGGCAGTGCAATACGAGTTGCGACACATCATGCAAGTTGAGCTACGGGTTGTGCATTTCACATGTAAGATTCAATTACACATCGTGTTCACAAGTGTGTTTAGAACGAGAATATCGGGAATGAAAACTGAATATATTATGTTGATATACATATTACTAACTATAAGGAAAGGCGGCATGTAAGATTCAACAACAGAAAAGAGATTTAGAAACACACATCCATTCCATTACTGAATTTTTTCTGAAATTTGACAAGCGGTATTCAAGGGACAATTTTATTGACAGACACTTCTTTCAGCTTGTTAATACAATACTAGAACCTGAAAATAATAAACGCCCCTCTAGCCTTTTAAGCTCCAACCAGCTCCAATATATTCTTCGGCGAGCACAGGGTCGTTCCATTAAAACACTCCAAGGCAAACAAGCGATTCGCTGCCTGAGTTGGATGGATTTTGTCGAAATAAAGAAACACGTCTCTATCTGGGCAAAGATTTTTCTTGGCATCATCATAACAATACCCGAAAGTATTTGTGATTCCTAAAATGAAAAGAAAGGAATAAAGTGCTGTTACGATATTTGTCATAAAATTATTATTTAGTAATCTAAAGAAACTTTTGATTGTTCATGAAAAATAAATTCAAATGATTTGGTTAATTTTACTAAGATGTAAAATAATTTTGAGACAATTCTTGCAACTTATTGGCCAATAAAGCTAATATTCAAATAATTTTATTATTACATACCAGTTAAGTCAGTATTGAGGTTCAAGGTTTGGAAAAAGTAGAAATCGTCAGAGTATGCATACTCGAAACCATCCAGATCAGATGCCAAATCGTTCAACACGTCAGGCAGTGAGTTGTTGTATATTTTAACCAGGTCGTTAACTCTTTCATTGCAAGTGTGTAGATAATTATTGTAATATGGCATGCACCCCAGTGGCCATATATTCGTCACTACAAACTTTCGTGCGCCAGCCAGATATAACGTCTGCAACATGCATATACCAGAAAAAGAGAACAAAAATCAGCATCAGTGGAGTATTTCCTGTTAAAGAATTCTGTAATAGTTATTTTAGGTCATTTCTGCAATCGAAGAAACTCATGAATTTGCCCTGATATGGTGTTTTGCAATGCTAGGAGTAAGGGATTACTACAATTGCGGAGTCTAGTAATATTAGTTCTAAAATTACTTACAGTCAATCGTTCTGCGAACGAATCCAGGAGATACTTCGAAAATAGTATAGGGTCCAATAATAGAGCCTTTCCTGAAGTACTCGGATAATCAATGTAGTTCATGTAGTCATTAATTGGATATGAAACCAGGAAAATCGATTGCTGAAGGTGTTTTTCGATTTCTTTACCGAAAACGTGAGAGAGGTTATCAAAAACTGTTTTTTCGAACTTTCGTATCTGTCCGTCAAAGTTCCATGAAGCAAGCTGCGCAAAAAACAATTTTAGTTACTCAAAACAAAATACAGAATATTTGAAGGTTCATCAGTTTCTCTGTGCTTATAAAACTGAACCACATATTCCTCCACCTATATATCAAATTTGTAATTATAACTTGTCATTGTAAATACTATGTACATGTGTCTGTGGTTGAACTGCGGAGCCACCGAAAGCAAAGTTGATCCCCGTTGTTGAATTTAAAGAGGTCGAATTGCTGTAGGGAGGAACTAAGGGTAGTTCTAGGCACATAGCTGAAAAAAAGAAGAAGCAATTAGAACTCGGAAATTTTGTATCCATATTTTTTGATATGTACATCGTGATATAGTATATAATTTGGATCAAATCTTCACTGACATGAGTGATGTTTGTTTTCTTATGTCTCTTTATTATTATGAAAAAAAGCTTCCAGAGCGGAAAAATGCAAAAACTCATTGTGAAAGAAGTGGTTAAGAACCACATTAATCATACCGATATAGTCCGCAATATTTAGACCATTTGTTGCGCGGGGGCTAATTTCCGCATCGAGGTCGACACCATATGGATGGTTTGGCCTATTATTC
The DNA here is from genome assembly GCA_963920805.1 of Primula vulgaris. Lineage (NCBI taxonomy): Eukaryota > Viridiplantae > Streptophyta > Magnoliopsida > Ericales > Primulaceae > Primula > Primula vulgaris. The sequence continues at coordinate 10,883,711 of OY987221.1, read as the reverse complement.
CCACCATCGACGATGGAATCACCAAAAACGTATAGAGCAGGAACAAGTGGCGAAAGGTTTTGCGAATGGGAATGAGAGAAAAAAAGTGTAAAAGCAACTAGGATGGGAATAATTGTAACAAGTTTGAACTTAATTTCCATAGTGAGAGAAGTAGTTAAAACGATAAGTGAATATGAATATGATGAATATGCCGGTATTTATAGAACTCAAATGTTAGTAATCACATGGAGTATTAACTGTGAACCTATGTATGACTCTAACATTATTGGTCTCTATAATAATTACCAAATGCAATGTTTGCCTCTAAAACGGAAAGTTACTTTTTTTTTTTTTTTGTTCCGAGTAGACTTCCTTGTGCTTTACCTCATTGTTAACAATCAAAATGTTATACTAAGTAGATGTTACTGACAGGATCCAAATCTTCAAAAAATAAAATAAAAGCTTTTCAGGTGCTCAGACATTTCTATAACAATAAAACAGTCTAAGTTTGAGATAAGAAAATCATCAGACAACCAAGGGTCGCTTGGAGAGTTCAGTAATCATGATCCTATAGGCATACTTTTCCCGAGAAACAAACCTAGCTATTAACCAGTTTTTTTGGTTTTCCCCTTATGATAAGTTACTATCTAGGCTTCTTGAACAAAACTTCTGAGTAGCGGACCTTAACGACTAGTCTTTTCTATACAGGGACAGGACTTACCATGGTGCCTTTTCTCCCAAAAACTTGCCCTAAAATTATTGCCAATTTCGTAGAACAGCTATCAAACCAACTAATGTGTCAATCTCTATGAAGATTAACTTGTTCACTCAGTTTGTGTTTAATCTTGTTCGCTCAGTTTTCAGTGTTCATCGGTATGTCAGACCTTCCTTCATCCAGATGGTTTTTCTGGAATTATTCAATTTTTACTCCTATTATAATTTGTTATAAACCTCTGTTTGACTCTAAAACTATTAGTCTCTATAATAATTACCAAATGCAATGTTTGACATATATGTTATACAGAAATATGTCCATATATATCAAATTACTGTGCACCTAATAAAAAAAAGTATGCCTAGACTTAGAACCCTAGCTACCAAAATTACTGTGCACCTAAATTTTCACTAACAATTAACTCCCATGTGTTATGTTAAAGTCATGTAAGAGCCCTTTTGTTTTACAACAACTACCTCTTTGGCTAAATTTAATAACATGTAATAAGTGTTTGGAAATAGCCAGATTGCGATGTGCAATGGTTGAGTAAAGTTTTATAGGGTCTCAATTTTGTGAAATCTTTTGTGTTGTTAAAGGTTTTATTTATAAGTTTTAAGTGTTCCGATGTACTCCTATTTGTTATTGCACATAGTCTTCATTTGGGTTGTTAAAGGAAGCCAAAATTCAAAATCTTCTAAGACTCGAACGTTTTTTTAGTTAACTTGTGAAGCTGAGTTCAGAAAATGAGTTCAAAACCTGCATCTAGATCGTTTAATTTCTCAAGCTGAGAAGCTAAACTTTCTGCATATATATCGTTCAGTGTGGGATTGTAATTTGTAGACGATACATTTATAGTATCATTTAAGAAAAAGGTATTCCACAATTGCAAAAAATTTGAAGTTTGAATAATTCTGTGTGTGAAATACAAATTTAAGTTCAAATAAACTTTATCCTTCAAATTCGTGCTAGTTATAGTTCTACATCATTTTAGTACTAGTACCTTACTACATTGACTAAATCAATTTTTTGGAATTTATAATGGAGATTTTGCTATCATAGATACAATAGCAGAAAAATTGTTAGCACACTATACATTTTTATATCTTCCCACTATTTGAACATTCTTTCCTCACAAAAAAAAACGGAAATTTCCTTTTATTTTTGTTCCGAATAGACTTCCTTGTGCTTTACCTCATTGTTAACAATCAAAATGTTAGTAGACTGACTGGATCCAAATCTTCAAAAAAAAAAAAAACTTTCAGGCGCTCAGACATTTCTATAACAATAAAACAGTCTTAAGTTTGTGCTAAGAAAATCATCGGACAACCAAGGGTTCACTTGGAGAGTTCAGTAATCATGATCTTATAGGCATACTTTTTTCCCGAAAAACAAACCTAGCTATTAACCAGGTTTTTGGTTTTCTCCTTATGATAAGTTACTATCTAGGCTTCTTGAACAAAACTTCTGAGTAGCGGACCTTAACCACTAGTCTTTTCTACACCGGCACAGGACTTACCATGGTGGCTTTTCTCCCAAAAACTTGCCCTAAAATTATTGACAATTTCGTAGACCAGCTATCAAACCAACTAATGTGTCAATCTCTATGAAGATTAACTTGTTCACTCAGTTTGTGTTTAAACTTGTTCACTCAGTTTTCAGTGTTCATCGGTATGGCAGACCTTCGTTCATCCAGATGGTTTTTCTAGAATTATTCATTTTTTACTCCTATTATAGCCTGTTATGAACCTCTGTTTGATTCTAAAATTATTAGTCCCTATAATAACTACCAAATGCAATGTTTGCCATATATGTTATACAGGAATATGTACATATCAAAAGTTCTCTCATACCAAATAAACAAAGTATTACCAAAAATTACTGTGCGCCTAAAATTTCACTAACAATTAACTCCCATGTGTTATGTTAAAGTCATGTAATAGACCTTTTGTTTTACCACTACTACCTCTTTGCCATGTGCAACATCTTTGAAGAAAATTAATAACATGTAATAAGTGTTTGGAAATAGACAGATTGCGATGTGCAATGGTTGAGTAAATTATAACACTGCCAAATTCTCATGAGTAAAGTTTTATAGGGTCTCAATTTTGTGAAATCTTGTGTGTTTTTTCAAGTGTTCCCATATACTCCTATTTGTTATTGCACATAGTCTTCATTTGTGTTGTTCATGGAAGCGAAATTTCAAATTCTTCTAATGTTGAAAAGGGGAACTCTATTGGCATAAGTTTACACAGACTTGAACGTTTTTTTAGTTAACTTATCAAGCTGAGTTCAGAAAATGAGTTCAAAACCTGCAACTAGACAAATCATTTAATTTCTCAAGCTAGACAAGCTAAACTTTCTGCATACATATTATTCGGTGTGGGATTGTTATATTCCTATCCGCTGTTCTACTTGTTGTTACGCAGTTGGTTTGCAACTACAGTTGCAACCACAATTATAATGATGGACAGAACTGAAAGATAAACGTACTTGAAAGAAATTCACACGCACGTTTAACAATGAAGTCCACCTAATTGGGATACGTTTCCGGTGCAATCAACCAGGTTAGTGATATTATAAAAGATTAAAATATAGAATCTAAATTTTAGTGAAAAACTCTCAGACACTCTAACTTTTTCTGTCTATGGTCATACTAAATAACTATCAATCAAAAAGATCAATAACATCCCACCATTGTTTTTTATTTTAAAAGCTCGCATGTGTATTCTTTCAAATTTGAGTTATTTATAGTTTAGAGCAAACACTTTTTTACAAGCAAAGTTATTAACTATTTATAAGAACAAATATACAATCTTCTAAGATCTTATTAAATTTTTAAACTTCTATCTTCATTATTCAAGATCTTATTGATTGAATCTTTATAGTTTTGACTGATCTCAATCCTCCTTATACGCACGAGATAACCTCTTGATTTATCTCAATTTTAATAAGTCAACATTTGTTAATAACTTGCTTGACAATATGAGATATTGTTTCGTTCAAAAAGATCTACACATGATAATATATTTTTGACAAATAAATCATATTCATATAAAATATCTCCATATATAATTTCAATCTATACGAAAAATTTAATAAGATTTCCGAACAAATAAAATTGAAATTCTGATAAACACTTGTTTAATAATAGGAGATTTAGTTAGTACAATATATGGAACAAGATAATATGTTTTAGATACTATATCTTATGAAACTAAATTTCCTAAATCTTTATGAAACATTTCATTTTTTATTATCAATATATTCTCAACATATATAAATCAAATCTCTGTAAATATATGAGAATACTAGTAATCGTAGCCCACGTGTTGCATGCGGGAAACGTATGGGCATAAATATGATCCCTAAAAAATAATTAAGATTTGAAAAAAAAAATACAAAAATGATGGAATGAATATAGTAAATTAAAAATCATATACATAATGTTTTATTTTTATAGGAGTATAAAAATATATGTTGGTGATTTTTTTGGGAGATAAATTGAGATGTATGAAAAATAACATATTTATTTAGTTATTTATATTAAATTATTTGAGTAATTAATTAGTAAAATACAATGAGGATGTTTTAGGAAAAATTTGGCAAATTTTGGCAGCTTTATTTTTCTTGGGTTGGCTTATTATAATAGTATGATATCTTGCATACTTTAGTTAGAATAAACAACTTGCAGAGCAAGTAATGCAGTAAGACAGAATTCTGCGTAATAGCAGGTTAGAATTGTGGTTGCAACTGACCTTGCAACTTCACCTGTAACCATAACTCTCTTATTAAGTAACACTTAACTTAGATTGTTTTTCTCAAACCAATTGAAAACAAATAGTTTACTAGGCTAGAAATATGATGCTAACAATCTCCCATTTGTCATTGGATTTGACAAATAATCTGAGTTTATAAAGCAGCTTCACCAGCAAAACATATTAGCACATAAAGTCCCAATAATTATCAATTTTGACACAAGTACTCCCCTGCAAATTAAAATTGCAAAATAATATATATAATTTGAGTTTATCAATTAAGCTCCCCCTGCAAATTAGAAGTGTTGATCACGCATTAACTCAAATAAGCATTCATCAATATTACCAAACACAGAACTTATTCAAATATAATTCAAATAATTGTCATAACAGAAATAAGTTACAAACCATAAACCAAATTATTCAAACACACAGCCAAAAACTGGCACAACACATCAGAGTTTTAAAACAAATAAAACTAAACAAAAATAGTTCTGAACTTTAAACACATATGCTCTCATATTTTCCCCTATTTTCCATATCCATAACAAACCTAGTTGTTGTCACTTGGAACATTAAAGCAACCTAAATGGGGAAACTTTGATGACACAGGTACATCTCTGAAATTCCTATCCGCTGTTCTAGTTGCTGTTATGCAGTTAGGTTTCAAGTATAGTTGCAACCACAGTTGGAACCTAAGTATAATGATGGACAGAACAGTAAAGTTAAATGTACTTGAATTAAATCACACGCACATTTAACAACGAAGTTCACCCAACTGGGCTACGTCTCCGGGGCACTCACCCAGATTATGATATTATAAAAGCTTACAATATAGGATTTAAGTCTTAATGAAAAACTCTCAGACTCCCTCTAGGTTTTTCTGCCTATCTCTATATTGCTCCTAGCTTTTAACTATCACTCAAAATATCAATGGTATCCCACCATTGTTTTTCATTTAAAAGCTCACGGTGTATTCTCTCAAAAATGAATTCTTTATAATTTAGAACACACTTTTTACAAGCATAGTTATCAACTATTTAAAGGGGTAAAACAATCTTCTTTCTTCAAGATCTTGATGATTGCTTTTGACTCTTTTGATTGACTTCAATCTTTCCATATTGAACGAAATACTTCAGCGTAGGATTGACCTCAATCTTCATAAGTTAAGAGCTGTTAATAACTAGCTTGGAAATAGGAGTTAGTCAAATAAGATAATATCTTTTAGAGATAAAATCTTTCTAAATATACATTAAAACATTAAATCCATATTTCATTCATTCTTAAACAAGATCATACTGATTTTTGAAAGGGAACAAAGATTGAATTAAGTGATAAAGATTTGCATAAGAATAGAGATCTAGATTGCCTATTTAAAGGAAACATATCTTCATAAACTAATCTCCTTATATCTTTTAGGAAACATCTTTTCTTATCACTTTAATATTCTCAATATACGTAAATTAAATCTTTAAGAACATATGAGAATATATCCTGCATACTTTAAAACATATAAACATCATAAAGAATAGTAATGCAGAAATATTGAATTGGACAGAATCCTGCAAAACAGCAGGTTGGAACTGTGGTTCCAACTGAGGTTGCAACCTTCCTTGAAACCAAAAGGCTGTCTCAATTCTTAACAATCAATAAGGATTATTTAGTTCAAACCAATAGATAATAGATAGTATAAGGGCCAGAAATCTGGTCCTAACAATCTCCCCCTTTGTCATTGGTTTTGACAAATTATCTTAGTTTATAGAACAACAGTCCTCCTGCAAATATGTTAGCAAACACAGTCTTTTACTGCATATAATTTTTCATTGCTTTTGTGTCAACTATTTAAGCTCCCCGTGCAAGTTAGAATAGCAGGCATCATTTTAGGCATAAGTAAATAACCATTCACCAGAGTTTCAGAACAAACTTAAATTCCACAAACAAACAGAATTCATAAATAAATTGCAGTAAACATAAGGCCAAAAATACTGGCACAACATAGTCTTAACACAGAATTTGCAGACAGAATAGAAAATAAAAACATAAACATGAACACCATAAACTTCATTCTCCCCCTATTTGGCAGAACCGAGACAAACTAGTAAAGAGGTCTTCTGGAGTGAGGAGCTCTTTCTGATAGAGGTGGATCTCTGATGATCTCTTCTTCTTCTTCTTCTTCTTCTTCACTGCTGAGAGAGTAGCCACTGTCACTGTCACCTTCTTCTTCACTTTCTATGAGATTTTCCAGCAGTTTCTTTATCTCATAATCATCAGTATCTAGCTCAACCCTTTTCTCTTGATTGGTAGCCATTTTTTGGAAAATATACCATCTAACTCCTTTCTTCTTAGAAGGAGCACTAGTTGTCTCCTTTTCTTTCCTTTTCTCACCAGTTATGTCATTCACATGTCCTTCCTTCGGAAGCTTTGCAGAGATGTACAATGCAGGAGGACATTTGGTAAGCTTTTCAAAAGAGTTTAGGAAAGGATGATTGGAAGAAATGGGTCCACCTTGAGACAGAATTAGTTCAGTGATCAAGCAAGGAAAGGGTAGCAGAATGGAAGATGCTTTAACATCACTGAAATCTCTTATGAGATTAAATACATGATTACGAAAGTTAATTGGTATCTTTGACATGATTTTATAGAGAAAGACTGCCATATCCTTGTTGACTCTAGAGGGTTGTTTGGTTGGAGTCAAATGAAACTTAGCAATCTTATGTAGTACAGCAGCACTAAGAGTTAGTGAGAAAGTCTTAATGGAATTGCCATCAAACCTGTTATTCTTTCCTGTAATGACAAGAGCTACAACTTCCATGTCATAATCACCACCACTCTCAGAAGGACTAGGAGAACCTAGATATTTATTGATCATCTCATGGGTAAAATCTAAAGTAAGACCTCTCACAAATACTCTATCATAGGCTGAATCACCCTCATCAAAGAGCCCAACATTTAAATTAGCATAAAATTCCTTAACTAGTTCAGGAAAGTAGGAATCAGGGTAGCTTATAGTTCTTTCTAAACCAACATCCTTTAACAGTTTCTCAACATGCACCTGAATGTGCTTATGGCTAGCCAAATTTAATTGCCTTTCAGCATGAATCTCCTTATTAGCAAGGAAACTGAACCTATCAGACATAATCCTATTCCAGAATCTAAGATCAACCTCATTGAAGAGAGTATCATACACATATTTAACAGAGATAGGATCATTATGTAGGTTCCTACGAGGACGTTTCTTAGACCTACGTTTCTTAGAAGAAGTCTCACTTATCTTGGCCTTAGAACCTGTACTAGTTTTGGATTGATTCATGAAGTCTCTAAGAGTGCTATAATCTTCATAGTTGAGATTTGATTGATTGGGAGAGGAGGAAGACATGGTTTCAAGCTAGGTTGCAACTGGACTTGGAACTTCGAAGAATGGGTTTACAGAGAACTAGGGTTTTTAATATTGAAAGAGGGAGAGAGTAATTCTGATTTGTTTATTGTTTTGGGATAGTAAAAGAGTTAGTATTAATAGCAATTTAGCCCAAATCTTTTTACAATTAGAAAAGATACACCCAAATCAATTTTTGAAAACAGATTTTCTGAAAAATAGGAACTTTACTTGCAACAAATATTTAAAATTTGAATTTCAAAGAAATCAAGAAGGATACCCCTTTTAATACGATGGATTCAGCAAACAATTTCGATATACATTCCAAAAGTAAACAGTTTTATCCAATATTTCGAATTTTAAGGAGTTGAATTTTTGAAGATATTTTTCACTTGTTTCAAGATAAAGATAGCAATATTATTAAGATATAGAACTCTGAAAACAAGATTTCAATCATTTACTCAAGAATATATATTTATTATAGAATCTCACTAAATAAGTATTAAGGTTTGGGAGCATATATTGAGCAAATATGTTTTTCCTCTACACAAAAACTAGATTGATGACCTCAGCAAGTAAAGAGTATAAGTGATGTCAAAAATATCAAGATTTTGTCATGGCTTTTTCATTTGTGTTGTTCACTATAATTATTATCATAGGCAGCATGAGAATCTTTAGACAATCACTGATCTGTTATGCTATTGAGAATGTGGTTTCAACTGGGGTTGCAACTGAGCTTGCAACCTGCTTTTAAAATATGCACTTTGTGCTTGCAACTCTATTACCAGAGAGGTTTTAAGACAAGTTATCCCACATCTTTTTTTGATACACCAATTAGCGGCTTTTTCAAGACAAAAACTTCATAGCTCAATTAAGACTTACCTTATAAATAAAATGTATTTAAAGGTACTCAAAACAGACATACATAGCAAGAGTATTCAATTAGATCTATAGTGACATACCCCTATATCACTTCTTAAAGATTCAAACTTGTTTGTATCAAGGGGTTTTTTGAAGATATCTGCTAATTGTCTTTCAGTTGAAACATGTTCTAAAATTAAACTCTTTTCTTCAACTAGTTCTTTGATAAAATGGTGTCTTAGATCAATATGTTTAGTTCTGGAATGTTGAACTGGATTCTTTGCCAAATCTATAGCACTTTTGTTATCACAAAACAAAGTTAACACTTCTTGTTTAATATTATAATCATTTAACATTTGTTTCATCCATATGAGTTGAGTGCATCCACTTCCAGCTGCAATGTATTCTGCCTCAGCAGTAGACAAAGAAATGCAGTTTTTTTTTTTACTAAACCACGAAACAAGATTATTCCCAAAATAAAAACAACCACCAGAAGTGCTTTTTCTGTCATCTATATTGCCAGCCCAATCTGCATCACAATAACCAACAAGAAAGTGGTTTGTATCTTTAGAATACCATAGACCAAGGTGAATAGTGCCTTTTACATATCTTAAAATTCTTTTGACACCCAGAAGGTGTGATTCTAAAGGGTTTGCCTGATACCTGGTACATACTCCTACACTTAAGCAAAGATCTGGTCTACTAGCAGTTAAATAGAGAAGACTTCCAATCATAGATCTGTAAAGGCTAGGACAGACACTCTTACCTTTATCATTTTTGGACAATTTTAGAGTAGTACTCATAGGAGTTCTTTTCTATTTACTATCACTTAAACCAAATTTCTTAACAAGATTATCAGCATAATTACTTTGGCATAGAAAAATGCCCTTTTCATTTTGTTTAACCTGCAATCCTAGGAAGTAAGTTAATTCTCCTCCACCACTCATTTCAAACTCATGCTTCATATCAGAGATAAATTCAACAATTCTATTTTCAGATGTGGAGCCAAACACAATGTCATCAACATAAATTTGAGCAATGATGATATCCTTAGTAGTTTTCTTAGTGAATAGAGTTTTATCAACTCCCCCTCTGTTAAAGCCTTTTTCAATTAAGAACTTGGTTAACCTATCATACCAAGCTCTAGGAGCTTGCTTTAAACCATACAAAGCCTTTTTCAGTAAATAAACATGTTCAGGGAATTTTGGATCTTCAAATCCTTTGGGTTGACTCACATAGACTTCTTCTTGAATGATACCATTTAAGAAGGCACTTTTAATATCAAGCTAAAACAGCTTAAAATTATATAAGCAAGCAAGTGATAGGAGCATTCTAATAGATTCTATTCTTGCTACAGGAGCAAAAGTTTCATCAAAGTCTATTCCTTCTATTTGAGTGTAACCTTGAGTTACAAGTCTGGATTTATTCCTAATAATGACTCCATCTTCATTACTTTTATTCCTAAAGATCCATTTAGTACCTATAATATTTTTACTCTTAGGTCTAGGTACTAATGTCCAAACATCATTCTCTCAAATTGAGACAGTTCATCTTGCATAGCCAAAATCCACTCACTATCTTCCAATGCTTCTTTTATATTCTTAGGTTCTAATAGTGAAGTATAGCAAGCAAAGTGAACAACATCATTCCTTTTACCTCTGATTTTCATACCTGAAGTGACTTCTCCTATGACATTATCAAGAGAGTGATTTTTCTGAGTCCTTACATAGTGAGGCTTGCTTGTAGTTTGAATTGGAGATATTTCCTCTTCTTCTTCAGAATCTATTGTATTCTGGGTTTCAACCTCAGTTGAAACTGGGCTTCCAACTACTACTGGACTGTCTGTTTGCTGAATTTCTTCAGTTTTTTTTCCTGTAATTTCTGACTCTTCATCAACACCTGTAGTCTCATCAACATCTTTTAAATCATCAAATATCACATTATATGATTCCATGACACAATTTATTCTCAGATTAAAGACTCTAAAAGCTCTACTGTTTTGAGCATAACCAAGAAATATCCCTTTGTCACTCTTAGAATCAAATTTACCAAGATGCTCTCTATCTTTAAGAATGTAACAAACACATCCAAAAACTTGAAAATACTTGACATTAGGTTTTCTACCTTTCCATATTTCATAAGCTGTCATGGTAGTACCTTTTGTAATATAAATCTTATTAACAATATGGCATGCAGTGTTAACAGCTTCAGCCCAAAATCTTTTGGCAAGTTTCTTAGAATTAAGCATGACTCTAGCCATTTCCTGAATGGTTCTATTCTTTCTTTCCACTATACCATTTTGTTGTGGGGTTTTTGGTGCAGAAAACTCATGACTTATACCTAGAGAGTTGTAAAAGTTGCTAAACTTGATGTTTTCAAATTCAGTTCCATGATCACTTCTGACCCTAACAATTTTACCAATGGAGGAACCTTTTTCAAGTTGTAGTTTTAAGCAAAGGGTTTTAAACAGTTCAAAGGTTTCAGTTTTATCCCTTAAAAACACCACTCAAGAGTATCTAGAGAAATCATCTACAACTACCAAAATATACTTCTTACCACCAATACTTTCAGTTTGCATAGGACCCATTAAGTCAATATGAAGAAGTTCTAGGACTCTCTTAGTGTAGATTTGACTAGTACTCTTGTGATTACTCTTTGTTTGTTTACCTATTGCACAATCACCACAAACACCTAGAGTTTTCGAACTGAGTTTAGGAATACCTCTTATCAATTCTTCTTTAACAAGTTTATCCAAGGTTTTATAGTTTACATGACCAAGCATTTTATGCCAAATATCAACATTGTTAGTAATAGCTTGATTGCACCTATTCTGAGGTAATTCTTTTTCAGATTTTTCAAAAATATAGCAGCTATTTGCTGATCTAACTCCTGTCATGACCAATTCATCATTTAGATCAGTAATAAGACACTTATCTTTGTTAAACTTAACAACCATCTTGTTGTCACACAGTTGACTAATGCTGATAAGATTGGCTTTTAAGCCATCTACAAGAAACACATCATTAATCTCAGGCATTCCAGGTTTGTTTAAGATTCCTTTTACAATAATTTTACATGTATCCCCACCTCCAAACACAACAGTGTTTCCTGTAAGATTAGTGACATTTTTTAAAGCACTAGCAGTACCTGTCATGTGCTTAGAATAGCCACCGTCAAAGTACCAATCATTAGTAGTAACAGCATTTAAAGAAGTAATAACAACTTTATTGTTGGCAACTGGATTATTGTTAATTTTAACTTTCCAAACCCAATTTATCTTTTTATTCCAAGATGGAATCAATCTACTTTTCTGAGAAATATACTTCTTGTGCATTTTTAGATAGCACCTGATTTCAAGATGTCCAGGTCTTTTGCAAAAATTACACAGTTTTAGATCAAAAACATATTTACCTTTATTCAATTTTTTCTTGGTTGCAACTGTACTTCTAACCTTATTGTCAAAAACATGGGCTTCATTTTTAACAAGAGCTTTAACAAAAGTAGTTTTTCGAGTGCTTCCATAACCATAGTAACCTAAACCACTGTTATCTTTAGAGCCTCTAGAATAGGACAACATGTCATCTAATTTATCTGATGCAGACACATTCAGCAATTTTATTTTCTTCCTGGTCTCAGTTAACTCAACCAGTTGTGTGTTGAGTTGCTCAGTGAGATTCTTTACCTCAGTTTTTAGCTTAGCATTAAGATTGTTTATGATCAAGGATTGTTTACTCAGACACTGATATTTTTCATAGAGGACAAGATACTGCTGAGTAATATTATCATCAGAAGGCTCTTCTTCATCACTGCTATAGCTTTTAAGAGCAGTTGTAACTAGGGTTGAAACTGACTCACAGTCACTTTCATACACAAGTTCTTTTTCAGTGATTCTTCCCATAAAATTAACAAAGTTAGATTCATTTTCTTCATCACTGTTGCTCTCAGATTCACTGTCACTGTGAGTGTTTATATAAGCATTTTTGTTTCTTTTTAAAGTATTAGCACACTCAGCTTGAATATGACCAAAACATCTACACTCTCTGCATTGAATTTCTCTGGACTGATAGTCTCTATCATCTTTTTCTTTTGGATTCCACTTTCCTTTAGGATTGTTATTAAACTTATCTTGAGTTTCTCTTTTCTGAAGGCCTTTTGACATACCAGGATCATCCTGTCTTTTCTTATAAAACTTTTTGTAGACCTTTTTAGCAAAGAAAGCTAACTGTTCTTCATCATGCATATTCTCACAGAGTTTGGGTTCAGATTTCTTAGCTTGGAAGGCTATTCCTTTTTCTGTTCTCTTATGTTTGAAGAATTTCAGTTCATGAGTGCTTAGATTTCGCATAAGTTCTTCAAGTTTTAAGTTTTCTAGATCAGTTGATTCCTCAATAGCAGTTACTTTAATTTCAAATCTTTCTGGAAGAGACCTAAGTGTTTTCTTTACAAGTTTATCATCACTATATTTTTCACCTAAGGTTCCAGCTTGATGAGCAATGTGACAAATTCTACCATTAAATTGTTCAATTGTATCATCTTCTTCCATTCTTAGATTTTCAAACTGAGTAGTTAACTGTTGTAGTTTATAGGCTTACAATATGAATTAAATCACACGCACATTTAACAACGAAGTTCACCCAACTGGGCTACGTCTCCGGGGCACTTACCCAGATTAGGATTTAAGTCTTAATGAAAAACTCTCAGACTCACTCTAGGTTTTTCTACCTATCTCTATATTGCTCCTACCTTTTAACTATCACTCAAAATATCAATGATATCCCACCATTGTTTTTCATTTAAAAGCTCACGGTGTATTCTCTCAAGAATGAATTCTTTATAATTTAGAACACACTTTTACAAGCATAGTTATCAACTATTTAAAGGGATAAAACAATCTTCTTTCTTCAAAATCTTGATGATTGCTTTTGACTCTTTTGATTGACTTCAATATTTCCATATTGAACAAAATACTTCAGCGTAGGATTGACCTCAATCTTCATAAGTTAAGACCAGTTAATAACTAGCTTGAAAATAGGAGTTAGTCAAATAAGATAATATCTTTTAGAGATAAAATCTTTCTAAATATACATTAAAACATTAACTCCATATTTCATTCAATCTTAAACAAGATCATACTGATTTTTGAAAGGGAACAAATATTGAATTAAGTGATAAAGATTTGCATAAAAATAGAGATCTAGATTGCCTATTTAAAGGAAACATATCTTCATAAACTAATCTCCTTATATCTTTTAGGAAACATCTTTTCTTATCACTTTAATATTCTCAATATACGTAAATTAAATCTTTAAGAACATATGAGAATATATCCTGCATACTTTAAAACATATAAACATCATTAAAGAATAGTAATGCAGAAATACAGAATTTGACAGAATCCTGCAGAACAGCAGGTTGGAAATGTGGTTCCAACTGAGGTTGCAACCTTCCTTGAAACCAAAAGGCTGTCTCAATTCTTAACAATCAACAAGTATTATTTAGTTCAAACCAATAGACAACAGATAGTATAAGGGCCAGAAATCTGGTCCAAACAATCTCTCACCACATCCTCATCATCATCGTAGTTCAAAGAAGAGAAGTCAGTGTCATCATCACTTTCACTATCTTTTAACCGTTCTAGCAGTTTCTTGATCTCATAGTCTTGATGATCCAATTCAGAAGAAGGGGGTGTAGGAACACATTGAGAGAAAAGAACAGCAGAGATTAAGTAGGAAAATGTAGCAACACAGTGCTAGCTTTTACATCAGTAAACTCCTTAATTAGCTCAAACACATGCTCACCAAAGTTAACAAAAAATTTAAACATAATTTTATAGAGAAATACATCCATATCTTTGGTTAGCTTGAAAGGTTTTTTGGTCGGTATCCAATTAAACTTAGAAATTTTGAGCAAAATAGCAGCACTAAGTGTAAGAGCAAAAGACTTAATGGAGCTACCATCAAATTGATTTTCTTTGCCTGTAATGGCAAGAGCTATATCATGAATGTCACGATCATCAAGATTATCCTCAGAAATACTAGGGGAACCTAGAAAGTTATTAATTAACTTGTGATTAAATTCAAGAGTTTGACCCCTCACAAACACTCTCCCATAAGCAACATCACCTTTATCAAACACACCATCATTTAGATTAGCATAGAATTCATTAACTGACTCATGAAAATAAATTTCTGGATAGCTTAGTGTTTTATCAAGACCAACATATTTCAGCAATTTCACAGCATGATCCTGAATATTTCTATAGCTAGCTAGATTTAAAGATCTCCCAAAATCAATCTCCATATCACTTAGATCAAAAAACCTATATGACATGAGTTTATTCGAGAACCTAGGATCAACTTCACTATACAAAGTATCATAGACATACTTAGAATAAATAGGATTTCTCTATTTATTTCTACCAGAACAATATTTAAACCTACATTGTTTAGCTTGAATAGAAGATGGTGTATTTATCTTAGCCCTAGAAGACTTACAAAGATTGGAATTCTTTAGATACGCAGCGATGGTGATGTCATCTTCATAGCTGGGATCAGGATTGTTTGGAGAAGAAGAAAACATGATTGGATATGAAGTTTCAATTGCACTTGGAACACGAATAATTAGGTTTTCTGAAAAATATGATTTATACGAATATAATAGATATATATAGAGAGGGTAATTCTAAATTGGTTGTTTTAGTTTAATAAAAACAGTTTAAATAAGTATCAATCAAGTGCAAATTTTATTAAACATATAAAGATATAATCAAATCTCTTTTTGAAACAAATTTTACCCAAAAATAGATATGTATCCTTTAAAAGATATTCAAATTTAGCAAATAGGTAATCAGCATATACGTATTTTTCTCAAAACATAGAATCAAGACAATCAATAAGAAACAACATTCCAAATTAAAACCAATCTATCTAACTTTTCAAATTTTAAGAGTTAAAGAAATCTATAAATTTTGACTTGTTTCAAAAGAAATATAGCAATAATTATACAGTATAGAATGTTGAAGACAAGACACCAAAAAATTACTCAAGAATATATATTTTACCATGAAATCCCACACAATAAAAATTATGACTAAGAAGTGTATTAAGCAAATTCATCTTTCATCTACACAAAAACTAACTAACATCTCAGCAAGGAAAGAGTAAAACTGATGCCTTAAGAAAAATCTCAAGACTTTGTCTTGGCTTTTTATCATTTTAGTTAACTAAAAATATCAACTTATATTGAACTTGTTCATTAACAATATGGGTTCTCTTTGGGAAGAATCACTCACTTGTCTGCACATTAGACTTTAGATTGTAATCGTGTTTGCAACTAAGGTTACAACTGAATATAAATAAAATGCAATGTGTGCTTCAACTCTATTACCAGAGAGGTTTGGCATGTAGTCCCACACCTGTTTTTGAGGAATCAATTAGCGGATTTTATAAGACAAAAACTTCACTTCTCAATAAGACTTAAATTAGAGATAAAATTTATTAATGTTACTCATATATAAGCATATATAGCAAGAATATTCAATTAGATCTACAGTGGCATATCCCAATATCACTTCTTAAATTTTCAAACTTGGTTGTATCAAGGGATTTTGTGAAAATATTAGCTAATTGTCTTTCAGTTGAGACATGTTCTAAAATCAAGATATTTTCTTCAACTAACTCTCTAACAAAATGGTGTCTTAGATCAATATGTTTAGTTCTATAATGTTGTTATGGATTCTTTGACAAGTCTATAGCACTTTTGTTATCACAAAATAAAGTTAACGCTTCTTGTTTAATATTATAATCGGATAACATATGTTTCATCCAAATGAGTTGGGTACAACCACTACCAGCTGCAATATATTCTGCCTCAGTTAGTAGATAAATAAATACAATTTTGCTTTTTAATAAACCAAGAAATAAGGTTATTTCCAAAATAAAAAAAACCATTGGAAGTAATTTTTCTATCATCTATTTTACCAGCCCAGTCTGCATCACAATAACCAACCAAAAAATGATTTGTATTTTTAGAATACCATAAACCAAGATTGTCACTACCTTTCACATATCTTATGATTCTTTTGACAACATTAAGATGGGATTCTAGAGGATTTGCTTGAAATTTGGCACACATTCCTACACTTCGATAGAGATCTAGTCTATCAGCAGTTAAATATAAGAGACTTCCAATCATAGATCTGTATAAGATAGGATAGACACTCTTACTTTTATCATCTTTAGACAATTTTAGAGTGATATTTATAGGAGTTATTTTCTGTTTAGCATCATTCAAGTCAAATTTCTTAACAAGATTATCAGCATATTTACTTTGGCACAGAAAAATACCTTTATCATTTTGTTTTACTTGCAACCCTAGAAAGTAAGTTAATTCACCTCCTCCACTCATCTCAAATTCATTTTTCATGTCAGAAATAAATTCAGCAATTTTATTATCAGAAGTAGATCCAAACACAATATCATAAAAATATATTTGAGCAACAATAATGTCCTTAGTGGTTTTCTTAGTAAATAAGGTTTTATCAACTCCACCTCTGATAAAGCCTTTTTCAATTAAGAACTTACTCAATCTTTCATACCATGCTCTAGGAGCTTGTTTTAAACCATACAATGTCTTTTTCAATAGATAAACATGCTCAGGAAATTTTGGATTTTCAAATCCTTTAGGTTGACTAACATAGACTTCTTCTTGAATATTACCATTAAGGAAGGCACTATTAATATCAATTTGAAACAATTTAAAGTCATACAAGCATGCAATGGGAAGTAGCATTTTAATAGACTTTATTCTTGCTACAGGGAAAAATGTTTCATCAAAATTTATTACTTCAATTTGAGTGTAACCTTGAGCTACAAGTCTAGCTTTGTTTCTAACAATTATCCCTTCTTGATTTTTTTTTATTCCTAAAGATCCATTTAGTACCTATAAAATTTTTATTATTAAGTCTGGATACTAAATTCCAAATATCATTCCTCTTAAATTGAGACAGTTCTTCCTGCATAGGTGAAATCCACTCATTATCTTCCAATGCCTCTTTTATATTCTTAGGTTCTAACTGAGAAATATAGCAAGTAAAATGAACATCATCACTTCTTTTACCTCTGATTTTCATACCTGCATTGACTTCTCCTATGACATTGTCAATTGAGTGATTTTTCCAAGTTCTTACATAACGAGGCTTTCTTGGAGTTTGGATTTGAGAACTATCTACATCTTCATCAGAATTTGTTTTACTCTGAGTTTTTATTTTAGTTGTAACTAGACTTGTAACCACTATTGGACTGACTTTTTACTGATTTCCTCCTTCTTCTTTACTTTTGATACTCAAGCCATCTTCATCACATGTAGTCTCGGAAACACCTTTGAAATCATCAAATATCACATTATATGATTCCATGACACAGTTTGTTCTCATATTGTATACTCTAAAGACTCTACTATTTTGAGCATAAACAAGAAAGATTCCTTCATTACTTTTAGAATCAAATTTACCAAGATGTTCTCCATCTTTCAGAATATAACAGACACACTCAAACACTTGAAAATATTTGATATTGGGTCTTCTACCTTTCCAAATTTCATAAGCAGTCATATTAGTACTTTTGGTATGATAGAGCCTGTTACCAAAATAGCATGTAGTATTAACAGCTCCAACCAAAAATCTCTTAGCAAGTTTCTTAGAATTAAGCATGACTCTAACCATTTATGCCAAATCTCATAATATTAGAAATAGCTTGATTGCACCTATTCTCATATACTTTTCTATCAGATTTCTCAAAACATAGCAGCTATTTGCTGATCTTACTCCTGTCATGATCAAATCATTAATCAAATCAGTAATAAGACACCTATCTTTATTAAACAGAACAAACATCTTGTTATCACACAATTGTCTGATACTAAGAAAATTAGCCTTTAAACCATCTACATGAAACACATCATTGATTTCAGGCATTCCAGGTTTGTTTAAGGTTCATTTACCAATTATTTTACATGTGTCTCCTCCTCCAAACACAAATGTGTTTCCTGTAATGTTAATGACATTTTTGATAGCACTTGCATTACCTGTCATATGCTTAGAACAGCCACTATCAAAGTACCAAGCATTAAAAGTAACAACATTTAAAGAGGTAATGATAGCTTTATTGTTGGCAACCAATTCAACATTAACTTTAATTTTCTAAACCCAATTTGTCTTTTCATTCCAAGCAGTAGATAAGCTATTTTTCTGAGAAATATACTTCATGTGATTTTCTAAATAACACCTAATTTCCAGATGACAAGGTTTTTTTGCAAAAACTACACAATTTAGTATTATACATTGGTTCAGATTTAAAGGTTTTCAACTCATTTCTGGTTACAACTATATTTCTAACTTTGCAGTCAATATCATTAATTTCAGACATTTTAAAAGATTTAACAAATGTAGTTTTTCCAATTCCTTCATAGCCATTATACCCTAAACCATTGTTATCCTTAGAAGTTCTAGAATAAGAAAGCACATCATCTATTTTACCTGAATCTGAAGAATTTAACAATTTTATTTTCTTTTTGCTTTCTTTTAATGGAATCTGTTTTCTGTTAAGTTGTTCAATAAGATTCTTAACTTCATCTCTCGGATTCTCATTAAGTTTGTTGATAATAATAGATTGTTTGCTTAAACTTTGATATTTTTCATAGAGAACTAGGTATTGTTTGGTGAGACTTTCTTCTGAGGGTTCTTCATCACTGTTGTAGGTTTTAAGTGCAGTTGTAACTGTGGTTGAAACTGACTCACAATCAATTTCATAATTAGTTTTAATTGTAGTAATTATTCTTATAAAATTAACAAAGTTAGATTCATCCTCCACTTCACTATTAGTTTCAGATTTACTATCACTGTGGGTGGCTTTATAAACACTTTTATTTCTTTTTAAAGTATTAGCGCACTCTGCATGTACATGACCATAGCCTCTGCACTCTATGTATTGAATTTCTTTGGATTAATAGTCTCTGTTTTCTTTTTCTCTTGAATTCTACTTTCGTTTAAGGTTATTATCAATTTTGGTTTGAGTTTCTCTTTATTGAAAGTTTTTAGAGTTTCCAGTATCATCATGCCTTTTCTTATAAAACTTCTTGTAAACCTTTTTAACAAAGAAAGCTACATGTTATTCATCATCCATATCTTTACAGATTTTAGGTTCAGGTTTCTTAGCTTGAAAGGCTATTCCTTTTTCTATTTTCTTTGGTTTGAAAAACTTTAGTTCATGAGTACTTAGATTTCCCATAATTTCTTCAAGTTTAAACTCTCTAGATCTGTTGATTCTTCAATAGAAGTCGCTTTAATTTCAAATCTATAAGGAAGAGACCTTACAGTTTTCTTTACAAGTTTAGTATCAATGTATTTTTCACCTAAGGTTTCAGATTGATGAGCAATGTGAAAAATTCTTTCGTTAAACTGTTCAATAGTTTCATCTTACTCCATTTTTAGATTTTCAAACTGAGTAGCTAATTGTTGGAGTTTAAAAGCTTTTACTTTAACAGTTCTTTCAAAAGTTACTTGTAAAATATATCATGCCTCTTTAGCAGTTTCACAGTGAGAGATATACCTAAATACACTGAGAGTTACACCTGCAAAGATTAACTTGATTGTTGTAGGATTTGTATTTGACATTTTGTCCTCATAGGCACATAAACTAGTCCTTCACCATCAGTAACAGTTGAAACTTTCCATCCATATAGCACAAACTTTCAAGCTTGTTCATCTTACTGCTTGATGAAGGATCTCATCCTTATCTTCCAAACTTTGTAGTTGACTCCTCATTCAAGTAACGGTGGCGTTTTCTTCCCTCATTAAGTCCATCTTTATCAGAATACATGATCCACACCAATTAAGGTCTGGTGTGACGCTCTCTAATACCAATTGAAATTCTTATCCACTATTCTAGTTGTCATAACGCAGTTGGGTTGCAACTACAGTTGGAACCACAGTCGCAACTACAAGTATAATGATGGACAGAACTGAAAGTTAAACGTACTTGAAAGAAATTCACACTCACGTTTAACAATGGAGTTCACCCAACTAGAATATATTTCTGAGGCACTCACCAGATTAGTGATATTATAAAATATTACAATATATGATCTAATTATTAGTAAAAAACTCTCAGACTCTCCCTACTTTTTTCTGCCTATCTCTATATTGCTTGTACTAAATAACTATCACAATTGTTTTTCATTATGACAATTTTGATACAAGTTATTGGCCGGTCAAAATTGCACGTAGTTTCGTAGTGAATAATTAAATAGGAACGGAGAGAGTATTTAAACTTCCATCTTCATTGTTCAAGATTTCTTTATTGAATATTTATAGTTTTGACTGATCTCAATCCTTCTTATACGCACAAGATAAGCTCTTGATTTATCTCCATCTTCATAAGTCAACACATATTAATATCTTGCTTGACAATAGAAGATATTGTTTCCTTCAAAAAGATCTACACATAATAATATATTGTTGACAAATAAATCATATAAAATATAAAATATCTCCATATATAATTTCAATCTATACGAAACATATAATATGATTTCAAAACAAATAAGATTGAAATTGTGATAAGCACTTGCATAATAATATGAGATTTAGTTAGTAGAATATATGGAACAAGATAATATCTTTTAGATACCATATCTTATGAAACTAAATTCGAAACATTCCATTTTTTATCATCAATATATTCTCAACATATATAAATTAAATCTCTCATAATTAAGATTGAAATTGTGATAAACACTTGCATAATAATATCAGATTGAGAAAATTAAGGATTGGTCCACGAAAACAAAAGTATTTAAGGATTGGTCCGGCTATAAAATTTATTTAAGGATTGGTCCATTATTTCTGAAACTAATTAAGGATTGGTCCATTAATCATTAAATATAAAAGCTCTCCAAATTCTATTTATCTAATTAATCATTATCTCTCTAAAAAAAAAAAAAAAAAAAAACCTGTCCAGAGAAAACAAATTTCTCCCCCAAATATCTCTCTGTACATACGTACATACATACACATATAATATATATATATATATATATATATTTTGTTGCCGCTCCTCCGTCGTTCCCTCCACCTCCGTCGCTGCCGTCGGAGGTTCGCTCCTCCTCCCTCTCGTCATCGCAAACGGCCTGCCACCGCCGCCGCCTATGTATATATGTATATGTGAGCATCTACTGGGTTTTAAAATCAATATATATATATATCATCTATATATATATATATATATATCTGATGTGAGCATCTATAGAAGGAATGCTATGTAATTGGATTCCAATCTATATTTATATATCCTATTGATTGGAATCCAACGTCAGATTGCACCATTCATTACCACATTCATTCACAGAAACACCATTCAAAATTCAGACTGTTTTTCATATATAAAAAAGTTCAGACTGTTTTTTATTTAATTGTTTTATTTTTTATTTTTCAGACTGTTTATTTTTCAGACTGTTTATTTTTCAGACTTTTTATTTTTCAGACTGTTTTTTATTTTATTTTTCAGACTGTTTTTTTTTTTTTTCAGACTGTTTTTTTTTTATTTTTCAGACTGTTTTTATTTCAGACTGTTTTTCAGACTGTTTATTTTTCAGACTGTTTTTTATTTAATTTATTTTTTAATTGTTTTTTATGACGTCAGCAATTTTTTAATGATGTCAGCAAATGGACCAATCCTTAATTAGTTTCAGTTTCATGAATCAATCCTTAAATACTTGTGTTTTCATGGACCAATCCAAAATTTACCCTATGAGATTTAGTTAGTAGAATATGTGTAACAAGATAATATCTTTTAGATACTATATTTATGAAATTAAATTTAAAACATTTCATTTTTTATCATCAATATATTCTCAACATATATAAATCAAATCTCTATAAATATGCCTGCATAACTTAGTTAGAATAAACAACTTGCAGAACAAGTAATGTAGCAAGACAAACAATAAAGAGTTCAATATGCCCGAAATATAATCATAACAGATTGTAATTTGTAGATGATACATTTATTTCATTTAAGAAAAAGGTTTTTCCATAACTGCAAACAATTTGAATTTTGAATAATTCAATGAGTGAAATATCTAGTTTTATTTCAATACATTTATTCGGTGCTGAATTAGGAAAACTAGTTTTACCACTACACAAATCTAATTATGTTTTACTAGTATCGTTAATAATGAATGAAATGACGAGTTTCGGATTTCTTATTTCAGAATAATAATACTAATGCTACTATGGCATTGGTTAATTCGCGCTACTTAGTTTCTACATCATTTTAGTACCAGTACCTTACTACATACATTGACTAAATCAATTTTTTGGAATTTATAGTGTGAGATTTTGCTGTCATAGATACAATAACATAAAAATTGTTGGCAGCCTACATCTTTATATCTTTCCACTATTTAAACATTATTTCCAAAAAAACAACGGAAAATTACATTTTTTTGTTCCGAGTAAACTTTGTTGTTAACAATCAAAATGTTAGTAAATGTTTCTGAATACTGGATCCAAATATCAAAAAAAAATTAAAAAACTTTTTAGGCGCTCAAACATTTTTATAACAATAAAATAAAATTATCAAATAGCAATAAAATAGTCTAAGTTTGAGCTAAGAGAATCGTCAGACAATCAAGGGTCGCTTGGAGAGTTCAGTAATCATGATTCTATAGGCATACTTTTCCCGAGTAACAAACCAATTAATCAGTCTTTTCACTGTGCGATCATAACCATTGAAGAAAGTGAAAAAGAGAGCTTTTCAATACCGCAAGGGAATGCAACGAATTTATGAAGATCTATGGGAATCCTACCACCAAATCTATGCGAACAGGTAATTTAACAAATTCAATATCCCTCTATGTAGAACTATTCTTCGAAATTTGTACACTAATCACTTAATATCTTAATTAGCAACTTTCATAGTCCCAATAATCAAGGATCATAGTGATTGTTAATTGATCTTACTTTATTTCTGCTATTGTAGCGATGAGTTTTGATTTTCTTTTCTTCTTTGGAAATTTTAAAACATTTCCATATATTTTGCTTGTTTTCTCTTTTTTCTGTTCTTTCTCATCCACTTTCGTTTTCCAATTGGAAGGGTAGAGTTCAACAACTAATTCACCAGCGGACCTTATCATGGTGGCATTTCTCCCAAAAATTATTGACAATTTCGTATACCAGCTATCAAACCAACTAATGTGTCGTTAATCTATACAATATGTTTTGTTTTAAACTTGTTCACTCAGTTTTTAGTGTCCATCGGTATGTCAGACCTTCGTTCATACAGACGGTTCTCTGGAATTATTGAATTTATACTCCTTTTATTATTATTAGCTTTTTGATTTTGAAAACGTGTCGACGTAACTTCTTCTCCTTTTTTTTTTTTTTTAAGTTAAAAAATAGTATATATTAAGAAAAGAAAGACTTCACAGAAGTTAAATTTTTTTTTCTTTCCTCCCTTATTATTTTTTATTATAAAGAAGAAGAAAAGAGAGAACATACATTTTTTTGCGCAGTCTTCTTACACTGAAAAACAACAATACAGTACTTGACTATCTGGAAGAGGAGCATTGACTGTTTTTTTTAAATAGTTATCCTAACTGGTTTTCATCTCAGCCATTAAATATGAGTGGATTATCCAAATGCTTATATTAAATAAGGTCCACCAATAAAAAATGAAAAAGAAGAAAAAAAATGTGGTATTAAACGATAATCATTTACTTAAACAAGTGGTTGGTAGCCATATGATTGTTACCCGAGTATATCATGCTTGTCAGGGTTCGAACCTTGTCGTCTGCGAAATTTCGCAGGTTTTACCTCCAAATGAGGGATAAAAAATAAAATAAAAAACGATAATCATTTACTTCCTCCGTTCCCATTTAATTGTCCATTTGAAAACACGTGTAATTTTGACCGGTTTATAACTTATATTAAAATTGTGGAAATAATTTTTTTTAAAATATAATCATAAAATTTAACATTTGAACTATATGGTCAATTTTTGAAATGTTTTATTCCGATAATTTTAATACAAGTTATTTATCGATCAAAATTGCAATATCGGATAATTAAATATAAGGGAGCAAGTATTTATTTTCATCTCCTTCTCCAATCCTCCAAACATAAAAACAGTGTAATTAATTTTCTCTCTCAGTTGTACTGATCTGTAATTCTCACAGCTTATTTTTCCCCAAATTTTTTTTTGAACTCCATCTATCCAATCATAATAAAAAAAAAATCCATCAGATAAAATAAAATTTCACATCATCAAGAATAATGAAATCCTTTAAATACTCAGAATTTTTTCAACTATCTTCAACTCAATTTCAATCTTGCTTACCCTTCAAATTTAATCATTTACATTGATTATTTATTTGATGATTAATATAACATAATAGTAAATAGAACTGAACTGCATCAATGTTTGCATACAAAGTGTCTAAAACGGAATTTGGGTATTTCACCAGTTTGGTCGAACTAGAAAAAAAAAATTTGAAATAAAAATACAGAGATACTAATACTATGGAGAAAGGGAGATTCTTTTTAACATATCTAAAATGCTAATGTGTATAAGAGACATGGGATCTGAAATCCCACGTCGATCTGAAATCCCACGTCTACGTGGCAGACAAATTAATTTTTTTTTTCTTTGTTTGTGATTTCGTTTATTTTTATGCGAATTCGTTTTTATATATAAAAAACTTTCCAAATTTTACCTAAAATTTTTTCCAATTTTAACCAAAAAAGCCCCTAACCATCAACCATCAAATTCCTTCGTATATCAAATTAATATATTTTTTTATCAAATCAACATCATTCTACCATTACAATTATTCCTAATTTTACCCCAAAAAAAAAAACTCTTCCAATTTACCCTAAAAAAAAAACTTTCCCAATTTTACACAAAAAAAACCGTAACCATCTACCATCAAACTCCTTCATATATCAAATTAATATATTTTTTTCTCAAATCAACGTCACTCTACCACTACATTTATCCCTAATTTTACCAAAAAAAAAAAACATATCCCAATTTACCAAAATTGGGAAAGGTTTTATTTTGGTAAATTGGGATATGTTTTTTTTTTGTGGTAAAATTGAAGATAAATGTAGTGGTAGAGTGACGTTGATTTGATAAAAAAATATATTAATTTGATATATGAAGGAGTTTGATGGTCGATGGTTACGGTTTTTTTTGGGTAAAATTGAAAAAGTTTTTTTTTAGGGTAAATTGGAAGAGTTTTTTTTTTGGTAAAATTGGAAATAATTGTAGTGGTAGAGTGATGTTGATTTAATAAAAAATATATTAATTTGATATACGAAAGAATTTGATGGTTGATGGTTAGTGTTTTTTTTGGATAAAATTAGGAATGTTTTTAGGTAAAATTTGGGAATTTTTTGATATATAAAAACGAATTCACATAAAAATAAACGAAATCACAAACAAAGAAAAAAAAATTTAATTTGTCTGCCACGTAGACGTGGGATCTGAAATCCCACGTCTGTTATACACAATAGCATTTTGGATATGTTAAAAAAATCTCCCATGGAGAAAGTTAACCTTTGGGCAAACTGAGAAGGTGAGGAGAGAGAGTGATTAAAAGAATAAGATAGTGTTTAAAGATTTAAGTTAATTATTGGATGTAGTTTAATATCACCCTTTAGATATTTCCACTTTAAATTTGACAACTCATATTTTATCATTTAGGATAACTGTCTACTAAAAACAGTCAGGGTCGTGACCTGCTCACTTAGTGTTAGGGCTTATGTTTTATGCTAGACCGTCTATGATTAATACAGTTATTGGTACAAATCACGACACGTATTAAAAACTAAACATATTAAAAACATAAATAAATATATTGGAACCCTAGTTAAGTCTATTCTAAATTTAAATATTAATTAAAAATAAAAATAATTTTTTTTTTATATTTTTAGTAGATTGAGTTTTTATTACGTGGCGTGACTTATACCCCACCCCACTAATACAGGCGCCGTCTATATCAAGCAGACAACGTCTGTATTTAACAGATGGCGCATAACAGATATCCAAATATAATTTTGATAACTGTAAACTTTTAATGTTGTATTCCATTTTAAATTTATAGGTTCCAATTATAGAATACCATAAATTATAGGTTTCGATTTTGGTATACCTGGTCATTACATATCTGTAGAATTTCACCATCAACTTAGAGAATATTCTCTAAATTAATTATATTACAGGTCCATTGAAGGCTTCTAGTTGTAAATTATGTTCCTATAGCTAGGCATTAATAGGTGAAAAATGGACATATGTAGGTGAAAAATTAATTTACAAAATGAACATATATAGGTGAAAAACTAATTACGTACAAAAAGAATCGGTGCAAATCAAACTCAATTATCCATGGGTACAATAGGTTGTACTGAATAAGTATTAATTTTGCTCTTTTAATCGATTTGTGGATTGGTTTTATGATGTATGAGAAACTTCATGTGAATGAGTATATAGTTCTTAATAAATTTGACAGTCTTGTTTCGGCCAGTCCAGAACAATGGCCAGTTAGCGGGGCACAATCGCAATAAAAATAACGATAAAAAATTACTAATATTTGTTACATAGTTTACATTCATAGACAATTAGTTCCTCTCCTTCTCATTATAACCATCTTCAACAAACAAGTATCTAAAATAAGAATATGCATGTCAAAAACCAAGTGTAATGTACCACAAGTTATCTTTAAGATTTGTTAGGTGCAGGTGTTAGATGTCCTGTCCATCAGTCCAGGTATCGTTGATCCCGATATATTCAGTAAGGGTTCGATGGATTTGGGATGAGAAGATCTGTTGTTCGCATGACCCGTGAGATTTGAAGATCACAAGAAGGGTTGAGATGGTTCATGTTGTTGTATATTTTGTTCAGAACTTGGGTTCTAGGCTTTTTATACTTGCTAATCCTTCTTGGCTATGAAATATATATTCACATTGCAATACTAATATTGTGTTCATATTCCACATGATCTATGCATATTATGATGTTTGCAAGTGATGCCTATGATCGAAAGGGTGACTTATCTAAGAGACTAAGACTGCTTTTGACAATTTAAGTTTATTTTTCCAACGCATGCATCCTTTGACATTTTAGATGTCTATTTATCTGTTTAGGTCGAGCAATTTGTGGTTAGGACTTTCAGACGAGAGTTTTTATGTCCTTAGCGTGATTGTAACGCCTTTTAGTCTTTCAATCTAACCTTCTAGCGTTGAGGTACAAATTTGTTGATTCTTAATTTGTTTTTGCTTTTATCGACGCAATAGTGATATCTGTTGACCACGTCTGAGTTCTTTAACTGTGAACATAATTGACATGGGCACATTCTAGATTCTCTTAATTCTAGGGTGTTTGATGATTTGATCTTTTGCAATTATTTGCTTATATATTTAAGTGCGACTATGTTGTAGATCTTGAAAAATTGGTTTTCCAACTAAATATTACAATTCTCTACCCTCTTAAAGTTAAACTAATAGGTTTAGATCTGTAAAAAAAGTGACAAGTATAAACTAATTCATAGGAATTAGGTTTCACTACTTTTCTTTGCAAGGGTAGAAAGATCTTTTGTTATCGACCTTGATGTATTGACTAAAAACGAAAACGAAAACGAAAAGTTCATACTTTCAATAGAAGATAAATAATTTGTAATTAGTTTTCACTCTCAGATAAAAAAAAATGATTGTCACAGACTCACATATATGATGTTCCAAATTATATCAGATCTCAATTCAATTTTGTATTGGCTACCACACTCTTGTAAAGTTGGGTGGAGGCACCTCATTACGCTTCAATCACTCTGTAGCCCCGCTCGGTTACAAGCTAGTTGTTGTTACCTAGCTCGGCAATATTATATTAGAGTTAAATTATTTAAAACTAAAAATAACCGGTCATACTCAAGTCATGTTTGTTTGGTGGATAGCATAATGAGGTACTATTAGTAGTATTGTATAAATAATCCGATCACATGTACTATTAATATTATCTATGAGGTGGTATAACTAATACCCCTATTATACATGTAATAGTCAAATATCTATTTAATACAAATAGTCTTACAAACAAATTATTAAGTTGGGCCATTTGATAACTAACTATATACCCCTCCTAACAATGTAAACAAACATGGTTAAGTTCATGAGGAAAAAATATAATATAGTTTTATAACTAACTCTATAAGTTTATTTTAATTTCAAACAATTATGTATTTATTCTAAGAGTTACTAACTAAAGTAACTTATTAGAATTAATGCTGCAATAAGTTAAGTTTATTTATTCTAAACCAATGTCAAATAACAATTTTAACTTACAAGTATTTTTAAACTACTTAGTTTTAGAAAGAAAATATATAAGTAAATTTTTATTTGAGTTACTCTTTCTGTATGATTCGATATTCACTAAGTTAATTAGATAACTTTTTACTAACAACAAAGTCCCATTTTTTTGTTAGTTTTCACTTATAATTAAGTTAATCTTTATTATAAGCGTTAACTGTAATTTACTTGTTACTTATGTTAATTCTACCTTAATTTATGGATTAGTTTTAAGTTATTTTTAAAAGTAACTTACTTTTAACTTGTAAGTTATTTTTATCATAATTAGTTAAGTTTGTATTAATCAATTTCAGCATTAGTTACTTGTTCTTATAAAACATTTTCTTGAGAATTTTAGAAGAAGTTAATTTCCTTATTTTTCCTTCAATTCTGGAAAATGTTTTTCAAAAAAACAAATTTCCATGCTAAGCAAACACACATAAAACTGTAGTTCTTCTGGAGAAAAAAAAATCCAGCCTGTATTTTCCTGTAAAACAAACATTAATTTGTGATTTTTCTCAAGACATGTGATTTTTCTAAATCCACAAAACATTAATTTGTGTTGAAATAACAAAAAGCAAAAAGATAGTTGTTAAGAAAAACGTTGAAAGTTTGAACTTTTTGTAAAAAGATTGTTGGTAGGAAGTTGTAGATTCTGACGAGTGCGGTTAGGGAGGTGTGTGTGACTCCGTTAGGAGGATCTGCCACAATTCTCGTTGATAATTTTTAATGATAATTGCAATCCAACTAATGACCAGCTGGCTACACACCAATTCGGGAATAGTCACGGCGGAGTTTTTTTTGAGAACTCAGATTACTCATATGAGGATCCGTAAAATATTTCAAATTCACGTCACATCTTATTTTTATTTAATTTTTCAATTTATTCCACTCTATTTTATTACAAAATAAATAACTCTAACAGTACTTCATTACATTTTATTTATCTACAAAATAAATAAATTTACCCGCTTTATCACATTATTAATTAATACATTCATCTGCTTTTTTTTCCACTCAAACTAAATACAAAATTAAAATATTTTATAATCATAATATTATATCAAGTTAACACTTTCAAGTAATTTATATTTTACACTTTTTTATTTATTAATTTTGTTATTTTCGAGTAAATAATTAAATTGTCCCAAAAAACCATACACGTCATTATTTTCTTCCATATTTAACCGGGTTCTACCCATATTTAACCGGGTTAACCCGGTTAAATATGGGTAGGTAAAGATGGAAGAAAATAATTTTGGTGACAATTGGAAAGCTAAGATTTGCAAACTCGACGCGTGGTAGTGTTCTGGAGAAGTAACCTTCTTCAGAAAATGATTAAATGTTCTGCTAAAAAGGAGCTAAATTCTTGTATTAGTCAAAGGCTTGCCAGTCGATTTCATAATATGGAATATATATATACTCCTAATTCTCGACACATTAATTAAAAAGATTATTGTTAGGTATCATGAGGTCTATGGTGGAGATTAATGAAGTTTAATATTCAACTTTCCTCCGATTCTCATTTAGTATAATGCACTCTAATTTTTCTTAATTCATGTAATTAAATTAAGGTTTTGTTTCGATTTAATGCAATATCATAAAGAAAAATAAAATAAAGAGCAAGGGTAATTTTGTCTTTTTGACATTTACCATGTCTAAAAGCCAAAAAAGTAACTTTTCTTTCTATCCCGTTAAACCTAAAAGACATAGGGTTTATCATCCCCAATTATTTGCAATTACATATATATATATAAAAACACACTAGGTTTACACATAGATCACAGCCCTCCATCTAATTTAACATTCAATGGTCCAAATTAATTTTAATTAATACAGAGAAAATACCACGCATCAATTAAATTAAAAGCTCTCTGCTCTTCTCACACTCATCACCACCAAAACCCCACCTCTTCACCACCACCGTCCGGCATCCTTCTCAACCCGACGTCACCTCCCAAACCGATCCCACCTGACCCAACACGTCACCGTAAGGGCTTCTCAGGTATTATCTTCTCTCTCTCTCCCTCTATATGTATATATATATCTCTCTCATCCGCTCTTCTTATTCTACAACACTATTTCTCTCTCCTCATATTCGAAAACCCATTATCAGCAGCTACCACCAAAACGAGATTAAGGGTTATTTCTATGTCTTCTTCGTGGTGTTAGGGTCAATTACTGGTGTTAGGGTCAATTACTATTATATACATTTATTGTTTACTTGTTTTCCTTTTTTTTTCTTCTTTCTTTTCTGTTACTTTTCGTGTTTGCTTTTATGAGTTGCGCTCGAGCCCTGTTTCAATTCGGATTTTTTTTCTTAATATGAGGGTGTCTATTCCGGGATTTACGCTATCTTTGTACTATTACTTGTCCAAAGTTTCCAACAGAACATCGTTTAATTGGATGTTGTAGTGTGTAGAAGTATGGAAACGGCAACTAATTTACTATATTATAGTACTAAACCGAAGAAAACAGAGCTTAAAAGACAGAAGCTAACAAACCCAGAGTCTATAGTTTGTACAACTCTAGTGAGTATGGTTGTGATGTATCAAATGTATGAATTATATTACCGGTGATTATGAGATTATAAAACCAGAAAAGATGAGTAAATACTTTGGTGTGGATTAACTCTATTTAAGGATCAGATTTAAAATTTTGGCATTTTCCCACTTAACACCAGATTCCATTTGCTTTTCTTTGCCTTAGATGAATGTATTCGAGACATGCCTCTGTTGTCGTAAAGCCTATTTTTTCTCCTTAAACAATTGTTATTTTTTCTCCTTGAATGGTATGACTAACATATGAGTACTTGCTTAAATATAGCTATTTTTTCTCCTTAAACAATTGTTATTGTTTTTCCTTAAAAACCGAGCTTTTAATGTTTTTCATGTTGATATTTATCTAGATAAAAGTTATATACGGTGATGACTTCCGAATTAGAAGACTTGGAAATCATGGATGTGAATAATTTGGGAGTAGATGATTTCATATGTGAAGGGTTGGCAACTATGAATACATTAGAATTAGAAACACCAATAAATGAGATGTCATTCGCGACAAGCGAAGATGCGAAAAATTATTATATTGATTATGGT
Source organism: Primula vulgaris (assembly GCA_963920805.1). Lineage (NCBI taxonomy): Eukaryota > Viridiplantae > Streptophyta > Magnoliopsida > Ericales > Primulaceae > Primula > Primula vulgaris. The sequence continues at coordinate 10,851,535 of OY987221.1, read as the reverse complement.
CGAAAATATGGTTTCATGATACGTATCCGAACTTCATCCAAAAACAACATTTATTTGTTTGTGTCAATGAAGGAAAACATGTTTCTCGGGTTCAACAAATTAATGTCGAAATAGAAGACGGTATGGGTGAGGAAGTGAAAAAAAAGCAAAGAAAGAGAAATTGTTCAACCACGCATTGTGGATGTGAGGCTCGACTACGGATTAATTATGAAGTTTTAAAGGACAGATGGAAGGTAACAGATTTTAATAATTCTCATAATCACATTTTGGTGTCTCCAGCTAAAAGGATAAAACTGAGGTCAAAGAAAAAATTGCCAGATGCTGTTAAGAGTTTGACCGAAGTATTTCATAGGGAAAATTTGAAAATTTGTAAGATTCCTTCCATTATTGGAGGTGATCGTATGGGATTTGATAATAGAGACTTTTATAATCATTTGAGAAATGTGAGACAACGAGACCTAGAAGGCGGCGATGCAAGATTTGTGCTAAATTACTTTGAAAACAAACAAGCACAAAACCCGCAATTTTACTATGTAGTTCAACAGGATGATAACGATAGGGCGACTAATTTTTTGTACAAATCTAAGTTGTATCTTGGTTCCCGACATTTGATATAAATAAAAATCATGTTTTTTCTTTGCTAATGATTATACAGCATGCTCAATTTTCAATAACGATTGCGATGCAACCAGAAAATGCCAAGAAACTTTACATTTATAGAAAATGCTTGTGAAAAAAAAGTACATCTGAAAACAAAACTTCCCAAAATCTAGTCTCAACTTCAACCAAACCAAAAACTTCACTACAAAATATATCCGATGACATGAAAAATCATAGCATAATTAGAGAGAAAAGTTCAAGCAAAATATGTAAAAAAGCAATTTTATCAAACAAAATCTGCAAAACAGCAACTTCACCAAGAAAAATCTGCACTTTCTTGACCTCCCACACTACAACGAAAACCAAAAAACAAAAGAAAAAGTTACATGGGAGCAAATTAAAATTAAAACATTGATAAGATGAGCAACTAGAAATAAGAAAGCTAAAACATAATTACCATATCATTCTCCCGACGCTTCCGCTTGCAAAGCTGTAGATATCAATAAACCTTTTAAATATAAATCAAATAAAAATTCAAATATGTCAAACACAATTTTTATCTTGCTCACCTTTGTAAGCTTTACTCATCGGATTTTGAGGACAATTTCTCCAATCGTGTGTAACAAGCTTATTACATCCCTTACAATTTCTTTTAGCTTTGGACGTCTCAATTCCGCTTTTTAATCTTTCGTCGGTACCTTTTCTCCTACCCTTAGTTTGTGAGATGTTCGGATCCAAGAGTAAATTTTGACATGAGTCACTAGAATCTAAGTTATTCTTTTCTTTGATTGCTAAAGGTGAGGGATCACTAACTTTTACGAGCTTTTGGAGCTTCTCGGATAAATCATTCATGCCTTCCATATAAATCTTGTAACCCTCGTATGATTGAGAAGCCAAACAAGCCAATTTGGTAGATTCTTGACACATATGTGCAAGTCTTAACGCCTCTGATTCTTCTTTATCATCATCATACTCAAGAGATATCGATTCAACTCTTCTAAATTTGTTGGCCTTTTGTCTCCATCGCGGTAGAATAAAATGATCTAGTATTTTATCAATGTCTTCTATGAGAAATACTTTTAATATATGTCTACATAATATACCAACAAACTCGAAGTTTTGGCATTCACACTTACCTGACGAATTACGATAGACGAATAAAATTAATAAACTATAAAAAATTAATAAACCTAAATAATACCTTTAAAGTATAGACAACAAAATCATACCTTCCTTTGTTTCCAAATCCATTGTGACAATAAACTTTTGGCTTTTAAATTTTCTAGGAGCAATGACATATGATGTTAGTCCATTAGCTTTTGTTTCATTTTCTTTTTTGAAACCTAAAGCACCGGTCATTTCATCCTTGAACTTATGGAAGACATTTCTTGTGTAAACTTTTGCAGCATGCCTTAACAAAAATTCGTTCTCATCAACAATTCTGTATCTTTGTTCGCATTCAAAATCTTCATCATTCTCCCTTTTAATGATCTTCTTCAACGCTTGCTCGTACTTTAAAATGAATTCTCTAAGAGTTGTACTTTTAGTAACAAATTCATTAAAAAATGAATTGACACCCTCGCTACGCCCGGTCGTATTCATACCTGCAAAGAATACGTCACGGTTATAAGCAGGAATCCACATTTCACGAATCTTGTACATTTGTTGAAGCCAATCGTTACTTTCTAACCCATAATCCTTCATCAATGACGTCCATTTTTCTTCAAACTCTTGTTTCATGTATGTATACCAGAAACAATTTTCACATCTTTTTTGAATTTTGATTTCTCATGATACACATACGCCAGCTTTTCAGCAAATTTCTTTTTAATATGCCAATAACATAGACTATGACGCGTATTTGGAAAAACTTTGGAAATAGCCGCTTTCATCGCCAAGTCTTGGTCCGTTAGAATAGCAACCGGAGGGCGTCCACCCATTGCTTTAAGCCAAACATCAAACAACCAACAGAAAGTCACCTCAGTCTCATCTTGTAAAAGTGCACACCCAAATTGTATCGTCTTCATATGATGGTTTACACCAGTAAAAGGAGCAAATGGCATATCGTATTTGTTTGTACGATATGTCGTGTCAAATGAGACTACATCCCCAAAGTAATGGTATGACATACGAGATTGAGAGTCAACCCAAAAAAAATTAGTCGCCCTATCGTTATCATCCTGTTGAACTGCATAGTAAAATTGCGGGTTTTGTGCTTGTTTGTTTTCAAAGTAATTTAGCACAAATCTTGCATCGCCGCCTTCTAAGTCTCGATGTCTCCCATTTCTCAAATGATTATAAAAGTCTCTATTATCAAATCCCATATGATCACCTCCAATAATGGAAGGAATCTTACAAATTTTCCCTATGAAATACTTCGGTCAAACTCTTAACAGCATCTGGCAATTTTTTCTTTGACCTCAGTTTTATCCTTTTAGTTGGGGACACCAAAATGTGATTATGAGAATTATTAAAATCTGTTACCTTCCATCTGTCCTTTAAAACTTCATAATTAATCCGTAGTCGAGCCTCACATCCACAACGCGTGGTTGAACAATTTCTCTTTCTTTGCTTTTTTTTCACTTTCTCACCCATACCGTCTTCTATTTCCACATTAATTTGTTGAACCCGAGAAACATGTTTTCCTTCATTGACACAAACAAATAAATGTTGTTTTTGGATGAAGTTCGGATACGTATCATGAAACCATATTTTCGACCATAATCAATATAATAATTTTTCGCATCTTCGCTTGTCGCGAATGACATCTCATTTATTGGTGTTTCTAATTCTAATGTATTCATAGTTGCCAACCCTTCACATATGAAATCATCTACTCCCAAATTATTCACATCCATGATTTCCAAGTCTTCTAATTCGGAAGTCATCACCGTATATAACTTTTATCTAGATAAATATCAACATGAAAAACATTAAAAGCTCGGTTTTTAAGGAAAAACAATAACAATTGTTTAAGGAGAAAAAATACCTATATTTAAGCAAGTACTCATATGTTAGTCATACCATTCAAGGAGAAAAAATAACAATTGTTTAAGGAGAAAAAATAGGCTCTACGACAACAGAGGTATGTCTCGAATACATTCATCTAAGGCAAAGAAAAGCAAATGGAATCTGGTGTTAAGTGGGAAAATGTCAAAATTTTAAATTTGTTCCTTAAATAGAGTTAATCCACACCAAAGTATTTACTCATCTTTTCTGGTTTTATAATCTCATAATCACCGGTAATATAATTCACACATTTGATACATCACAACCATACTCACTAGAGTTGTACAAACTATAGACTCTGGGTTTGTTAGCTTCTGTCTTTTAAGCTCTGTTTTCTTCGGTTTAGTACTATAATATAGTAAATTAGTTGCCGTTTCCATACTTCTACACACTACAACATCCAATTAAACGATGTTCTGTTGGAAACTTTGGACAAGTAATAGTACAAATATAGCGTAAATCCCGGAATAGACACCCTCATATTAAGAAAAAAAATCCGAATTGGAACGGAACTCGAGCGCAACTCATAAAAGCAAACACGAAGAGTAACAGAAAAGAAAGAAGAAGAAAAAAAGGAAAACAAGTAAACAATAAATGTATATAATAGTAATTGACCCTAACACCAGTAATTGACCCTAACACCACGAAGAAGACATAGAAATAACCCTTAATCTCGTTTTGGTGGTAGCTGCTGATAATGGGTTTTCGAATATGAGGAGAGAGAAATAGTGTTGTAGAATAAGAAGAGCGGATGAGAGATATATATATATACATATATATAGAGAGAGAGAAGATGATACCTGAGAAGCCCTTACGGTAACGTGTTGGGTCAGGTGGGATCGGTTTGGGAGGCGACGTCGGGTTGAGAAGGAGGCCGGACGGTGGTGGTGAAGAGCTGGGGATTTGGTGGTGATGAGTGTGAGAAGAGCAGAGAGCTTTTAATTTAACTGATGCGTGGTATTTTCTCTGTATTAATTAAAACTAATTTGGACCATTGAATGCTAAATTAGATGGAGGGCTGTGATCTATGTGTAAACCTAGTGTGTTTTTATATGTATCTACTGATCCTGTCCCTATATGTATGTATATATATATATGTATATGTATGTATATATATATATATCTATGTGTGTATATATATATATATATATATATGTATGTATAAATATTTCTGTATATTTATAGATATGTATGCATATGTGTGTATGTATATAAATATGAATGTACACATATATATATGTCGTAATATGTATGTACGTATGTATAGTCTGTATATATGTGTATGTATAGTATGTACGTAATATATATGTATATATGTGTGTATATGTATATATATGTGTATATATGTATATATATATGTGTATTTATATGCGTAGGAGAAAAGTTTTCAGATTTGAGAAGGGTATTATGATCTTTTCATTTTGTTAGTTAAGGGTTAAAAGTCATTTGACAAAATTTAGTGTTTTTTTAGAAAAATTGCATTAAATCGAAACAAAACCTTAAGTTAATTACCCGAATTGAGAAAAAGTAGAGTTCAATAAACTAAATGTGAATTGGAGAAAAGTTAAATACATCAAACATCATTAATCACTTCTATGGTAGGATTACGGGATCGTGTCGTCCAACTAACCAAACTAAGGGTTGGCCGGTGGTCGAGCCTCATAGAGGCCCTCACTAATCCCGATGAGATCTTTTTCCTATTTGATTTAAATGATGCTTCCAACTTATAACAAGTTCGTTTACGCACCATAGAACCATCGACACATTTCAACAACTTTAATGTCCTATTTTGTTACAAGCTAATGTTGATTAGCTCAGCAGAGAATTACTAGGGAACAGTCGCCATATATGTCTGGTTCATAACTCATTTACATAAAAATGTGTCAAATGGATAAATAAAAAAATCGATTAATATTTAAGTTTAGGATAGGCCCCCCTTATTGAAAAATATCATATAACCATACATTTTCTAATCTAACGGTGGTTAAAGTGACATGACCATAAATAGTCAAATAAGTTGACTGTTACTAAGAGACACTCGCTCAACAATATCATAAGGTAATGTATCTTTTTATAATCTACGATAACTTACAATATTAAGTCGATGTGGGAAAGGCGAATTACTTAATATTTGCATTCTTTAGATTATAATTTAGAATAAGCTAAAACCTTTCATATTCCGAAGTTAATTAAATAATGGAAAGTGTCGATTTTTCTAAATTAGCTGTTTGTTCATATTATATTACCGTATACCTAGTTTTATCAATCGAATCAACTTCCATGCATATGACATATCTCTAAAAATAAAAATAATCCAAAGAATATATATCAAGTATATATATATTTCAAACATCAGTTAACTATTACCTAAATTTATCACACAAGTGGAGTTCTATGTTGTTAGTGCGAATAGTACTCGATATAAAAAGAAAAAAGAATAAAATTCATCGACACAGTTATAAATAATTTGTGTTTTTTTTTGTTTTGCTCATTTAAAGAATATATAGAAAAAACATAGTCTAAATTAACTTTTTTACGAGAAAGTATTTGTCCGTAGGGTGGGATGCGCAATCTGCTTGCACTATTGACACTCCTCCCATACCCACACTGATACACTAAAATTCTATCAGGCCCCTTTGTCGTTGTCGTCTCTTTTCATGGTTGCATGAATGGTATTTTTTTGGTAGTGGTTTCTTTGGCTTATTTGGACTTTTAAACCTTCCGTTTTTTGGTATAAATGCAGATGAATATGACTTTGGTTGCTTGGAGACAATTCTTTTAATTATCTTGCATCAATATAAATGTATGTGGTGTTTGTTTACAAGTGTTAGTTTTTATTTACATGTAGTAGCGGTTATCTCTGGTTGTGTAGATGTTAACTTCTTTTCTGTTTACTGTGTATATAACACGAGTGAGGTGCTTTCACTCAAAATTTAAAATGAAATTTTCCTTTGTTAAAAAAAAGAAAAGAAAAGAAAATAAATTATCCTCGTTCGGCAGTTTAGAATGGGTGAAAGTAGATTTATTGCCTGTGTCTAATCATTCAATTAATCACATTCCGATTAACAATTGTTCAATAATCAAGCAAATCCCACCTGCCACTCGGAGGGTACATAAAAGAAAGTCCACATTATTGTCCCGATGTTCTAAAAAACCAAGATGATTTCAAAGACGAACAAATATCGTTTAAGACTAATTTTGCTTAATAACCGTCTAGTATTAGCTAATTAATCCCTATCGAAACCTAGACGCATATGTCAAACGGCCTAATTTTCACCAATCTTATTAGTTCAAAACAATGTTTTCCCCAGTCCGAGTGAAACATGCTTAAAATTTTGGGGATAATAATTCATGTTCAAATAAAAACTCGAGTAGCCAAAACACTTGATTTAAATATAGTGTTACTACAATTACACCAACAGGTAGTATCCTATACAGTATATCTATCTAACTAATAAGAGTATATTACACAGCAGTTTGATATGCATGGTTATGGTCATTTTTTTATTATTTTATTTGTGATGCTATACTTATGTGGCTGTGACTCACAGCTAGCTTCATATATATTTAATGACTGTGGCTGCTATTGTTCCATCTGTATTGTAGAAACTAAAATGAGAAAGATAGTAAGCAAATGAGATTTTATTTCTTTGATACTCAATTCTTTTCTCTCCCTTTTTTAATGATTTCAACAAGTTACATCTGCCTATCATACAAGTATGTCGGTTACGGAAATTGCCGCCTGTGTTGATATACAGAGAGATAGCTAATACAGAGGGAGGGAGACGATTACCATCTCCACCATCGGCCGCCCTCCTTCGGTATCAAAATCAAAGATACTTTGGTACTCATTTGAAATTGTATATGATCTCAGCAATTTAGATTTTTCTAATTGTCAATTGAGACCTTTGAATTTTTATTATGTCACTCCTTCTTTTGATTTGTGTAACTTCTTATATACTACTATTATTTTATTTTTTGAACAAATGCATCTTAAACTTGGAGTTTCTATACTGTAATTTTTGAACCTTTAATCTATTTTCCTAATTTTATATTTTTAATACGTGTTTTCAATTGTTATTATTTTTGGGATGAATGAGATTAATCGCTTCAAAATAGTAAGATTGCGGGTGTGGTCATGTTTTTTTGTGACTATAATATTTTAGATTTTATATTATGCACACTAGCTGTTTGATGAACTGCGACAACTGCAGTTTATATAGATATCTCTGTGATGACTTTTTTCATGTTGAGTCATCAAAAAGCAAAAGGAATAAAATAGATTTATACAACTCATTTACGATGTACCAAAAGAATCAATTCTTTTCAGAGTTGGGTGAATTATGTCACGTTATCCTAGACTGGCACTTATGAGTGTTGTTTTCATCGAGTTAATATGGAAACACTTACCTTAAAGTACATTAATTTTAACACGAATTTTCTTATGTTCTTGGGATTTGTAGTTATAGTTATTTTGATGGGTTTTCGTTATTTGAATGGAGGTTTTGTGACTTTTTAATCTGGATCAGTTTTAGTCTTTAGATGATGAGCTTTTAAGTTAGAGCTAATTAGATCTTTATTCCAATAAACTGATTAAGTCACTTTGCGCGATTCAATAAACTTAAGAGCTGCCACCAAATAGTTCTCAAGTTTGTAGCATTTCTAACTTAAACACCAATTAAACAAAATTTACGCTAAAGAATTTAAGCATCAATAGAGAGAGGAAAGATGAAGGCCACATTGACGAAACTCTTAACGCCTAAAGGTTAGGTTAGAAATTTGTTTTTGCATGATTTTATATTGACCTTCAATTTAGTTGTTGACAAACTTGACATCCTGTTTAAGTTTGTGTTTTTTTATCCCTGGCAAGCCACATTGCGCAAATGATGGAAGAAAAAACGATGTCTCATACAGTTACACAGTATGTTTTGTCAATACATATCAGAACTATAGTCTTTTATAATTTTTATTTTGGGTTCTATAATTTCAAATATTATCAAATGTGGCTTTCATGTTCTTAGATAACATTGAGATTAAGTTAAAAGAAACTATTTATATATTTTTCAAAGAAATCATGTAGTTCTTATATAAATTATGAAAAATGAATTATACATTTCATATATTTTGCGAAAAGAATTATCTATGTTTACGCGTCGAGTGATAAATGATGTTTCAGATTATGCAACGGTATCTAACATTGTCGTTACCATCTTTCTATCTTAAAAAATAGTGATCTGAAATTTGTTTCTTATTAATTCTATTAATTTATTGTTTTGACTTTAGAATGATTGTTCTGATGTCAAATTGTTAATAAATTGGGTCTTCTTTTTAAATGTTATCCCATAAAGAGTTAGAGAGGATCATATCTAATTTTCAAGTGTAATGAGAGCATATGTTGATATTAGTGTACATTAAATGAATTGGCCGAAATTCTTGTGTTCGGATGTAGTTCAAGTATCTGCACAAATATGGCGACGTAATACACATATGTTGAGCATGCGTTATACACTCCTATATCTCTATGAATAAGTATCTATGTTTCATCTTAATTCTTATAATATATACGCATAACCCCCTGCAATCTGTTGTTGTTTTACTTGAGCTATATTGTGTTGCATTACATGAACCGGTAAATGGTGTGATACACCTTATGTACTCTTAGTTAGAGCTTTCAGCTATCTTTTGAGATAATATATGTGAATTTTTATTTCCTTTTCAATTGGATGTTCGAGGGAACTTGATACATGTCTTAATTCTATGTTCATGTGCTCCATATGCAAGGTTTCCTGAGTAGAAGAGAGAATACTCATTTTATGAGATGTCTCTTAAATTTTTATAGTTATTAAAAATTAAAATATTAAGGTCTCGGACTTTTACCTTTACAAAGTCGCATATTGAAAAGAGAGAGAAAGCAGTATGGGGTGTGGATGGAAATGTACACATTTTTCTCTTTATAAAAAACTCTTGCTTCGGAGAGTCTTTTAAAATGTGTAATTAAAATAGGAAAATTAAATATGATTCTCGTTGTTTTTTAAATTTTGGATTCCATGTTTAGACAATGTATTTTGATTTAGATGTTAACCGTCTATATCAGAGTTTCAGATTTTTAAAAGAGATGATGTTTTTCTGTTTCTGTTTATGCATTGTCATTTGAATGCTTGCAAAAATAACTTGATTATTGGAATAACATTTAATGATTGCCTAATAATTGTGTTCCAACTTCTTTTGCGATTTGTAAGCACATGATAATTTTTTTCCCATGTCTCTTCTTTTGCGATTGTTCTGATCATTTTTTGCACTCACTTTCAGGTTATACAAATTTGTTTTTTTAAAGCATCGGAAATCAGTTAATACGCGTGATGAAACATTTCTATACCTGTAAGAACCCGTAATTTTATTTTAATTTTTCCATATATATTTATTTAGCTATAATACCAGTTATTAATTTAGCTTATATTACGGGGAAAATAAATATTTTAGCAAATAATAGTAGTAGTGTATAATTATGTAGAAGTTGAGGTCTAAATGATTAGTTCTCCTAATGGTTGTATGCGTTAGATTAAATAGAAAAAAAAAAAAAAAAAAAAGGTGAAAACTCATTAAAGGTTAAGAGTGTTTCAGCTTCTAGTTGCAGTTTCTATTATTATTAACCTGTATAATTAACAGAGGGAAGGGAAAACAGAGGGACAAATAAAACACATCCTATTAAGAAAGGAGAAGGAGAGAGAGAGCCCAACATTGGTCTAGAATCACGTTTTTTTTTCTCCCTTCACCAAGGTAACCACTTGATCATAGTTCCTTTATATTTTAGTTGTGATTAAGCATGATATAGTTGATTGGCTAATGGATAACATAAGTGGGGATATTCGAATTGAATTATCACATGGAGCATTATGGTTGTTATTCTATATTTGGGTCGTAATTTATTTGACTGGGTAATCTATAATGATGTTAAACCGTACTAAATGGTATATTTCATTTTGAGATAAAATGGTATATTTTCATTCCGGTTAAGTAGCCGCTGGATTATAATTGAATTACTAGCAGCATGTTTTATAGTTTTCTTTTGTTTAGCATGCAAAGTGTTTGATGTTTGGTTGATATGAGGTGATGAAGTAATTATGGTTTTTTTTTTGAGGAAAATATTGAAGAACCAGGACAGGTTGTAAAAAAAAAAAGGTATGAACTGGAATTTGGAACTATATTTGCAGGCGTTTAGTCAAGTATTGACATAAGCAATAAGCAGCTTATTGTCTAGATAGTAAAGTGAAAAAGTAAGGTAATAAGTCGAAGAGACGAACTTAAAATAGACTAGTCATATAGTGTAGTAGATGAATCGCTGCAGGAAGGATTTATTCACATATCAAACCAGTTTGAAAACGAATGAGATGAATATAAAAGAATGATTTTATGTTCTGGTCATATATGTTAATTACTAATAAGAGTATTAAAATGGCGGGAATGTTACGGTGACACCTGTATGTCGAAGGAAAATAGTTAACTTAATTATTAGTATACGAACATGTTACTCAAGTACCTTATTGTAGAACTGAACATAACTATAATATTGGTCGAATTTAGTCATTAGTCAGTACAATTTAAATATCAGGGAGTTCATCTGTCTTAGTTCTGTTAGTTCATTTTATTTTATTTTGAAAGCTCTTGTAAGCTGTGGGAAGTGATGGTTTTGTAGGTTGTTTATATTTGGATTTATAATTCTGTTTGATAGTTGGGTTGTTCAAACAAGTCGCTTAGCCGCTTTTCTGGACAGTTTATAATTGATTAGTTCTAGGAGATAAAATTGACCCATTAGGATCAATAAACATGAACGATCGCTGCCGTTTCTTTATATTTGGGTGTTGCGTTGTAAGACAGAAAATAGACAGATAGTTTGAAATGCATTAGCGTGTGTATGCAAAGTATGTAGTGTGGTTAGTTACCACCAAATGTTTCGGGAAATGGCCGTAGTGGTCGCATTTAGTTACTGTAGTTAAATTCCAGATTTTGATAGTTAATCGCATGATGTTTTCAGGTTGTAACAAGTGATTCGGGTAACTTATAAGCCGACGGGCAGCTGAGTGGTCTTGTCTTACTAGTATAAAACCTCATTATGTATTCGACCGAAATTGCAGACTTTGGCATTATTTTCAGAAATATCTATATATGTAAAAATTGTTTTTCATGTCATTGTGTAAGAAAGAAATGAGATAACAGAAGTTATGTATAAAGTTTTGAATGATATATTGTTTTTATGATTGTATTGGGACCATGAGGAAAAGTCCAACGAAGAATCCCCTAATAAGGAGAAGTGGGGTGACGTTGGCAACTAAACGAATGAGTTTAGTTCTCAACGGTTAACTTAACGATTGTACATAGTTTCGTTAACCGGAATGTTTTAAGGAATAGACCCAGCCGTCATGCTACGGTGACCTTAACTACGTAGTGCACGTATGGTTTATACACCTGAGAAAAAGATCGACGGTAAAGAGATTAAGGAAGTCAATCGGGCTTGGTACCCTAAGATATTAATACTATCATACTTGCTTTTATCATAGTAAGAAAGAAAAGATATTATAATTTTTATTTTTATTTTGCAATTGTTTTAAGAACTTTACATTGTCTGATGGGAAATTTTACATAAATCAAAAACCTTGTTTTCAAGAAAGAAAAGGAATGAAAACCCTATTTTTGACCCATATTATTATTGTAAGATTTGTCACTCACTAAGCTCGTTTAGCTTACCCTCGTTTTTATAATGTTTTCAGGTAATCAGGCAGATTCTTAGAGTCGGACTAGAGTTAGTCGGAACCAGCCAACCTCCTAGGATTTTCTTTTATTTTCCGCTGCTAATAAGGTTTAAAACCAAGTTTTGAATTTGAAACGTTGTTTTACATTTCGAGATTTCAGAATAATAAGTTTGAGGTTGAAATTTTGGATTTCATGGGTTGTTATCGAAATACGCAGATATTGAATATTATTATTTAAGCTTTTATTTCATCGTTTTGAATTACAATGTTGGTCCTTCAGTTTCTAGTTTTTTTTTTGGCTTAGTCTAGCACGTGTCAAGACACATGCTATTCTGCCGTGTGACATCATATTTAGGTTTAGGATGTTACAATACCTAACGGAGAGGGGCTTACGTGAAATGCGCCACTACAGATCAATCATGAGTTGGAAGGTAATATGATAGATCGCTCGCTCCGTGTTTTCGGAAATCTGCTATTTGTTTTTTGAGTTCCCTTTAAAAGGATATAAAAGCTTTACATTAGGATTTCAACTTTTTAATAGTTTTAGATATGACAATCTCTATGATGGTTCTCCTTCTTTAATGAATTATCAGTTGCTGTTTTTTAATGAATTTACTCAAATCGTTACCTATTTGAAGGGGACTGAATTTGTAGAACTATACCACAAATTCTGTAAGAACAGTTTACTATAGTGTGCATGGAAAGATTTTGATAACCAAAAATCAACAAATAACTAAAGTATATCAGAACACTATTACTTAGCGTTGTTAATTTTAAATAGAAATTGTGACTTCCCGTCACATGGACTTTAATAATTCATGTCAAAGTTCTTCTCCGGTCAGTAATTATTGAAAGTAAATTGCACTTTAAATTTAATTATCTCAGATGTTTTCACTCTTTTCGGAGCTTGCTCACAATGTATTTTTGTAAATTCTCTCTTGATTGCTATTGTTTTTCATGTAGAGAAGAGTGACTGATTCTCTCATAATCAATATTCAGAAGTATATCGAAGATGAGAATTAAGAGACCGTGTGATATGATTTAGGACATTTAAGAGGTTGCAATTGCATATGTAATATATGCGAGTTAACCCTTGTGTCCCAGTGATGAATGGTACCTCTTCTTAGACCGAGCCTCGTCTAATTATTATTTTTGTTTTTTGCAAAGTGAGTCCCTGAATAATTGCAATTTTCCCACTGATTTCGAGCTACAGTTTATCCAATGAGGATTGCAATGAGCCTACTCTTTAACGAGTAGAGTGTAATTTTTATCGATTTCTTATGATGAACAAATTAATTGTACAAGCTTAATCTTCATGTATGCCAACATCAACACGTTGTTGCGAAGCATATAAACATGTGTTGCCGCTACTGTAGCTTCATGTCATGTAATTAGCTAGCTTTGACCGCAACACAGATAGATGGTATCAGCCACAACATGGGATACTAAAAAGAAGTTAATCAAACACGCGTGATTAAGATATGTTCACATGTAAGTGATTCATGTCATTAACGGGTTAACTATAACCAACTTGGTGTTGTTCTTTGTAAAATCCATGGAAGAACAGACCCCACCCATTGCGTGGGCCTGCTTGCTAGTGACGTATATATATATATATAGAACCTTCAAGTCGGATAAAAACTACTCGTTATATTGTTGGTTTGTATAGTCTGGACCATCAATGTATTTTCTTCCGATTTAATGCTCCCCAGGTCATAGCATATGACTTTTTTTTAATCTTTTAACAAGGAGGAGACACAAAACCAGAACTTGCTTGAAAAACTAGTTATTACAATTAATACCATGAGGTAAATAAGTGTAAATTTAATAAGATTTAACTACTAAAAATAGAAAAATTTATTAAATAAAATAAAATAAACATTTATTTTAGTACGTGGCAAGAATGAAAGCAGAACACTCGGACAAAAGAGGAGCACATTTGGTCATGTTAAAAATTTCCTATTTTTGTTATACTATCTTTTTTTCACATGTATTCGTAATTTTTTTTGTTAAATTAATTTTTTATTTTATTTCTGAAGTGTTTATTCAAAAAAATATGTAAATTTTGTCTTTTTATATTTTTGGGTATTTATTAATATTACTTTATTAAAAATTGTCCAAACAAACAATAAATACCAAAAAAATATGCATATAAAGTCAAATTTTACCCTTAGACAGCATACGTTCTTGTTTACAATCGTGAACTTTCTTACGGATCCATCTCAGGGTATATCTACCCTTAGGTAGCCGACGTTTTCGTTTACAGTTGGAGCGGTGGGAAACATGTGTGTTGATGTTACCGATGTTTCGCCCTGATGGGGTTTGGTATTGGAGAATTTACCGTGAGTCACGCAGCTACTACTGCAGTGGCAGCGAATGTAGAGAAACACGAGAACACATGTCAACCAATCAGCTCGGTTTCATATGTTTTGCGTTTGATACATTTGAGTTTTTAGCTACTGAGTGTAGAAAGTTACGAATAGAAATGTGTTGACTGTAATTTCGGCTGAATATGTTTTTAGAAGTTTAGGATTTGCTATTAAAAATGGACTAGCGGTTCAGTTTGTTATCTGCTTATCTCAAACTCATATGTAATAATTTTAGTCTACTCAGTTTTATTAATATAAATCACATAAGTACATATAAAAAAAACCAAAACACAATTTATTTAACACGACCACAAATGTGCTGAGCATACATATCTATGTACCTACATACATACATATGTGTGCAATTTTAACTATCAAATTTAACATACTTAAATTGTCAGAATGAAAATTCAAAGAATTCTATTGTATAATTCTAACTATTAACTATGTTATTGACTTTTTTTAAATGAATTTTTTCCGCCGATTTACATATGAAAAATTTAATGGTAAAAGTTACACTTATTTTTATAATAAAACATGATTTATTTATTTTGTGACGTAAAAATACATATATAAATAAAATTTAATGTTAAAAATTGCACTAGTGCTACATTATTTATTTAAAAAGGAGGAGTACATGATCAGAGTTGTGGTATTTCTTCGTAGTGGAACATATTTTTATATTTTTATTTTTTGATTTAGTGACGGAGGAGTAGCGGTAAAAAAAAGAAAAAGTCGTAAATTGAAGAAGAAAAGAAAATGGGAGTGCAAGGGTTATGGGAATTATTATCCCCCGTCGGTCGCCGTGTCTCCGTCGAAACCCTCACCGGAAAAAAACTTGCCATCGGTATTTTTATTTATTTATTTATTCCCCAATTATTTAGTCACTTTATATTTGATAATCGATTGTTACTAATTACTTATTAATCCTTAATTTGTTTGTTTGTATAGATGCGTGTATATTAATATCCCAGTTTACAATTTTTTATTATATATGCACGTATACCATGTATATCATATAGAGTCCATTTGGCAACAGATTTTTTTTAGTTGATTTTTTGGATTTTTGATTTTATAAATCTGTGTGTTTGGACAGTCAGATTATTTAACTTCTGAAATTCAAAAGCTAAAAAATCTAGATTTTCTGTCGATTTAATAAACAGAATTTTAAAATCTGATTTCGGACCAAAAAATTTGTTACCAAACGGACTCATAATATTAGATACAGGTTGATCATTGATAAGTAATCACTTTAATAGGAGTAATACTTAGGGTGTGTTTGGAGTCGGCTTTTTTGATCGAAAGGGTGCTTGAAAAAAAAAAGCAATGCGAAAAATGCGTGTTGAAAAAAAGCTAGTGTGGGCATTTTCTTACTTATACGTGACTTAAGACTTATATTTACTTCCAAGTACTTTTTTACTTTTCTTAACTTATACTAATAAATAAGCAAACACGTTCTATTTGGAAAATTCTGTTTTCTGTTAATTTTTCCTTTGAAAAAGCTAAATAAAACACCAAAATCCTAGCTTCTATGTTTTTTGAGTTTTTTGACCCCAAAGCTTGGTTTTTAAAAGCTTAACAAAACAAAATGTTCATAGCTTTTATGCTTTTAAGTGACTTATAACTTATTTTTACAGCTAAGTCCTTTTTTATTTTTCTTAACTTACAAGTGACCAAAAAATATGCAAACAATCTTTATTTTAAAATTTATGTTTCTGTTAAATTTTTCTGTGAAAAAGCTATTAAAAGCACCAAAATCCTGGCTTCTATACTCTGGAGTATTTTAAATCCAAAAGCTAACAAACCAAACAACCATAGCCTTTTTTTAAGCAGAAAAAGCTATACAACAAACTAAGAAAAGAAGCAGTTGCCAAACATGCACTGTACTTTGGTTGTGTGCTTGTAAAGATTTAATTACTTTGATTACAATTATTTTCTTCTGTGCAGATGCGAGTATATGGATAGTGCAGTTTATGAAGGCGATGAGAGACGAGAAAGGGGAGATGGTACGTAACGCTCATTTGATCGGATTCTTTCGTAGGATCTGTAAACTCATGTTTCTTAGGGCTAAGCCGGTCTTTGTCTTTGACGGCGGCACGCCGGCTTTGAAGAGACGGACTGTTATCGCGAGACGGAGGATGAGAGAGAATGCTAAGGCGAAAGTACGAAAGACCGCCGAGAAACTGTTGCTTAACCATGTGAGTACATTTATGTTATTATTTTTGTCTGTGTTTGTGTTTTTCAGTTTTTCAGTTTTTCAACAGTGAAAAATCTATGAATAGAAGGTCAAGGGCAGTAACGATTACTAGCATCTTAGCTAATTCTCACATCATTGTTTTCGGGTAACTATGGTTTGGTTACGGTTGGTAGTTTTATGATAAAAAGTTTTCATTTCTGTGTTACCTTCTAGATTTTGATTGTTGGTATTAGGAATCGTAGCACGTGTGGTACTGTAGTAGGTAGATAGTTTCATTTGTGTATGTATGCATCATTTATTTTGTTTCTAAACTAGGGCCTAAAAGTATAACATGTAAACATCAGTAATTTTTTAAAACATATGTCTGGTTAGAGCGGACATTACCTATGCAAAAGGGCAAAAAAACATATTTATGTGTTTTTGATGTTCAATGATTTTTTCCATCTTTCTGGAACATATGTTTCATGTTTTGGGAACAATGGAACTGAAATAGCAAGATTTCTTCCTTCAGGTTTTGAAAACATAAAAATAGAAAATAACCTTAAAACATGTGCTTGCAAATGATCCCTTAAAGCTGTATATACCTTTGATCTTCTTTTTTGGCTTGCTACAACGAACAAACGACTATATTCTTTCTCATTTTTTGTTCTATTTAGACTACTATAGTTGAAGTTTTACCAAGAAATTGTTAGTGTTCTGAGTGTCCCGGCGGCTGTTTTTTCTTCTTTTTCTTGAGTAGCTCAAGGCAATGAGGTTAAAAGAGCTGGCCGATGATCTAGAGAACCAGAGAAAGAAGAACGATGCAAAGGGTAAAAAGGTAATCAATGATGAAACTGAAATTGCAAGTAACAATGTTATCGAAACTAAAAGCATGCCACCAAGTCTCAACCAGGAGGAGCTAGATGCAATGTAAGCTTCAGACTTGATTTTTACTCCTATACTACTAAATATAAAGTATTATGAGCAAAGTTTGTGTTTAAATCTTTGTCATGAGCTATTTAAGGTTGGCGGCATCTCTTGCGGCTGAGGAACACCGAAGTATTAATGGCAATGCCTCAACATCTGGTGCAGGAGTTACTCTTGATGAAGATGATGAAGATGAGGAAGATGACGATGAAGATGAGGAGATGATACTTGTAAGTCTTTATCTTGTGGTTTTGCTTATAGACGATGAGTGTGTATGAATTAATCTTGCATATTTTTAAATGAGTGGATCACCTTAATATGTAGTTTTTATTTGTTTACATTTTTTATGAACAAGAAAGAAGTTGCACCATGTTGGGTTTTTCGCGGGATTTTACTCAGCCATTTAGTACTCTCCATGATCTAAAAAGTTGGCTAGTTGAAATGTTCACGGATTTTTAGGGTATATATTAGCATTGCTTACATACATATATGCCCCTGTGTTTCCACCATCAACGTTCCTGTTTAACATTTTCACCATGAAAAAAAAAATGAAAAGATAAACAGTGCATTCCCTAGAAAACGTTTTATCTGTCAAGATAATATGCATTAGGACGTTCTTTTCTCCTAGAAAAAATTACTACTTGGAAATTTGAAAGATACTGGGTTCTTTTGGAGGTTAATGAAAATCTGTTTTATATAGAAACCGATTATTGGTACTTTCTTGGCCTTTTTATTACTGTATATTTTTTTTATTCCTGCAGCCAGCTATGGGTGGAAATGTGGATCCAGCTGTTTTGGCTTCTTTACCTCCATCAATGCAACTCGACCTTCTTGTTCAGGTGTGGAATCTCTCACCAGAACTCTCTATCGGAATGGGTTTTCTAGTAAGACCTGACCGTAGATCTCCCTATCTTGCAGATGCGAGAAAGATTGATGGCAGAGAACAGACAGAAATATCAGAAAGTAAAAAAGGTAAGGCGCTAAAATTTGTACCCAGTTTTGTTTATGTCCAGCTATTTTATTGGCCTCGTTTGGTTACTTCTTATAAGTACCAAGGTTAATGTTTTCTATGGACGTCAACAGTTAAAGTTTAGCTATTTAGATACTCTTATAAGTGTGTTTGGTGAAAAATAAAGAATAAGTATGCTTTTATTATTGGGTTAGTGGAAAACAACAACTTTCAAAGAAGATTTAAAAGTGGAGAAAAATTAGCGCTAGTGTAAATTATATGAACTGTATATTGTTAAAAAAAACATGGGTGAAGATATTATTGCAAAAGTATATCTCTTCGCCTCAAAAGTAGAAACAGGTGTATTTTTTTTCTTGGTTTACCAAACAAACACTTTAATGAAATAGTAAAATGTATTTTTATGAAGTTTTACCAAACAAACTTTTAGATTAAGGCTTATGCCCAGGATTGATTGAGGTTATGGCTAAATTTGTCATTCTGTTTGGACATTAGGCCCCTGCAAAGTTTTCAGAATTACAAATACAGTCCTATCTCAAGACCGTAGCCTTCAGGAGAGAGATTAACCAAGTACAAAAAATTGCAGCTGGAAAGGATATGGGTGGGGTCCAGACCTCGCGTATAGCTTCAGAAGCTAATCGAGAGTTTATTTTTTCATCATCTTTTACTGGGAATAAAGAGTGAGTGGATGTATATAACTTCATTTGATTATTTATATGTTATTCATTCGAAGATTTAACTAAGACGATTTTAATGGAAATCCTTCTCACTATTATTAACTTTTATGAGGTCATGTTTTTGGTGCTTTGAGTGTTTGAAATGTGTTGCAGTAGGTTCCGTGACATTGTCTTTCTTTGAGTGTTTCTTTCAATGGGGGATAAAGAGCGTTAGATTTAGCTTCATTTCTTTCTTTGTAGGCTTGTCTCCTGGATATCATTAACTTTTATGAGGTCATGTTTTTGGTGCTTTGAGTGCTTGAAATGTGTTGCAGCAGGTTCAGTGACATTGTCTTTCTTTGAGTGTTTATTTTCTCATCATCTTTCTATGGGGGATAAAGAGCGAGTAGATTTAGCTTCATTTGTTTCTTTATATGCTTGTCTCCTGGATATTTTATTCAGATTTAAAAAGAATTTTTTCGCACAAGTATAATCTTTTTGTAATGATGTATCTGGTGCATTTCCAGTGAATGAACTAGCGTTTGTCTTTCTCCGTGTGTTTTAAAACCTGTTGCAGAAATGACGTAGGGATTTCTATGAGTGTTTTCTTATCAACTTTCAGTGGAGATAAACAGTGAGTGGATACAGTTTCATTTCTTTCTTTAGAGGTTAGTCCTCCTGGAGGTTTAATTAAGATGGGTTTAGAAATTGATTTCACAAATATATACATATATGTATATATTATACTTTCTGAAGTCGTGTGTTTTTCAAGATTTTGAACTAACAATTGTCTTTTTATGAGTGTGCCTTGTTTGATTTCAGATTTTAAGCTCGTCCTTTTGCCTTCTTGCTTCGCTTAAACATAGGAATTTCTGTTTTATTAGGGCAGAAAATCTAGAAGATTAAACTAGCCTTTTTCTTAACCTCAAAATATCCAGCTTATTTGCTTCAAAGCTGCATTGCAAACAATCCCCTTTTTCGAAATATGTTGTAATAGGTTCAGTGACATTGTTACTCACGGACATTTTCTTCTTCTTTTGAAAGGGAACTTGCTTCTGTTGGAGTAGACGGACATAGCAAGAAATCTTCTTTTAATAAACCATCGGAAATTTCTTCGACATTATTGGATAGTGTTTCTTCTACTAGTATTTCAAATAATGAAACTGAATCAGCTTCGGATAATAGAGAAAAGGCACTTCTTGAGGAAATTGAGACATATAAGGATGATAGAGGACGGTTTAGAGTTAGTAGAGTTAGGGCAATGGGGATTCGGATGACCCGAGATTTACAACGTAATTTGGATTTAATTAAAGAGATCGAACAAGACACCATGCCGACTGATGAGATTCCTGACATAGCTTCTAATCTTCAAAAGAATGTCGAACCAAAAGACCTAAATGATATGTTTACATCTAAGAATGAGAAGTTTATGGAGATATCCTTTGAGGATGATGGTGGTGAGAAATGCTTGGATGGTGATGATGATATATTTGATCGTCTTGTGGCAGGAGAAACAAATATTTTTTCTTCATCGAATAGTGGTGGATCAAAATGTGATTTGTCTTTGCATGCTGTAGATGTTGATGATGAGAGTGAAGTGGAATGGGAAGATGGCAATTCAAACAATCTTAAATGTGCTTCCTTGTCTCCTACTGAAACTGGGAAATCTGCATTTGAAGGTGGCGAGAAATTCTTAGAAGGTGATGATGATATATTTGTTCGTCTAGTGGCAGGAGAAACGAATAAAATATCATCGCATAATGGTTCATCAAAGGGTGATTTGTCATTCCATGCTGGAGATGCTGATGACGAGAGTGAAGTGGAATGGGAAGAAGATGATATATACGATCCTAAATGTAATTCTCTCTCTTCTGAAACTACGAAAATGGCGTCTAAAGGTGTTTTAGAAGAAGAAGCTGATTTTCAGGAAGCCTTAAGGAGAAGTTTAAAGGAATCAAGTGGAAATAAGTTCAATGAGGTACCATTGGAAGACAATAATTTAGAAGAAGCTATCGGAATAATTCATGAGGGTACAGGTGCTGGGTCTTTGCATGAAGAAAATGAAAATGGAGGGGGTTTTGAGAAATTAATTGACGTTGATGAATATCCTAATGAGGTTCTTAATGAAGTTGGAAGGATAGATGCCGATACTATAGCAAATAAAATAATTTCCAATGATATATCTGTAGAGTTTTCCACATCTGTGTCAGGTTTTTGTGATGTAACCGGGGAACTAGAAGAAAAATATAGTAAGATTTCATCTGATTTTGTACCTTTAGTCAAAGAGAAAAGTGAAGGAGAAAAATTACTTGGTGAACCACAGATTTCTGATATAGTGTGGGGAGAGACATATAATACCATTTCTGTAGCTGAACCAAATTCAGTTGAAGCTGCAAAAATAGATATGTCCTCAGGGACAACAAAACAGAGTGAAATCCAGGCTAAAAATTTAACAGATAACGATGCAACTGCGCAAGAGTTTCCGGAGCAGAAAGCTTTTGATAATATTTCTGTTCAGAGAGGGGATGATATAGAAAAATTTCCCTTTGAGGACGACTTGACAAATTCAGTACAATTTACAAAAGCTGATTTGGAAGAGGAAATGCAAAATTTGAGCCAAGAGTGTGTAGAGCTAGGAGACCAACAGAGGAAGCTAAATCGTAACATGGAGTCTGTTAGCAGCGAAATGTTTGCAGAATGCCAGGTACATCTTTGTAACCTAGATTACAATTTGATATACCATACTATCATAATTAACAATTTCTTATAACTAACTAAAAGTTTTATATATGCACTGAACTTTTGATTTCTCATTTAGTTAACTCCCTGAACAGTTGATGGCATGTACCATCACATGGATATTTTCTGTTAGGATTAGTTACAGTTACGTACTACCAACTATCACGACTTCTCGATTTTGTTAACATAACTTGATGGAAAACACGACTTATAAATGAGAAATAACAAAAGTTTGATGCTCTAATTAAATAAATTTGTTAGTTGGTGGTACGAAATGGAAAATGAATAGCAGGGCGTATAAAACTGAAATTAACCCCATATTTTGTATTGGAATTGTGATATTCTGTTTGTATTGCCTCGTAATAAGGACTAATGGAACTTGTTTACTTCAGTTTTAGGCTTTTAGCACTATTATTGTATTCAAAAATCACAGTTTTTAATTAAAATGTTGAAGACATTGTAATTTTGCACGACTGGTTGATGATATATAGAATAGAGCCTCAAGTGAAATTTGTCATACAGTAGTATTTAATCTGATGTAATTTGCAGGAGCTTCTTCAAATGTTTGGGCTACCTTACATTATTGCGCCAATGGAAGCTGAAGCTCAATGTGCATACATGGAACTCGCAGGTCTTGTAGATGGTGTGGTAACGGATGACTCGGACGCGTTTTTATTTGGAGCAAAAAGTGTTTACAAAAATATATTTGATGATCGAAAATACGTAGAAACTTATCTAATGAAGGTGTGTAGCCATTGTATTGCTTATTTTAGAGTCTTATTGTGCTTAATCCCAGTACTAGCTTTACTCGGATACCTGCTTCTCCATCTTTATGTGGTTAATTACTGTATTTTTAAAGCTAACCTATCACCAGATTTTATTTTGTATGCTAACAGCTAACTACACACATTAGCAATTATTCCAGTTCCACCATCTAGTACACTTAAGTGTACCAAACTGGAAGAAATCCATAGTTTGGCTTAGGTAACAGTTGTGGAAACAATTTACATTATTGTACTGAATTATTCTAAAACATTATCCTATCATGCTTTTTCATTTTTTATTCCTGATTTTTTTTTCCACCCCTCGTGGAAAAATATACTGTTAGTGTGCTAATTGCTCTTTTTGTTGATTAGTGTACAAAATCGAAATATGCTGATATGTTTGTGTACAAAACTTTAATTTCACATCCTTATCTGTTTGTGAACTATAGGATGCATTCTAAAGTGTCTTGTTTATTGCATATCGTTTTTGTCAGGACATTGAGAATGAGCTTGGATTAAACAGAGACAAATTAATGCGCATGGCGTTGCTTCTTGGGAGTGATTATACTGAAGGTGTAAGGTATATCATTAGAAGTAGTTTAAATTAAATCCTCTTGTTTTCTGAAAGTCTCATCCTGGGGAGTCAAGATCTTCTGCCCCCTAAAATATGTCCCAATTCTGCCCCCTTATTCGTTTTGACTGAATTTATAACTTGTTATAACTTTATAAACATGTCCATAGCATTTTGCATTATTATATGACAAGTTTAATAATTATGTACATTTTGTGTCCAAATAACTATTTTTCAAATTATATATAGATATTAAACGGGTTTTTTTTTCTTTCTCTAAATTGGTAAAATACGATTCGTTCGTTTATCAATAAATATTAACACAATGTATATATAATTAAAAATAAGTCTGGAACACAAATATCGAGTTTTTTTGTACTTTTGAAACACCAGTCTACCACAATTCCAAAAAATTTAAACCCCAGGATTAGAATTGTGTATTGCTGATAGGTTGGTTAAAAAGTGATATTTGTATGTTCTTTTTATATTGAGTATTGTTGAATTGTGTTCAATGGGTGCAGTGGGATTGGTATTGTTAATGCTATTGAAGTCGTAAATGCATTTCCCGAGGATAATGGATTTCATAAGTTTAGAGAGTGGATTGAGTCACCAGATCCAAATATCTTGGGAAAAGTTGGAACTCAAACAGTATCTAAATCCAAAAAGAGAGGATCAGAAGTATCTGATATGGAAAACATGGATGAGTCGAAGAGACTTTTCATGAATAAACATGTAAGGTCATCTGCTACGCTAGTATTTTGTATTTTACAGTTCATTTTTTCTTGGAAGTATGACATTTTTTTGTATTTGTAACAGAGAAATGTGAGCAAAAACTGGCATATGCCTTCTACTTTTCCTAATGAAGTAGTTATTTCTGCCTATGCTTCTCCAGAAGTGGACAAGTCGACAGAACCATTCTCATGGGGAAAACCAGATCATTTTGTCCTTCGCAAGTGAGTTATTGATATTTGAGTTTTTCTGTTTAATCTTTTGGGATATTTATGAATTATATATGTCGTGACATCTCATGATGTCCTTGATTGTTATGCGCAGTTTCTAATTTCATTGTTACTCTTCATATTTTCTCTATATCTTTCCCTTTTTAGTATTTTCTGTTGCTGCCTATTTTTGGTTTAGTTATACTGTATGATCTAATTTTAGTAAAGCTATTATGCCCCTTAATTTATGTTAACCTTAATATTTTAAATCAAGAATTCGTGTGATATTTTTTTGTATAGCACTGGAGTATACCTTTGATGGTTAATTTTCTATTTCCAGTTAATTATTTTCTTTTTCAATCTGTACTCCCTTGCTAGTAATGTGCCTACTAGTGCTTGTCAGAATTGTTTTATTTACGCAAACACAAAACCTCTGTAATCAGAAATGAATATAGGTTATAATGGAGATTGTGAAAGCACTGACTAACGTTTGTTTACAGGTTGTGTTGGGAGAAGTTTGGATGGAACGTGCAGAAGGCTGATGAGTTACTTGTACCTGTGCTGAAGGAGTATAACAAGCGCGAGGTCTCTCTCTCTCTCTCTCTCTCTCTTTACTGAAGCATTGACATATAGATAGTGAAAACACTTCTTCATGAATTTAGGTTCTCTCTCTCTCAGTATCTGATAGAATTTAGGTGCTCCCACCAATTGGCTCATTAGAGCATCCACAGTAATAATGTTAAGTCACTTGTTAACTAACATTTTTAGTTAACAAACAAAATTTTGTTCACATTATTAGTTATGTTAAACTACCCAGTAACTTTAACTTTGTTAAAAATATTGTTAACTTTAACAAGAACTTTTAAGTCTTTTAGTTGATGATGTGGCAATAAATTAAGCCCACTGCCCCCATTATCCGTTGGTTACTTCCTTTTTCTTTGCAAATAAAGATTGAGCCACTTATTTCATTTCCTTCTTGGTTAGAATCAAAATACATTTTGTAAAATATAATACAAATATAATAGATAACCTTGTTAACATTAACCACTAACATGACTTAATTTTAACATACACGTGTCACTTAAAAATCATTTAATTCAGATGTGTCAATATTTAACAAGAAAAAGATAACAAAACCATTGTGGATGCTCTTACATGTTATCTCTCATCTGTCTATTTCCTTATGTGTAAGTTTGATCTTCGTTCTTTGTACTTTTAATACTGTATTTTCTGATGCTTGTATCTTTTATAACATGTAATTTGTGTTTTGTCAATAAAGACACAACTGCGGCTGGAAGCATTTTACACTTTCAACGAGAAATTTGCGAAAATCCGTAGTAAGAGGATTCAGAAAGCTGTTAAAGGAATAAAAGGGAACATATCCTCGGAAATAATGGACGGAGACGATCAAGAAACTTCTAAAGGAAGAAAGAAAAGAAAAATGGGCCCTGCAAAGTGTCCTGAAAACGAGACAAAAACGACTTTGAGGGGAAAAGGAGAAAGTGAGAGCAACTCAAGTAAAAAAAAAATCAACAAAAAGAAGCATGGGGAAATTGTTACATCTAAAGAATTTGGAAAACGGTCAAAAGCTGGGGGAAATGTTAAACGATTAAGTGGTAGAGGAGAAACAAGAGGCAGGAGAATGAAGACACCTGAGCTGGATTCTGATGAAAGCTCTGATGATGGAAACAATAGAGATTTTGACAAAGAAATGCAAGTTGAAAATGAAGAGAAAAATCGTGAAGTGCGGAAGGTAGCTTTTGTCCTCTTTCCTTTTTCTTTCTTTCAAGTGCTTGCTTTATCTTATTGAGAATTTCATTTGTAGTTATAAGGCTTGATTAGGTATTTCTATATAGCCTGAACATTAAGTTGGACAGAAACTTCTGCTTTTCCTGTCGTCCGTTTTCGACTTAATTTGTTAACTATGAAAATTTCTCTCGGCTGAAGTACATTAATAGTTTACATACTTCGGATAAATCTCAATTTGAATGCCCATAGTTTCAATTGTAACATTTTGAGGCCCGGTACTTCAGGTATAATTTTTATTTGGCCCCATAGTTTCAACTGAGAACTTATTGATCCACATAAATTGGAGTAAGTAACACTAATAGTCCGCACATTTTTTAATACGTTTCACAAGTCCCGTAGCAAGGGACTGACAGTTTAACTTGCTGAAATTATAAAAACTAGCTGTATGGGGACCGAAACAAAATTTCTCCTCAAGTGAGGGTTACTATGTGTTCCCTGAGTAGGAGGAACTCATTAGATTTCATAAATTACAGCTTCAGTCTCTCTAGGGTGTACCCAGAAAAATTAATGGGGCAACTATCATTTCATAAATTTTTAGTGTCCATAGAAATGCTTACAGTACTTGGCTTTAAAATTAATGAAGTTTCATACATTAATCTAGAATAAATATTGTTTCCTGGTGTCTTTTCCTCCTCCATGTTGTTTAAAGTTTTTGTCCTGTTTATTCCTTCCAGTCAACTCGATCACGCAAGGCTGTGAAATACACTTTGGATGACTTAGAAAGTGACAAGCCAGGTAAAGAAGACCAACAAGAAATGAGCTCAGGAAATCCAGTGGCAGTTGAAGTACAATCTCCCAAGGACGATAGCGTGATTGGGAATGACGCTGCTGCCCCTGGAGAAAGAAATCAGGCAAAAGTTGGAGATTCTTCATTAGTAAGGTGTTCTAGCGGGAATTACTTCCAAATGGGAGGTGGATTTTGCATAGAAGAAGATGATCCAGAGTTTGAACTTGGCAATTTAAGCTCCGAGCCAAAAGATAAATTGTTGTTTGAGAAAGAATTGCTCAAAGAGGACCTCATGGTTGGGGGAGGATTTTGCTTGGAAGAAGATGTAACAGAGGATAGATACGTATATGAAGGTGAGCACAAGCTTGATCCGTCGGTTCCTACATCTGAGATTGAGTCTTTAACAGTTCCCGTGTCTCCTTATCAAGGTAGTAAAGGAGATAGTTCGACAGTTCCTGAAAAATCTCTCTTTGCTATGCCAGCCTTGAAAAGAAAAAGAAGAAAGAGTTGAATTGCTTGTTTTAAATTAATTCAGTAGACTAGATTCTTAGGTTTTTGATTATTGAAGTGGTGACTTTTGTCGTTTGAAGTTCTGTTGGGGAAAAGTTTGTATTATAGCTGTATTTAGTTCACCGTTCAGATGAAAATCTGAATATGTTGTTATAGATTGAATCTATTCAATGCGGAAGCGGGGGAGCAGCAATTTGTATTTAATTGCTGCTGCAGCATTAACCAATTGTATATGTCCACGTATATCCATTTTTTAGGAACCATACACCTGATTCATGCTTTGCTAGTAATGGAACTTTCAATTTCTCTTTCTTCCCAAATACTCCGAAATACCTCATTAGATCTAAATACTCCCTAATATTCACTCACTCTCAATTTCTCCTAAAGCTTTAAAATTAAACTTTTTAACAAAATCAGAACTCATCTAAGATAAGATCCAACCACAAAGTTTTACAAAGAAAAAAAACAAATTAGGAATCTGAAAAACTAGGTTTTATTTGGATTACTTATAATCCTTAACTTATGATTCATATTGTCAGTTTGGGATTTTCGGCCATCAGATCGATCACAAATGCAAAAAAAAAAAATTGTTCTTAAAACCCATTTTTTTTTAAGGGAAAAAACCCAATCGGGCTCCCAAATTTGATTTCAATTTGATTTAAATTTGATTTCATATTTGATTGACAATGACAAAAGGGTATTAGTTGAAGAATTTGATCTTCAGTTATTTACAAAATGGGTAATACTAATTGATTTGAGAATAAACGATTTTGAGAGAGAGAGTTATTGAACCAGTACAAGAGATAGATGGTTTGATTAGCTATGATGCGCTCACCAAAATCAAATTGCATCTCAGCCGTTTATTGTTGATTGATGGATAGGATTCGATTGCTGCAGCAGCAATTAAATACAAATTGCTGCTCCCCCACTTCCATTCAATGCATAGCTCTTACGTTAATAGGCTTCTTTATAGTATATATTTTGTTCATCTCATCTGATATGGGTTTCAAACAGTTTATAATCTAGCTTGCATAAACTCATTTGTCTCTTCATTTCATGAATTTCATCTCTGTATCTAGCTATATGATATGTGCAAAGATAAAGCAGAAATGCTTGCAACTGGTCCTTGTCGAGCTCTTTTACGAAACAATGTTATTTTTATTAAGTTACGACTTATACATGCCTGACCACACGTAACCGTAAAAGAAAGGTGTATGGATCTTTTTGGTTTTCTCTTTTCTCATTCTCACTATGTGCACGGAAGGTGACCAAAGTGCTAATAAAAATTAGAAAGTTTGTTGTTTTGTAAAAGAGCGCTGCCAATTAGTTAAAATAAGTATAAAACGTGTGTATGCATAATTGCATATGTTTAAGTGTCCACAAATCACACGCAACAGAATATTATTTTGAATGTTATCTGCCTTCATTATGTGTGTATGTCGACATCAATCTCTGTCAGGGTAAAAAAAAAATTGAAATGAGGATAGAATATAAAATTTGTTGTCACACGCAACATTATATACTCCATAAAATTAACCACTATCTTGCTCTATAAATGTCGCCAAAAATTGTTAGGATTTTAAGATTATTAGAATCGGGTTAGGTTAGGGAATGTATCTGTGAAGCAAGCTTTGTTCTCATAAACCGAGCATCTTATTATGTGTCATAGACAACAACAAAAAATGTCACCAATAATTATTGTCAGTATTAAATAATAGTAAAATTAGGAGTCCATGTTGTCGTGAACAAAACATCTTTAAAGTGCATAAGTTACAGACTTACGGTGAATCTTGTATTGAAATAAGAATAAAAGACAAAAAAACTAATAAAAAAACAAAATCCAGCTATTAAAATGGTAAGAGACAATAAGAATTAATACCAGAAATGCAACAAAATGTTATTGTATATAAAAACTTACAAAAAAAAAAACATAAGCTGGGGAAACTAATTCTAGACCATCGGGAGCGACGACACCCATAATTTCAAAAATTATGACCTTTTCAATTTTTAACCATGTATTTTCACTAAAATACATTAAAAACAATGATTTTACATCTCTAATTTTTTTATTTCACTTAATTTATTAATTGATGTCACTTAATTTATTAATTGATGTAAATTTTGACACCGCACTTAAACAATTCCTGACTTTGGCCCCGAGCCTTCCGCTAAACAACAAGGGGCTAGAATTTTGGATATAGTATAAACCTCGTTTTTTTTAATCTGGAATTCTGGAGTTCGAACTTAAATGAGTAGTATTTTAAATGATGAACGAAGATCATTCAAGTTGCAATCTTTTAGGAGAAGCCCAATGTGTTTGAACTTTAAATATTGTTTATGTACTTATTGTTCTTGATATTGAGGGGTTGAAAAACATAATGGTCATGTTGTTTTTAGTGAATCCTTTCACAATCAAATAATTAGAATAAAAAAGGCAAGTGCTTTGGTAATTGGTAGTGGGCGTACATACATCACACGCATAACTCCAATCATAGATCACCATAGCTTTCACAAAAATTTATCGCCTCAAATTTAAATAAGTGTGACCCTCAAGTTCGAAAGGTAACATATTAAGTCTCAAATTTTAAGAACTTAGCATTTATCGGTCTTTTTCAATTTCGGAATCCCGATATTCTCAAATTAATTGGTAACTTCAACGTAATTACGATATTCGCTATGGTTCACTCATGAATCATTCTGATGGATCATGTGACCTATTTCAATAATAATCACATTGGATCTTAAATGAAATAATGACTATTAGTGTAATTGATAAAATATAGATTTTGGTCGGTCAAGTCGTGATTCTCAACAATACTATTTTAAATGGTAGACATTAATAATTTGAATGAGGATATATCTGTATTGATTGATTAAGTAAATTACAATATGTTTTGGTTACAATAATATCAATTTATCTAATGTTCGGTTTAGATCTTCGCTCTTCGACTTGACTTCTTGAAGTGATGTACTTTCTAGTGAGATAAACTCTGAAAAGTCTCTGTACTTATGTATCTTTTTCTGCTGGTAAGTCAGATGATCCCATTGTATTGTTTTTTGACTTTATTTATAGGGATACGTATATCGCAGGATTTTGACATGTGACACTTCATCTGTTTGATCATGAGTTTTTTTTTTGGTGGACTTCTATCAATTGAGATTAGTGCGGTGGGTTCTTGCATTTTCTCTTTGGTAGAGAATGAATATGATTTTCATATTTGATGCGTTGGATACCCAATTTCATCATATGGGTCTGATCGATACCGAATATACTTATCGGATATTATTTTCATGTCCTATCAGTAATTCAAAATCATAAAATGGAATGTCCAAGATGGTTACTAGTTTAGTTTATTTCGTTCAACATGAAGGTTACGTTACTTATGTATGTGATTATTCCAATGATGCATAAATATAATTAAAAGAAATTACTGGATTGCTTAATGTCCTAGAGTTAACCTTTTCTTTCTCAATTACCTTAGTAGACCTTAGTCCTTAACTGAACTAAAAATATGTTCTTTGAGAAAACTTCATCTCTCACCAGTTATCTAGTATCTCAATGTATGTAAATATATTTTATAAAAATTAGTTAGATAAAAATAATAGTTAGATTAAATTGAATATATGAGTGTTTGACCAGATAAATTTTATGTAAACATTTTTTTATGGTTACCACACGAAGTCAAAAAAAGGCTATAATATAACTGATATTTTGTGCCTATCAAATAGTAAAAAGTATTCCTTTTTTTTTTTGTCAATATTGAAGTACTATACCTCTAGTTCGTACTGTATACATGTCTATACTCAATATGGCAAATAATCCCCTTAAATTATACAGTAGTAATTGTCATCATCACTTGTTACGCACTTGCACATGTACACCAAATGTCAAAGGTACTCTTTTTGTCTATATAAAACTTGAAAAATGAAGTAACAAAAACAATCAAAATTCAGAAGGAAAGCCTTCAAGTTTCATATAGAGAGATAGATAGATAGAGATGGAGAGGGAAAAATACTGTTATAGAGATGTAATTCCATTAAGTGCTATGGTGATTATGGAGTGTGCAAATGTTGGGCTAAACACTCTTTTCAAAGCAGCAACTTTACAAGGGATGAGTTATCATGTGTTTGTTGTATATGCTTATGCTATTGCTGCTATTGTTTTACTCCCTTCTCCATTCTTCTCTCACAGGTCCCTCTCTTTCTCCCTCTTTGTTTCTTTTATTTTAATTTTAACTGGACAATAATTTGTATCAAATTTGTTTAAATGAAAATTTTCAAACGTTTGAAGTTAAATTATATGATCAACATTTAAGCATTTTCATTCTGATAATTTTGATAAACCCATTGAGCGGTTAAACTGCATTTAGTTTCGTGAAATACACTTAAAAGGGAACCAAGGGACTAACTGTTGTAGCAAGTCCGCCGTGGTCAGTCACTAAAAACTTAAGGAAAATAAATTATGACAATGGATATCTTTAAATTTATAACAATTAATAAAAATGAATTTATAAAACTATATTTGGTTTGGTGGAGCTTTTGTTAGCACATTTTTTATTCGTGGTGAAACTATTGTATGAACCGGGTTCACTCCACAAATAAAAACTAGTGCACCAAACCATTGAAGTTTTTAGTGTTTCATTTAATATTAAAGTTTGTGTCCCACAAAGATTACTTTAAATAGTCTACCGAGTTCACCCAAACCCATAAAGTTTGGATAAATTTTCTATTTGGTCATTAATATTTATAAATGCAGTTGAAAACACTATGGACTTGTTTAGTTTACTTTTTAAGCTACTTTTTGCTTCTTTGCTAACGTGGGATGTGCAAATAATGAATTGAGCTGTTTTAAATCTGATTTAACACACATGAAAAGGAAAGAAATAAGTAATATGGGTAAAAATGATTATATGCAAAACTGTATATTTGGGAGGCATATGCGAAAAGTCTTTTAAGTTATCCTCTACCAAACTTTATGGGTTTGGGTATTTTCAAATTTATTTATAACCAGGAAATTCATTTAACTTAAGAACAAGATAATTAAATTCCAATCTCATACGATATAAATACATTGACAACTAATTTATATGGGGATTGAAAACAGTTTAATTAGTGGGTTATATGGGGATTGAAAACAGTTTAATTAGTGGGATTGAAATTTATGGTTTACACGCTTCAATGTAATTAAACAGACTAAAGTATTCTTTAATGAATCCCACATCACTTATATCTATACATATTATTTTCTATTTAATTTATTGTGATCTTACATCTGATTCCCGAGCTAAGTAACATTAGTTTGTTATCAAGTGGGGCATTAAAGATGATGAATGGTATTTTGTGGTTGCTACAAATTTTCCAACTCTATATGGATTGGTAGCAAATCTAATTAAGAATTATATGATATAAATATACTTGAGCTTTTGGAGCAGCTGAAGACTAGGATCGAAGACCCTTACGCCTAGACAATTCAAAATCACATGATTATAAACGGATCCGTAAAGTACCGACTTAATATGCAATTTCTTGTCTTAAGTTATTGGTGAAATCCGCATGACTAACACCAGCTTTTTTTAACATTTTTTTTTATTTACACCAGCTTTTTTTAACATTTTTTATTTATTTTTAAGCCTTAAACGTTAAGTAAATCGGGTCGAAATCCAATAATTCAAAATCACATGACCTCTTTTTATTTTTATGCCTTTTTGCTTTTTAAGACTTAAAAGTTAAGTAAACCGGGACGAAATCCAATAATTCAAAATCACATGAATATAAACGATCCGCAAAGTACCGACTTAATATGGAATTTCTTGTTTTAAGTTATTGGTGAAATCCGCATGACTAACACCAGCTTTTTTTACCAACACCATTTTTTCTTACTGTTTCAACTCATAACACTTGGTTTAGAATCTGTAAACAAAAAGAAAACAAAGTTTGAGAAGAATGGATTACATATTTTACCTTCAAATTACACATGTTACCTTTGCAGAGTTGTGAGTTTCAACAAATTGTCAGCCCTAAAAGAACAACTTATTAATCATGTACGATATGGTGATGAACAATATTCTATTAAATAACTTTATTCTTTTTCTGTCGAATCATAGATTATAGTCTCATGTAAACAGAATAAATATTATTTTTTAATCAATCTCACGTCACTTATATATGTACATACTGTTTTCCTTTTGATTTATTCTGATGTTACATCAAATTGCCGAGCTAAGTAACACTAGCTTATAACCAAGTGGGGCAATAAACCAACCCTGTATGGATTGGTAGCAATTCTAAACTGAATTAATAAATTGTATCCAATGGGTTGCTGCTGAAGACTCGGATGGATGGACCCTTACGACGCTGTACTTAACCAACCCTGTATGGATTGGTAGCTATTCTAAATTGATTTATAATATGTATCCAATGGTTGCTGCTGAAGACTCAGATGGACCCGGACCCTTACGCCGCTACATTTGGCCAACCTATATGGATTGGTAACTTTTTATTTTAAAGCTTAAAAAGTTTTGGCTCTAAATCGAGTCGAAATCCAATAAATCAAAATCCCATGACTATAAACATCCGTAAATGATTGTACAACCTACAATAGCATTACTCTTTTAATTAACACATGTAACCTCTCTAGAGTTGTGAGTTCTAACAAATTGTAAGCCCGAAAACAACAGCTTATCAATTATGTAAGATATGGTGCTGAACAAAATTTTATTGATTAGTTACTATATAATCTAGATTGTAAAGCGTCTTTTTTTTAATCAGTAACATGCCCATATATTAATATCAAAAAAACGAAGTTATTTCATGGGCCAGGTTCCCAACTTCCCATCATAATACAGTCAAAAGAGCCTAAAAAAACTAAGAGCAAGGCAGAAAACCTTCTGCTAATACTCGAAAACTCCATTTTAATTCAAAATTTAGTTACGATGATTTAGCCCTTACTCCTTATACGCCCTATCTTTGTGAGTCCACTTATGGATCCATGATCAAGGTCTAAGGAGCAAATTCAAAAGCCAAAAATCAATTAATATAGGACTATAGGAGTTTATCCAAGTTAGCAGAAGCTAAAAATCTCATTTCAGAGTATTATCAAAAACTAACTTAGCCAAAAAGACAAGTGAAACTAAGCTAAAATACTTCTCAAAGTGATGAAAAGTAAAGAGAAGCTTAAAAAGCACTCACATCAAAAGTTTGTATTCCGATTAGACTGCAACATAGATTTCACTTTGATTTGCGACTTCTTTTGCATCTTCACCAGAATGTACCTACAAAAAGTTCTGAGAGTAAAACACACATGCAATACCACATGGATTCTGAATTTGATTGAAAAAGCTTCAAATAACATCATCATTAGCTTCAGTGCCGGCCCAAAATTTTTTTGTGGGTTGCCTTTTGATTTTTGTTTTGTTTTGCCTACTTAAAGAAAACCTCGAAAAAACATAGTATAAATTTTATTTTATTCGGGAAATTATTTGCCCTTGCAGTGGGATGCCTAGTCCACTCGGACTATCTGCATTCCCTCAAGACCAGTCCTGATTAGGTTAAAAGAGGTATCTTCAAAATAAGCCAAACTATGTTTTACCAGGAGATAGATTGTAAAGCGTCATTATTTGTATGTCTCTTCGGGTATTTTATGTAGCAGAACAGATCTGATCAACATACATTTTTTGGCCGCATATGTTTTAATTAATTTCTCATTATAACAAAACCAAGAAGTGCTAAGCTCATAAGGGTAGTATGACAAAGGCCTAATTGCTACAAGACCTTAAAATGCCTTTAATATTGAAGTTTTGAACGAATCAAACTTTGTTGAATTATGATTTTCCTCTATTTTTGACTTACTTTGTTATACAGATCAAGAGTGCTACCTCCTATGAACTTCTCCATCGCATCTAAAATATTACTTCTTGGGATCATTGGGTAAGATTATTTGTTTACAGCTATAGGTGTATGCTATATGATAATAAAAATGATGGTAAAGTAATATTTTCTTTTTCTTTTTGGAATTTAATATTTGAATTTTACAATAGGTGTACATCACAAGTAATGGGGTATACAGGGATAAGTTATAGCTCTCCGACACTTGCTTCAGCAATCAGCAACCTTGTCCCTGCGTTCACTTTCATTCTTGCGCTCATTTTCAGGTTCTTTTCCTTTTGAAGCCCTCTAACTTTCTACCTTTTTGAGCACTCTAGATCACAACGATCTTGGTGAGGTAAGAAGTGATATAAGGATTTAAGTGATAATGAGTAGAGTCTAGATCATTGTAGCAAGTTTGGTTAGTTGTGATAATTTGGAGCCTTAGTTTTGTGTTTTTTAGCCTTTTCGCTAATATACAGGCATCTTTATGTGTATTTTCAGTATTCTGAATTTCTTTGTCCACACTTGAACCGAAATGACTTTCGTGGTGCCTAGCCCATGAGCAGAATTTATCTCTTACTAAAGGTTTAGGCCTGTTAACAGAAAAAACTTATTTATGTTTGTTGCTTACAAGCTAGAGTGCATTAATATCTTGATTGCTTAAACTTGAAGCCTTTTACTTTTTATTGCCTGATAGATCGAATATTTTTTACTTGATAAAGACTGGACATCCTCAATTGCCTACAAGCTAAAGTACAATTTACTCAATTGCTGAAAAAAATTGTGATTCGGTTTGGTACAAATCGTTTTGAATTTTGTTGCTGACTTTTCTGTAATTATGTATGATCTTGGTATGTCAATGACAGTCATGTGTTAAGTAGCGTTTCCGCTGTTATAAGCAATTTGAATAAGTGCACAAGTGTATGCAAGACTAATTTTTCGTTATGAAACATTGATTCGCGAATCTTAAAGATTGCTAGTTCTCTAAGATTCATCCGTTGTTGGTTTGTGTGTGAGATGTATCTGTGTTGCTGTAATAATTGTTAAGTGATAATTCTTCATTTCATCTATTAACATAGAGTTTGGTGTATGATAGGATGGAATTACTAGACCTTAAAAGCTCAAGCAGTAAAGCGAAAATTGTAGGCACAGTTGTATCTATATCAGGAGCATTTGTTGTTACTTTCTACAAAGGCCAACCGATTGCAATGATTTCGTCTCTATCCGAGCCACCTCATCAATCGCTAGGCTCGTCACAGTCTAGCTGGATCTTGGGTGGGCTTTTTCTCACAACGGAATACATTCTTGTACCAATGTGGTATATTGTTCAGGTACATTTTAACCCTTATTTGCTTATCAACTTGCAATTCAATCAAAATGTTGTAGGCATATCTGAAAAATAAGTTGCAAACTATTCTCGAGTCTTTTCTTCACTTTTGCCTTTTTATCTAGGCGTCTCATTTTACAGATGTATTGAACAAAAACGGTATTTGACCAATTGCCCCAATGAACTTTTGTGTTTTCTGTTCCTTGGGGATAATTTTGTAGACATACAATTATGTCATAGGAACTAAATGTGCATTAGCATTATTCCTGCATATGATAATGTAACAATATAATCATATCATCAGAGTAGCATGTTCAATGAAACTAGGTGACGCGATTTGGGGGTGAAAGTGAAAAGTCCCTATAAGCTGAGGTGGCAACTGCTTAATTTTCCTCGATAAATTGACTTCTAAGGATTGGTATCAGGGTTAACAATCGCTGCATTAGTTACATTATTGTCTATTTATGTAAAGGGAATTGCTGAATATCAAATTCATGGCTTATTTTCCAGGCACAGATCATGAATGAGTATCCAGCTGAACTAACAGTTGTCTTCTTTTACAACTTGATAGTAAGCGTTTTAGCAGCAATAATTGCTCTCATTACAGAACCGAATCCTAGCGCTTGGAAAATCAGATCCGACGTAGCATTGGCCTCTGTATTATGCTCTGTAAGTATTGACTATTTGACTATTTAGACCAGTCTGTGTTTTGTTAAAATTGGTAAGGTGGTGTCTAAACAAATAAAAGTTTCATTCTTTAGGGCCTCTTTGGTTCGTGCTTAAACAATGCTGTGCATACGTGGGTACTACGTGTGAGAGGGCCCGTCTATGTGGCAACATTTAAGCCACTATCTATCGTTATCGCAGTAGCTATGGGAGTCATTTTCCTCGGTGATGCGATTTATCTCGGAAGGTAATTTACTCAAAAAAATAGTTGTTTTCTGTGTTTTTTAAGGTGTATTGTTTGTTTACTAACTTGAATGAGTAGCTGTTAAGTAGTAGGACTAAATTGGTTATAATTTTTAAGCTCACATTTTAGACTTTTAAGTTATGCATTTGGTTTACTTACTTATTGCTAAGAGTTTTGGATACTGCATCCGGGCTTTTAAAAAGCAAAAAGGCGAGCATAAAAGTGCAAACAAGCAAGACTTTTGGTCTCATATAATCCTGTTTATTACTTGAAAATATGCAGCCAAATAATCCCTCAAGTAATTATCACCTCAACTTCAATATATAACACAAATTTAAACACATTCTATTCATCAAGATCTTGCTCGTCTTCAACATTATTCTATCGACAAAATGAATAACTTTACATGTTGGTTTAAAGCTTGTTCAGCAAAATATTTCGGTCATTGCACTTATATTCAGATGCAAACATGTTTGTGATGGACAATTATCTTCTTTTTCATAAGTTTTATTTAATACTTCTTTGCAGTCTTATAGGAGCAGCTATCATATCGATTGGTTTTTACACCGTATTGTGGGGAAAATCGAAAGAAGATATGGTTTTGGTTGGTGAAAATGGAGACTTGGAGTCATCGGCTAACGAAAAAGTACCCTTACTACGAAGTCACATTAATCACAAGGATCAAAAAACCCAAAGCCCATGAGATTGATCATTGAAGGACATATATATACATTATTTATATAAGAAAAAGTGTAACAAGTTGTATGTAACATTTATATAGTGTTATCTCCACGATCGATCCTGTAAAAAATTCCGTAGATTTTTTTCATGAACATAACTTCAGATTATCTGTACGCTCATTAATTGTCACACGTAACAATTTAGAAGAGCGCCATAATTAAGTCTTTTAATTATTAATCTCGTCTTTCTTAATTTATTCCGTTCGAATATATTTCTTCGTGCATGAGGTTATTTGTGAAAAACCATTAAATAAACTATATATAGTCTTAGCTAATGACAATACGTTCATAACAATAACATGCATATAACGATGTAAGCTCTAATCAGTATATATATACCATCTTTCACCGTGTTGAAGTACCTCTTAAACCCTAAACCGATATCGTCAATTGATACCCCGGCCTTAACGTTTTTTGTTGTTGATAATACCCAATAAACAAAGGGCTGAGAACTAATTTTCTAAATTTATAATAGATGTACCTTATTCTTCAAGTAAATACTACTAATCCTTGAGCACAGGATCCCAAAACTTAATTATTTCAAAATTTGGAATAAGTTTTGCTCGTCATAA